>PVIH01000690.1:180653-307359 GCA_004025045.1 Sigmodon hispidus
AAAAAAAAAAAAAAAAAAAAAAAAAAAAAAAAAAAAAAAAAAAAAAAAAAAAAAAGAAAAAAGAAAAAGAAACCAGGAGTTCTGAAGACCTGGTTCCACCCCCTTCTTAGTAATTAGGCTGTTCTGTTCTTGGTTTCTCAATCTGTAGAGGTGATACACCATTTTATAGGAGTGCTTATGTCATAAAGTTGAGGATTAATTGAGATTCTGCTTGAAAGGCACATAGTGGCAGAGCTGGCTGAGCATGTTGATTCCCCTATCTTCCTCCCGCCCCCTCTTGCCTGCTCACAGTGTACCAGTGTGTGAACACAGCAGTAGAAACTACTACAACTTTACACGTGGCTAATGACACAAACTCAGGTGTGACAAGAATATGAACCTGGCTGACTAGCTTGAAACATCTGACATTTTTCACTATGGGTTTCACCTAAATGATGTCTCATTAAATGAAAAAAAAAGTCTTTCTCAAGTGCTGGGAGCCTCTGGCTGTACTGGATATGATAATCCTCCATGAGTGTACAGGGAAGAGAGGGGTATCCAATGGCAACACTCAAAACTTCAACCTCAGTGCTCTCTGGCAAGTTGACTATCTCTCCAAGTCCCAACTGCATTGTTCCATATGTGGCAAGCTTTCTTTCACTGAAATACAATCTGCAACAAATATAAACTGCCCTATCTGCCTAAAACAAGAGTGTCAGTGTAACACACCATATGAGCCAGGCCTGCAAGCTCGGGCTGGCTCTGCTGATCACTAGTCTAGTGATAGTAAGTAAACTAATGTCTCAATTTTTCCATTTTGAAAAAAGAAAATGCACCAACTTGGTGAGCTTGTTGTGAAGACTAAACTATATATAGATAACTATAGTAGAACAGGATAGATAGAGAGGAGCCAGTACCTAGAACAAGTATCACTCATCTCTGAGGTATAGTTAGCTATTGATCCTAAGACTCTTAGCATCCATTATAAGTGGAAGGAAACTATGAACAGCAGGTGGAAAATAGACTAGTCAGTTTTGAAGGGTAGCATTCTGCCCACTAATCTACATCATTACATCATAAAGCCCAGGCTTCTCCTCCTGCCTGATGGGTACCAGAACAAGATCAGAAAGATAGTCAATACCTCGTCATCAGCCTCGTTTGCCTCAGCTTGATGGCCATGACTCAATCTTCCCCTGTAACCTCTACACCACAACCTTTACCTTAGGCAGCTGATACAAGCAGTAGATACAAGTTAAATCAGTGTCAAATGAGATCATTTGTGGTGCCTAGCTGAGAGAATGTCTTGGAGGATAATGTAAAAGATCTGCCTTAGCCATAAATCTTAAATACATATACATAAATCTTATACTCTAAATTTAAGAGTACAAGTGGCTTTAGCTTTAGATTAGCTTTATGACAAAGGAAAGCAGAAATATTTGAGTCCATTGATTTTGTCCCAGAGATGAGTGGCCATGACTCACAACACATTTATCTATCTATCTATCTATCTATCTATCTATCTATCTATTTATTCATTTATTTATTTATACATACTAGTTTTCTCTGTATAACAGCCCTGGCTGTCCAGAAACTCTTTTGTAAACCAGGCTGGGCTGGAACTCACAGAGAAGAGATCTGCCTGTTTCTGCCTCCTGAGTGCTGGGATTAAAGTTACGTGCTCCACATCCAGCTGATTTATTACTCCTTAAAATTATTTATTTTCTCTGTGTGATATTAAAAGAAAGCATTCTGACAAAAAAAATAAAAGGTTGGTTAGTGCACAAAAGGAGTGGGCAGTTTGAAATAACTGCTGTGAAAAACAATAGAAATGAAGACGTGCCTGTGTGATGCTCACGTGTGATAAAGAAGTCCCAGGTCTTGATACAGAATGCCTGAGTCCTCAGAGAGGACAGCAGAGAATCTGTTGACGAAGATTTCTCTGGATTTTGGGTAACCTTGTCATGCTCAAAGAAAAAGAAAAGGGGAAAGCAAGAATTAGGATGAGTTGAGATTACTGAAGCTTTGTGGCCATCAAAGCAGGCAGTCACTGCCCAGTCCTGTTCTTTTCCAACATGCTGGATCAGCAGAGGTTTTTACAAAGTCTGAAGTCAGGGGATTATGTAACCTTTTCAGAACCTAGGATGATATCTGACTGATACAATGACTCAGACAATTTGAATACCAAGGGATACCATTCAGATTTTGCACTTGAAGATGTTAATTTTTTAAATTAAAAAGAAAGAGAATAAAGGGTTAAAGAAAGTCTGGATAGAGGAAAGGAAACTCCCGTAAGTGGTCCATACACTCCTACACCTAAGGCCAGCTTCATGCTTTCACTTATCTTCTGAGCTACCCAGGCCCTGATACCTAGGGCCCTTCACAGCTTCAGGCTTTTCTTCCCACATAACTGGCATACAGTCTTTCCAGAGGACATTTCTTTCCCTATTAACCCTTTCATATTCCATACACTACAGATGCATAAAATGGTATTCATTCTTCCACTATCCCAATTCTTTCTATAAACCACTGATCCTATGGCTGCAAGTACTTTCCCTCTGTTGTTTTGCAGGCCAGTAGGTCATATTCCAGGCTGCTGCTACCTTCTTTGATGACTACACTCTTACTGGCCCCTCCCCAATGTCCCTCCAATTCCTGATTCATCTCTCATTGTCTCACCAGGAGCTATGACATTTTTACCACAGGGAGAGCTGAAAGCTGGTGACCTCTTGGGTACTGTGCCTCCAACCTCTGGGTAAAAGGCTTCTAGAATTTATGTACTTAATTCCCTATGATAAAGTTGAATCTTTTTTTTTTTTCTTGGCTAGAAAATTGCTTGATAAGGCACAACAGCTTCATTATACAGTCTTAAATTATCTTACATTTCTTTAAACTACTATAATTAACACACTTTTTTTTCATAGTATACTTTCGTAGCTGGGTGTGATGGTGCACACTTTTAGTCTCAGGACTCGAGGAGGCAGAGGCAGGTGGATCTCTGTCAGTTTGAAGCCAGTCTGGTCTACAAAAGAGGTCTAGGACAGCAAAATCCCTTCTGTCTCACAAAACAGACAGAGAGAGAGAATATACCTTGGTTATGAATATTATTGCAAAATATGCATGAATATTTATCAGAAATTTGGGAGGTTTTCTTGAACTAATAAGGTGACATCCTCCAATGTACTTAAATATCTCCAGTGTCATTTTGCTAGTTATTACCTTCTACTTGAACCATAGGTCATAAAGAACTTATGTAGATGGAACTCTAGATAAAAAGACTAGCTAATAACCTATTCCCATCACCTTCCCATTCTTCTCTCCTTCTTTTCCTTCTGTCTACACAAACCCTTCCTAAGTTCCCACAGTGCAGCAGGCCTTCTACAGAGTAAGTAACAAAAACTAACTTCAGCCTTTGGCTTTGCCAGCTACAGGAACCAGGTTCAGTCCTTGTGTTCTTTCGTTAGCTCTAATTGGGCGCTCAGGAAATAGGGTTTGACTTGACTCAGTAGGGGGTTAATTGACTCAGTCTTTCAACCCTGAGGAATTAGCCAAGCAGGAGTGTGAGATGAACATTAAAATATAGAAACAGTCCATGGGACATTTATGCAGTGGAGAGTATTTGCTAAAACTGTTAATGAGCTGCACAGTGGGAAGACACTGCAAGAAAACACACACATACACACACACACACACACACACACACACACACACACACACACACACACATGGAGCAATGGTCACTCAATTTGAGAACATTCAAGTAAATTGAAATAGTTCCTTAATATTAAACATCTTAGAATCTTTCCAAAGCTGAAAAGAGAAAAATCTGAATCTATATTATTCAGTTAAAAGCACATTAGTACCAAATTCAGGGAAAAGAAAGAAAAAATATCCTCCAATGAAATTGATTATCCCAAGGACTTTTAGTAGGAACTTTTTGATTTGCTGAGGGCAATTGTTATTAGTAGACAATCAAGAGAGCCACTTCTCGACCATTCTCAGCTGACATTCTTGGGAGCATTTCATTCAACTACAAAATTATTTCCTTCTTTCTCCCATAAGATAAAAAGCTAGGCCAGCTGTGTCTAGTAGACTTCAAGCCTCAGAGTCCTGCTTCAGCTTAGCCCAGCCTCCAGGAAGCCTGGCTTTTATCTGATGTGGCCCCTCGGTCTATTTATTTTTGTCACAAGAAATACTCTTTAAGGCCTGACTGTTAGCCCCATTTTGCATTCAGGGACAGGAAGTGATAAATCTTAAAACAAGGTCACATGATTTTCAGAACATTTGCCAAACCAGTCTTTCTCCATGTCTTTTGATCTCTGAGCTTCCTTTTTGATTTCCTTTCTCTGCCCATTTGTGTGTGTGTGTGTGTGTGTGTGTGTGTGTGTGTGTGTGTGTGTGTGTGTTCCTATTCTTCTTAACCTACTGTGTCTTATGACTCCCTGTAACTCCTGGAACATTTGAATGTTTCTGTTAGTCATATTCAGGCTTATAACATAAACCCAAATATTAATTTTAAACAATTTTTTCCAGTTTTTCACTTCACAAGAAACATCATGGCTCCCTTTTTTGATTTCTCACATATTCCTATGCTTACCAGAGCCGTACCTGGAATGATGGAATTACTATGTCATCTGGCTACAAATCTCCTGTGTAGATTCTGGTCTGTCACTGGCCCTGCCCTGTTTGTCATTTTTTAATAGGAATGTATATGAAGACACAGGTAGCAGAATTACCAAATCTACAGATGACTCAAAGCCAGTAAAGATACCTAATGTGACAGAATCAGTTTCCAAGATGATTTTAGCTGAGTGGAATGCTGCCGTGAAGCCAATACTCCTGTACAGAAAAACGTGTCTGACTTTAAAGAGAATCTGAGGAAATTCAATCTCTATGTGGAAGGAGGTAATGGCTTTTTAATAATCAGCTTAATATCAACCCTCAACACAAGCAGCAGCTGCTGAAGATGCTTGAAATGTACATCTGCCTTCCCCATGGGTTCTGGGATTTCATTACTGAGTCATCTTCCCAGCCATAGACATCATCTTTTGCTTCTCAAAGTAGTAAATTAAGGTATATACACAAGGGATAGAAGATGGATCAGTGCTCTTTGTCATGGTACAAACAGGAGTACCTGAGTTCTGTCCCCAGAATCCACAGCCATGATGACACATGCTCGTAATTCCAGTGATGAGAGGCAGAGATAGGCAGAATTCCTGGGACTCACTGGCAAATGACTTAGCCTATTTGGTGAGTTACAGGCCAGTGAGAGACCTTTTGCCAGAGAAAACAAGATGGATAACTCTTGAAGAATGATAAGGCAACATGCAACACATACACACACACACACACACACACACACACACACACACACACACACACACACACACACACCCCAAAATGGATGCATGCAGTATCTGAGATGGATTTTGGATTAGACATAGGTTCTGTAGCATGGGATTCATGCAAGGAATGGGCCATGGTCATTCATTTCCTATCTCTGGCCTCTTTCCACCTCTCTACTCACTGGGGAATCTGTGAAGCTATAGCTTCTTCAGTGTGACTCCACTTACCTTATATCTATTTTCCATACTTTTGAAAAGGTCATTACACAAATTGGAGACTGCTGCCTCCCTTACCTGTTATTGTCATCCTGAAAGCTTGATACATCTAAGTAAGTAGGACATCTGTACAGTTTGGATAAACAGAGAAACGCCCACCCCCCAAGCCTGGTGGGCCCCAGCAGACACCACTGCAAGGAGGGAACAGGTGATGGAGGGGAGGAGTGGTGTGTGTGCTGTGGAGAGAGGTGTGAGAAAGGGCTGGCGTGGACAGTGGATCATGTCATTGTCAGTGGAATCGACAGGATGGTGGGTCGCAGCCTGGAGCTTAGGCAGATGCAGACTCAGCCGCTGAACAAGGTGCCTGGTTGCAGAATCACCCTAGCTCTGGGCAATGGTGGAGGGATGCCCAAGGCAAGAAATGATCTACTTTCTATATTGGACCTTCTTGAAGGACCACTATGCCCTGTGATGCCACTGAGCACCATGTGTGGGCCAGTGGCCCTGATGTGGCTGGGGTTTGGTTTGATGTTTGAGAACCTAATGACAAGAGAATGTTCATGGCTTGCACTGCAGCCTGAATCCATGTGGATGCCCATTTGCTGGCTGTGCTGGTGCCTGGGACCATACTGATGTGAGTGACCTGCTCAGCCACCTGGGACCATGGCAGTGTCTGGGTCCAAGGTCCTGCTACAGCCAGGGTCTAAATTGATGTCTGTAGCCTGTGTTTCCACAAAAGGCCAAGCAGAGGTCCCTGGCCTGTGCTACTGCCTGAAACCATGTTGATGTCCATGGTCCATGCTGCCAATGGAGCCCACACTGATCTGAGTAACCTGCACTGTCACCTAAGGCCATGGTGCTGTCCCAGTCTGGGCTAGGTCAGTGGTCTTACTAGGATTGGGTCTGTGTTGATGTCTGTAGCCAGTGTTGCCACCAAAGGCCAGGTGAATGTCTGTGGTCCATGTTGTCGTCTGATATCGCTGATCTCAGCTGCATTGGAGAGCCTTATCTGTGTCCTGGGGCCCTACAGAAACCAGGAGCCCTGTTTATAGGCTGTGCTGACACCAGAAACCTTGTGGAAGTCCATGATTCATGCTCAGTCGTACCGTAAAGAGCAAATAAGCAACTTTGTCAGTGATATTGATGAATGCAAATGCATAGTTAAGAGGGACTTGGAAGACTTCTGTGACAACCCTTACCTCTCCCTCACCCCATCCCACTCCCCCAAATAGTAACCACTTAAACAGGAAGCTGTCGATGACAACTCTTGAAAACTGGGAGAGAATGTCTAAGCATAGTTCTCCACAATAAATGGTTTCCAGTAAGAGTGCAGGAGGGGAAGAACACAGACCTATTTAAGGGGCAAGCCATTGCGATTTTGATTACCCTCCAGTGAGTATATAGATAACACAAATTGAACTTTGTTTTTTTTGGGTTTTTTTTGCTGAAGGTGGGGTCACAGGAGTGGGGGAGGGACAGGAAAGATCTGGGAAGCAAATATGATAGAGGTATATGATGTGAAATCACCAAAGAATCAATACAAATAGTATGCTGGGGAAAAATTTTGTAGATAAACTATTTAGATACTGTTCTAAAGCATGTTACAAATACTCTTTGGTGCATAATTATACTAAAAATTACTTGCCTAGTTAAAATTCAGGGTGACTTTTGAATGAATGTGTTTTATTTTGGAAACCCAACATTATAAGCGTCCCCAAAGACCCAGGAGATTCCTACCTTATAACCTCATTGACATCTTTTTCATTTTCTCTGAGACCAAAACCCTTCTGACTTCACCTAATGTCAAACCCGCACTCTGGTTGTTCTTACCATGTCTCTAGTTCCCCTTCTAATAGGAGGGCAGAATGACTGGCAGGTCCTGAGTTTATTGAACAACAACTATGTTTCTTCACATTGTTAATCCTTCCCATTGACCCAATTTCTTTTGCATGATTCTAAACCTAGGTTCAAGTCGTTTTGGTTTGACAACCATGACATGGTTACTACTAAATTTTCCAACAGAGATGGAATTTTTTCTCCCCCATTGTATCTCCACAGTGATGGCATTCAGTAGACTTCAATAAAGAGTTGTTAAATTGTTGAATGAGGTAATCAAAGAATAAATACCCTATAGGCTGTTTGTTGGGATTGATGATCAGAGAGCTCTAGTTTATTCCACAGGAAAGGGATAAATGGCCCAGGGCCATTAACATCAATACTTTACAAGAACTATTTTTATAAATGTGTGTGTAAATGTTTCTGTGTAGTGGATGGGTCACATATGTGTGAAATGTATAGAGGCTAGAGGATCGGCTCAGCTGTCTCATTCAGAATGCTCTCTGCCTCTCACTGGCCTGAAATTCACCAACTAGGCTAGCCTGGCTGATGACCGAACCCCAGGAATCCTTCTGTCTCTGCCTTTCCAGCACTGTAATTATGGCGCAGCCTACTTCATCTGGCATTTCATGTGGCTTCTGACAGGCCACAGAAATCGGTTTCTTACTAAGCCATCTCTCTACCTCCCTAGGTGGTTTTGTTTTAAGGAAAATCATCTTGGCTGAGTAAGCTGGGGCCAGTGAGACTTGACTGTTAGATTGTTCAGGGACATGTGTGGTACTACTTCCTTCTACTTCAGCATTGCATGTTTCCAAGACTAGTCCTCTGATACCTGCAATGTGTAACTGATGTGTGTACATATCAACGATGTCCCAACTACCCTTGTTTCAGACCTGACAATGGAAAAAATAAAAAAAAAAAAATAGTTCCTGTTTGTGTTAAGTAAGAGGTTTCAAAATTCCAGTTCATCTTTGTTTGATAAGTTTCAGTTTGTGTGACCAAGCTTTCCTTTTCAGAAGGAATATGATGTAACAATTTAAAATGTGTGATGATTGTGGGGGAAATGTTATGCGTTCCCCAAAAAAGGCAGTTACAATGGAGCCCAAACTATTTCTTTCACACGGAAAGAAAGACTTGTAGGTGTGCTGAGTGTCATCACTCCCCAGATAACCCTGGGATCCTCATAGAAACACCATTCTTTTAGTATTATTTTACATGAAGGGAATTGACATGTAGAGTTTTTAATATGTATTAGAGCAGTGCATGTGGTGGGTAGAAACAAAATTGCCAAGGGGGTGGAGGCAACAGGCATGATATTTTAGAGGCAGCAAGTATTCCATTCACAGGACTAGGATGGGAAATTATGGTGGCCCAATATGTATGTCATATGTCAGCTATGGAGGCTGAGACTGTGTGTGTGTGTGCTGTACATGTGTAAGAGCATATACATGTATGGATGTACAAGAATATATGGTAGAAAGTCATCAGTTGTGAATACAATGATGTGTATGGTCTGAGTTTATAAGTGTGAAGGTAAACATGGTGTGTAGTGTAAAAGAAGTAAGTCTGTGTAAATGAATTGAGTATGAATATGCCTGTGGTTTTTTGTGTGTGATAAACTGTTGGCAGTAGCTAAGTGTGAGGTATGAGTAAAATGTGGGACAAATCTATAAATGAATATGACAGGATGTGATAATTGGTTGTAGTATGTACATGGATATATGTATATGCACAAAGAGTGCAAGCATGCAGGGTGCATGCAGACTCATGCACAACATGAAGATGTGTTAGCATGGAGTATACATGTGCTAGACAGCGTCCTACTGCATTGGTGACAGTAGACCAACATGCACATGTCTAAGAAAAATGGGTTTGTTCGTTAGCTGTGTGTGTTGTGTGGGCCCCACAGCAATAGTGACAATAAGCCCTCACAAGGACAGGCAGGTCACCCTTCTACAGATTTCCTTTCTGACTTTCATATCCTGTGTGTATTGTCTTTAAGAACCAGAAAGGTATATGCCCTGGTGAACCGCAATAGAAGATCTTTAGCTCCATTGTACTGCTCAATCCCAAGAAGAAATAGAAAATAGGACTAGCCACCTCTCACCTGAGGTTCCTCCCCTTCCCTAAACTCTAGTTTGTATCAAGTTGACACAAGACTGGACAGCGCAACTGCACAAATGAATCCTTCCAACCTGACACACAAACACATCACTTCTGATCTCATTTAAAACATAAATAACTTTAAAAGTTCCACAGTCTTTAAAAAGTCAAACATGTTAAATTTTCAGTCTTTAAAAAACATCTAATCTCTCAATGGACAGTGGTGAGTTTGAGGCCAACCTGGGCTACAGATTGCCTTCCAAGACAGCCAGAGATATATGTCTCAAAACAACGAAGAAGAAAGAGGAGGAGGAGGTGGAGGAGAAGGAGAAGAGAAAGAAAGAAAGAAAAAAAATTTAATATCTCTGAAAATCTAAAGCCTGTTTTTAAGTGTGTTTTTTTTAAATCTCAAAATTAAATTAACACCTTCTTCAAGAAGAAAGAACCAGGGCACAGTCACAATCTGGACCAAGCCAAACTAAACTCTAACAGTATAAATAACTCAGTGTCCAATTATCACCATCTTCTGGGCTCCTCCAAGGAGCTTGAGCCACTTCTGCGGCTCTGCCTTGTGCGGCACACACAGCCTATCTTCCAGGCTCCAGCTGGCTGGCTCCGCCACTGCACTGGGGCTGCTCCCCTCAGGGTCGTCATTTCATGCACGGTGCTGGCCTCTCCTAAGCACTGGGGTCTTTGGCTGCAATTGGGCTGCTCTTTCTCATATGCTCTCTTCAAGGTGTCACGCCTCAACTTCTTTTCACGGCCCCTTTAGACCTGGGGCTTCAACCTCTACTGAGTCTGCACGTTCACCAATGGCCTCTCCTGGCCTTTCACAGTGCAGCTGTCCATGACCCCTTCATGCTTTTAGAACCATTACCACCTGGGTGACTCTTTCACTACCAAGTCTGGCTGTCAGCACAAAGTACAACCCCTGCCTCTTCCGGAACACAGCTTGTGCATGCTTACCCTGAAGAAACACTTCCCAGAAGATTTCACCTCAAAGATTCCAGTTTCAAAATCCTTTCATTATCATCCTCAAGGTCTGTGATAGCAATATACCACTATGCTAATACCAATTTGTCTTAAAGTTTCTATTGCTGTGATGAAATACCATGACCAAAAAGCAAGGTGGAGAGGAATGGGTATATTAAATTATGCTTCCACAACATTGTTCATCATTGAAAAAGGCGGAATAGGAACTCAAACAGGGTAGGGTCCTGGAGGCAAAAACTGTTACAGAGGCCATGGGGAAGGAATGTTGTTTACAGGGCTTGGTTCCCCTGGCTTGTTCAGCCTGCTTCCTTATAGAACTCAGGACCACAGGCCCAGGAATAGTCCCACCCAAAATGAGCTTCCCCCCATCAGTCACTAATTAAGAAACTGCCTTACAGTCAGCTCTTATGGAGGCATTTTTCTCAACTGAGGTTCCCTCCTTTCAGATAACTCTAATTTGTGTGTTAAACTGACATAATACTAGCCTGCACATCATCTTGACTCTCCAATTTCCTTCTCAAAAAAAGGGAAGATGCAGCCAAGGATGACCTTGAACTCCTGGCCCTCCTGCTCACAAGAGTTGCCCTCAGTCCTTGCACAGCCTTTATTTAGAATTTAGAGATAATTTTCCAAGCCTTTGAAATTCATGTCATTTCCTTTCTGCTTTCTTTGATCCCAAGGTTATTTTTTTTTAACCACTTAAAACATCAAACAGTGGAAATAAACACATAATTTAAGAGACAAGGAAATTGCTTAAGTTCTGATTCTTGCTTCTGTGTTTATAAAATGTGTTTAACATCAGCTACTGGACAGAAAGGTATGAGAAGTAAATGGTATGTATATAGTAAATGTGCTGCTCGGAGAAAGCACAAAGTGGCTATGAATTCTCCTTTCATCTGCAGATGCTTTTTTGTCTTTCACCTCCTGTGCTAACCACTATTTGTTTAGTACTGCCACTGAAGGCAAGAAACAACCTCACCTGCCCTAGGAGCCCAGCCGGGCCAAGTATAGGGTAAAGTGAGTGAAGTGCTTTCCTGAGGAATAGGAGTTTTAAAACATATCCACAATTTTAGTAATCAAGATGAATAATATTTAATGCAAGTTTTCAAATAAAAATTAATGTTCTGGAGGAATAAACATGCTCTAAACTTTTTTTTTTTTTTTTTTTTTTTTTTTTTTTTTTTTTTTTTTGAGACAGAGTTTCACTACATAGCTCTGACTGGCCTAGAACTTACTGTAGGGAAGAGTGGCCAGCCAAAGAAACCCACCCTGGCTGTAAAACCAGAGCCAGTGAAAGAAACCCACCCTAGCCCTGAACCCAGAGATAGTGAAAAAAACCCACCCTAGATCTAAGACCTGAGGCAATGAAATACTTTATCCCTTAAACCAGAATCAAAAGAAATGTGCCTTGACTCTGAAACCAGCACCAAGAAACACACTTTGGCCCTAGAATCAGAGCCAGGGAAAGAAGAGTGCCCTAGTCTGGAAATTAGAGCCCCAAAGCCCAAAAAAGCCAGAGAAAAAAAAAACATTTTGGCCCTGAAACTAAAATCAAATCATCGTTTAAAAAAAAAAAAAAAAAAAAAAAAATCTGACCAATCCCCATCCTGGGAGTCTCCCTGGAAAGCTCCACCCCCAAGAAGACCTATATCAGGCCTGAGCCACAGCCCTTTCCCTGCTCTCTTCTTCCACCCTGGGCTGAGTCAGTCACCCTCTCCTGGACCCTTCTCTCCCAATATTATTTCTTAAATGAAGTTTGGGTTGACAATGGTGCTGCAGAGCCTGGATGGAGAGCAGCTGAGGGAAGTCGTAACACTCTTGCAGCCCAGGAGACATTCCCTGAACAGAGAGCAGCAAGCAAAAGTGAAGCCTTCAGCCTTCACTGGCCACTGTAGCAACTTTGCCAGGGAGACCCTCCCTTGCCAGAGCAGAGCTATTAACATTGGGAAACCTTTCCCAAAAGCAGGGCTGTAAGCTGCTACCAGGCTTACTGTGGCCTGTGGTGCTCATTGGCTCCCGACTGTCTGAATACCTTCCCATCAAGCTGCAACACTCAGATTAGCACCCAGCTGCCTGATCTTTTCCATTCAAGCTGCAGTGCTCAATATGCCTGGACTCCATTGCCAGGGTCTCTTTCCATCTGAGCTTCACAAATACCTACACTTACTGTGTAGTCCAGGCTGGCCTCGAACTCATAAAAATCTGTCTTTCTCTGCCTCCTGAAAGCTAGGGTTAAAGACATGCATCACCTGTTATAAATTTACCTTGTGGCAATGATTGTACAACTTTATGAATAAACTTTAAAAGAAAATTTAAAAACTTTTTTGAAAGATAAGTTTGCTTTGTGCTGCTGTGGAATGCCTTTAATTTCAGCACTCAGGAGGTGGAGGCAGGTGGATCTCTGTGAGTTTGAGGCTGGCCTGATCTACAGAGTAAGTTCCAGGACAGACAGCACTACATGAAGAAACCCTGTTTCAAAAACCAAAAAAAAAAAAAAAAGAAAGAAAAGAAAGAAACCATGAATTTTACAGAATCTGAATTACATTTCAATAAAATATTTATCAAAATGTAATAAAAAATATAATGGACAAATACCAAATGTATAATGAAAATAAGGATCAGGCCAGAAATTTTCCAACGGCACCAAATTCTACATCTCAAGAACCCATATTGCTTGGACCACAAGACGTGAGGAAGGAAAGGGGCCTCCCTCACAGCCAGGAGGACCCTCCTCCTTGCAGTCCTGTCTCTGGGCTGTTGGATTTAATTTCCCAAGCTGTGCAACAGCTTCCTCCAGGTGCCTCTCTTAACGGCTTTGTCCGGACCCCTTCGTTCACAGTGGCCAGGGACTAGGAGAATTCATAGCTGAGCTTGCTCTGGGGGTGGATGGCAAGGTTTCCCCGTTTGTTTCCAGTTTAGGAAAGGTTTGTAATGAAGAAAAGAAAACATTGTTAACTTAACACTTAAGTTCTCTCTCTCTCTCTTGTTTTTGTTGTTGGGTTTTTGTTGTTGTTGTTTTGAGACAAGGTTTCTCTGTGTAGCCCTGGTTGTCCTACTAACATTGCAGACCAGGCTGGCCTTAAACTCACAGAAATCTGCGTGCCTTTGCTTCCCAGGTGCTGGGATTAAAGGCCTGCAACACTTAAATTCTTATGTGAGAAAACTTTGGGAAGAAAATACCTGAAAACTGTGTGAGAAAAAAAGCTGGTACTCTGTGGGCCTGGCATGGAGGTACATGCAGTAATTCCAGCCCCTGGAATTCAAATCCAGGGGTTCAAGGCCAGTCTGGGTTCCATGAGACTCTGTCTCAGAAAGAGGGTGTATACAGGCTGGTGACTGGGCTATGGAAGCTAATCTTACAACCTTGGTCATAGAGGAATTTATCTGGAGATTATCTGCCTTTAATCCCAGCATTCTGGAGGCTGAGGCAAGTGGGTCTCTGAGTTCAAGGCCAGCCTGGTGAGAGCTGGTCAGAGCTACATAGTGAGACCTTGTCTCAACAAACAAACAAAAAACAAAAAGAAAGGGTAACATACGAAAGTTATTCTGTTGGAGCTGGGGATATAGCCCAGTGACAGAGAGCTTGCCGAACGTGTACAGGTCCCTGGACTTGATCGTCACACTGAACTGAAAATAACAGGGGCTGGAGAGATGACTCAAAGGGTAAAAGCATTGACTGCTTTTCCAGAGGTCCTGAGTTCAATTCCCAGCCATCACACAATGGCCTACAACCATCTATAAAAAAGATTTTGTGACTTTTCTGGCCAGCAGGCATACATGCAAGCATAATAAATAAACTTTTTTAAAAAAGGGATGAAGAGGGGCCTGGAGAGTTGGCTCAGCAATTAAAAGCACTGACTGTTCTTCTGAGGACCTTGTTTCAGTTCCCAGTACCCACATGGCAGCTCACACTGTATCTCTAGTTCCAGGGCTTCTGATGTCCTCACACAGACATACAAGCAGGTAAAACACCAATAAACATAAAATTAAAAGATAATAGTAATAAAAAATATTTTAAAAGAGGAATGAAGAAAATATGAATTTATTATATCTATATTAATTTCTAAAATCAGCAATTCTAACTGATGTTTACTGAAGTCAGAAAAGTAGTTATCTTGTGGGTTGGTATGACCAAATGGGAGTATGAGGGAGATTTCTGAAGTGCTGGAAATATTCTGGGTACAGATTTGGAAAGAATTCAAGCCATTTGGGTACTTTTATGTATGTAAGCTATACCTCAATAAACATAAAAGGGAGCACTATTGCAATAGGCACACTGTCTGCCAACGGTCTAGGACCCAGCAGCTCCTCTCTAGGTGATCAGGAAAGTTGGCAGTCATCTCAGTAAGAGATGATGAGGCCTCAGACAGGTGATGGAGACAGGTAAATGTTCACAGAAAAGGTTGAAAAGGGAGCTTTCTGTGTGTAGTAGATGATGGGGAGGGGTGTTTAGAGTGAGTCAGAGCATCCTTGTTTGGACAACAGGATGGATGTTGATGGCATCCATTGAGACAGAGAGTACAGTGGGTGGAATGAGCTTCCAGTCTTCTCACCAAGCAAGAAAAACTCTAGGAATTAAAACTGGGTGTAGCCAAGACAGGCCATCCACTCTCTCCGCCTATTTGGTGAGAGGAGAGGTTTATAATCTTAACTTGAGTCATCTGTATTTTACTGGCACTGGAAAAGCAGGCCCAAGCCAGTCAGAGCAGTTGAGAAAAGACTTAAGGAATCATCGTGATCCTGTAAATGGGATCCTTGACAGGAAGAATTGCAGGGGAAATTGATTGAAATCAAGTTATTTCCCAAGTGCCAGGTCAGGGCAAGCCATGACAAAGAGAGTAAGACACTGACTATGGACTATCAAACCAGCTCTGGAGGCCTTTGGGAATGTGCTTGGGTCGGTGTGTGAGTTTAGGGCCACACAGGGAGGAGCCAAACAGAGGCATCAGTCTTGTCTACCACTTTCGAGCTATGTCTGAGAGCAAGCCAGTCAGATCATAGCAGCAGCATTTTTGTCTTTGCTTTTGTCTTCTTCTGTAAAATTTCTCAATACCCACCTATCCAAACATGATATTTAAATGAATTCACATATGTGGAAAAAGTTTATCAATTGTAGTTGCTCAGTTTACATAGTTTCTTTATTTTCTTGTTGTGGACATGAAATGTGATTTATATTCAAATCCTGAGAGGTCAAACTGACCTCTCTAGGCTCCCTTCTCCAAATAAAATGGCATTTTGGATATAGTAGGTTTCAAAATCCACACCCTCCTTTTTTCTTTTAGGACTGAACCCAGGACCTTGTGAATGCTAGACAATGTTAATTCCACCAGTTAGGAATAAGACCATTGCCACAATTTCAAGCCAAATTTAAAGCAAGCTTTAATTAAATACTGGCTAGGTGGATGGTCTCCTAGAAAATGACCAAGAGTCATGTTTGGCAGGGGCTTAAAAAGGCCAAACCTACAAATCACTGCATTTCCCATCAGGTCCAATTAGGGCAAGCATACATTCTGATGCATTTCCTGCCCACATATCTCCCACACACATATGATGAAGCGTATCTGATACAGATGGGTCAAACATAAGATTAACAGGAATTTATTCTTAACTGCAGACAGAACCCTTAACCTATAAGGTATAGTCTTCCTATTTCGGTTTCACATCAAGTGTTTTGCAATGACTTCCTGTGTCAGTCTGCCAAGTAGTCACTCTTATACATGGTCTAAAAACAATAACTCCTAGTTGTTAGGAAAATTCTCTTTAAGCCTGTCCATTCTATTTTTGATCACCCAATTTTTACCAAAATACTTTCGAAGATTGTTTTATAAGTCTCAGATTGAATAGTTGGCTTAATAGCTGTAATATCAAGGCATAAATTAGACATGTATGGGTTGGCTGCATTGGACAGCATTCAACCAGAAGACTTAAAACAGCAATGCTTCTGATCACAGAAATGGGTTTCTCTCACTCATTTGAAGTCTAGAAGGAGAAAGTCCTGGAACGGGCTGGGCTGGCAGCCCTCTAGGAACAGAGGGCTTTAGTCTACTATGTGTCTATTTTTGATCTCAGCACCTGTGTCCTCCCCCATGCAATGTTCTTGTGGGACAAGGTGACAGCTTGAGATTCAGGCCAGAAAGCAGGGAAAAGGAGAGCACGCATCCAGAAACGGCCTCTGTGAAGGTCCCATAGACACTTCCATTCTTGTCTCATTGACCAAACTAGCTGGAAGGAAAGTCAGAAAACAATCCTGTGGGAAGCCGCCAGATACAAGTTAGGTTCAGTAACTAGGCAGACAGAAAAGACTCCAGGTTGAGAGAGCGGCTAGTATTCTGTCCTCGGGGATTTCACTCGTTCAGTATTTATTATATTGATCTTTGTTAGGCAGTATCCCTAACATCAAAGGAAAATTTTCTGTCTTCATGGAGTTTGCAGAAGCAATACAAAATGTATATTAAGTGACTACTATATGTTATATATGGTCCTTTCTTGGGGATAGGGTCTCTCTGTGTCTTGAGTTGTTTTCAACCTGTAGGTCACGAACCCTTTTGGGGGCTGAGTAATTCTGTCACAGGAATCACCCAAGACTACCAGATATTTACATTACAATTCATAACAATAACAAGATTGTATTATGAAGTAACAACAAAAATAGTTTTATGGTCAATGGTCACCATAGCATGAGGAAGTGCAGTAAAGGGCAAAGCATTAGGAAGGCTGAGGACCAGTGTTCTCAGTGCTGCCCTAGCTAGAACCCAGAGTAGACCAGGCTGGCCTCAAACTCACAAGGATCCTCCTCTCAAGTGCTAGGATTAAGAGGGATTGTCTTGAGGTTTATTGAATGCTGTGTGACTAAGCCAGCTGGCCGGAGCTTCAGGCAGTCTTATCTTCTCCTCCCTCTCCATAGGAGTGCTGGGATTACAGCTGTGCATTACCACCCCTGGCTCTTTGTGGGTTCTGGGGTTTCAAACTCAGGTCATTATACCCATGTAGCTAAACTTTTACCCACCAAACCATCTCACCAGTAAAAGAGATAAACAGTTACAGTCTGTTTTCAATATGAGGTATGCTTAAAGTTGATCAGAGATAGAAATGAGCAGAAGACACCAGGCCTAGCTGGTGGTTGGTGCCTGCTTGTGTTAAAAACTCAGAAAATTGGAATATTACTAGCCATCAGCCACAGGATTGAGCCCACTATCAGAGAGGGGGAGGTAGTCAGTTACAATGAATAATTGTAATTATTCATTACAATTTTTGTTGTTCTAAAATGATGAGATTGTGCATTTGGGAAGAGGACTTTGCTAGACTGGAAATCACTAAGTCCCAGGCTATGGGGTTCAAAGGAGGAAAGAATTTTCTCCTGGGTGGAGATTTTAAAACTACTGTCTTATAACAAGTCAGCACACCAACTATTTTTGCCTTTTCTTTATGCTGGTAACCCTTTCTGCAGAATGGCATATTAACAACTGGTTTGTATTCATTAGTCTCTTGGCTTTGTTTTGTCTTTTATTATAGTGAGGATCTTATTTCCCATACTAACATGAGAAGACAAATTTTAATATAGATCAACTTGCTACGACATGCATGCCTTTTAACCTGTACCTATAGTAATCTTTTTCAATTTCTCATATGTTTAGTTTATTTTTCTTTTGTGAGCATGAACAGTTTTATGCATATTTTGGAGGCTTAGACAGTTGTGCTTGATGCTCACATCTATCTCTGGTGGTGGAGAAGGGGTAGTTGGACTGGGAAGAGACTGGCTGTGTACATCCTCCCAGGACTGAGCAGGAGAAAGTTGTTACAGGACAAGATCTAGCACTTACTAGGCTGAGATGCCCTCACAAGTAGGAAGTGTCTCTCTTTCTCTTATAGGAACTGTAGCTTCAATTGGGGAAAATGATGTCATCGCTAGTTGCTCAATACAGAAACCCAGATGTCATCTCTGACTTGTCTGTCACTCCCACATAAGATCATTTTGTGCTTTTGACTAAGCATCCTAAATATTTTTAGATTTTGTCAGCTCATCTGCACCTCTGGTATTACATCTCTAATCCATGGCATTACCCTCTCCTGCTGCTCCCCAGAAACTGCACTGGTGGTCTTGTCCTAAAGCTTTTTTGTGTCTTAGCATTTCTACTGTGGTCAGGTCATCTAATACTCCCACTAATCTCATCCTGCCCCACTTACATCAGCTCTACACTATCCTTTACTCAAAGCCTAGTCTCTTTATATGGTTCTCAATGTCTTTTATCTTAAAGCAGGTTCCAGTTAGGCTTCTGTAAGGAAGCTGACTGGATGCAGAGTAATGAGTGACTTTGGAGGGAGGTTTTTTGGTATTTGTGAAGGTGAAGGGAAGGAAACAGATTGGAAAGATGTTCAACTGTCATGTAGTCTTAGAAAGAAAGGAAGAAAGAGAGAGACAAAGAAAAAGAGAACAACAAGAACAAAAACCCAAACAAACCTCAGCTGCTATTATGGCCCCAGCTGAAATTGAGACTCATAAGTATTGCCTAAGTTGGGGTGAGACAGCTGAGCCTTTGTCTTCCATATTGATTGGCACTGGGTACTTGCCTGGGGAAAGGATCATGGCCTTGAATGAGGTCATCACCCATTTTAAAACCTCTCTATATTAACTAAAAGCCTTTTTGAAAACAGTGACATAAACTCAGCACTTCCACATGCCACTCCCTTGAGCACTTGGGACTTGTCAATTGATGTCTTCAGTTTACACTGAAGAGAAGAGGATCAAAATCAGCCAAACTGTGCACCAGTTCCTCCTCCCGCTCCTCCCCTCCTTTTGAAGTTTGGGAAAGACTCAACCTATGGCCTCCAAGTGCCCCGCTACTGGGCTGCACCCTCCAGCCTCAACTGCCATTGAGGCTCCGCTCTGGTTCTTGATTTGCCCATATCCCTAGATATCTCCTGGGTTCTCAACTTCCTTAACCTTGCTAGAGATTTTACTTCTCTGGGTCTCTTCTGACCCAACTACAAGCAGGTACTATTTTAGGGATTCTCCAAAGAACTTTGGCAGTATCTAAGGTCAATGCATACCGCCTCCCTTTATTCCTAATCAATTGAGTGTGTGTGTGTGTGTGTATGTGTGTGTGTATGTGTGTGTGTATGTGTGTGTATGTGTGTGTATATGTGTGTGTGTGTGTGTGTGTGTGTGTGTGTGTGTGTGTGTAGCAAAAGGAAGGAAGCTAGTTATAGGGAGATAGAAAAGGCTTATGTCCATAGCAGGGCAAAATTTGTTTTTAAACTATTTGGGTAATTTCTCTTTCTTTTGCTCAGACCATTTTCCCATTGCTCAAGAGAAGACATACACACACACACACACACACACACACACACACACACACACACACACAGGGCTTAAGTCTGTTATTGTTATATAGAGTTTCAGTAGAAGAAGGTTTTTTTTCCCCATTATTTCTAGGGTATTCTCCAAGGTACTGATACAGGAGAAAATGAGAGTGTTAACTGATGTTATACAGGACTACCCATAAACTTGCTTAGGCAATAATGTTACACAAAGTAGGATCTAGGTGAAGGAGCCTTGCTTCTAATATAACCGGAAGATAAGCAGCAACTAACTATACTTGTTAGAACCTGTGGGGGAATATTTGTAACTGTAACACAACTGAGATTTTGGCTTGCTGAGAATATGTTTCTGTTTTGTACACTGAGATTACTGACAATTAAGTCCTCTACCCATGTCAAAGAACATGCCTCTAACAGGCAGTTCAAAGGAGACAAACCTGGGTAGCAGTCACTCACGATGTCCTGATTAGCCATAAGTCCTGGTTCCTTTATGGGAAAAAAGTATAATTCTTCCAGAGGGGTAGGATGACCCTGGATAAGTTATTACAAAAGAATGACACTGGTCAACTTCAAATGTAATCACGATAATATCTTTGCTATGTAAATCTCCCACTTGTCCAAATGGTCAGGCTGACAGTCTCCTGCCTCTTTTTTTTTTTTGCTAGACATATATTTACTTTGTGTTCAGCTTTCCCTCTGAATTTTTTTTTCCATCCCTGTATATCCTTATTCAAGGTCCCTTCCCCCTCCCACCACATCAGGTCATTTTTCTTCTCCGTAACTCCCCATCCCCTCCCTGGGCAGGGAGCAGACAGTCCTATGGTCCCACTGGCCCAATAATGCTTGGATCAGTCTCCACTCCTGGTCAAATCCAGTTTTGTCCCCCCTCCCTCAAGAGTGAGTCTGGTGTTTCTATAGTTGGAGTGGGATCCAAAGGGTCAGTCCAGGGTGTCTCTGATCCCAAGCTGTTCAGTGGTTGTGGTTTGCCGCTTGGGCATGTTTGGCTTTTTTTCTTGTTTGTTTGTTTAGAGACCACTAATGAGTGAGTACACCACCTGCTTATCTTTCTCAGTTTGTGATACCTCGCTCAGGAGAATATTCTCCAAATCCATCCATTTGCCTGCAAATTTTAGGATATCATTTTTTCTTACTGCTGAGTAGTATTCCATTGTGTAGATGTACCACAGTTTGCTAATCCGTTCTTCAGTTGAGGGACATCTAGGTTGTTTCCAGGTTCTTGCTATTACAAATAACGCTGCTATGAACATAGTTGAGCTAATACCTTTGGAGTGTGATTGTGCCTCTTTAGGGTATACACCCAGAAGTGGTATTGCTGGGTCCTTGGGAAGATTGATTCTCAATTTTCTGAGAAACCGCCATATTGCATTCCAAAGTGGCTGAACAAGCTTACACTCCCACCAACAATGGAGGAGTGTTCCCCTTGCTCCGCATCCTCTCCAACATAGGCTATCATCTGTGCCTTTTATCTTAGCCAATCTAACAGGTGTCAGGTGGTATCTCAAAGTTGTTTTGATTTGCATTTCTCTGATGTCCTGCCTCTTTTTAATTGCTTAAAGTGAGACTGGAAGCTAAAAGAAATGTAAAGATGACAGGATATGTGGAATGTTAACATGCCATATTCCTGGCTGGTTTCTCTTAAGCTGTTAGCCAGAACTGAATGGATTCATGCTGTTAAAGATCCTTTTCTGAGGCCCACAGACGAGGCACAGCTTCAGCAGGACACAGCCTGCCCAGGCCACAATAGACCACAGTAGGCATAAGGAGCAGCTGAGCCCCTAGGCGCACAGCTGAGAGGTCAGAGGTGAGAGTCATCCCTCCTTCAGGCCAACTGGTGACTTCTGCTCTCTGAACTCAGGCCCTGAGATGGAGCACAACTTCAGTGGGTCATAGCCTGTACCGACCAAGTGGGTCATAGCTTGTACAGACCACAGTTGGCATCATAGCACTGTGACCTCACAGGAACAGCCGACCCTCTGAACACACAGCTGATTAAGAGCCCTCAGACCAACAACCAACTAAGAGCCAACCAAGAACTAACCAAGAGTGAACTGAGGAAACAATGGGCAGACACCAGTGCAAGAATACATACAATAATACAAAGATCAACAAGACACAACCAGAAGAAGCAAGTGGTTCTATAGCTTCAAGACCTAAACATAACAATGAAGAGGGAACAGAAGGAAACAACCTTAAAAGTAGCTATATGAAACTAATAGAAACCTTAAAAGAGGATATAAAAAACTCCCTTAAAGAAATAGAAGAAGGACTGGAGAGATGGCTCAGAGGTTAAGAGCAATAACTTCTTCCAGAGGTCCTGAGTTCAATTTCCAGCAACCAAATGGTGGCTCACAACCATCTATGATGACATCTGTTACCCTCTTCTGTATATATAATAAATACATCTTTTTAAAAAAAAAAATAGAAGAAAATACAAATAGAAAATTAGAAGAGATGAACAAATCCCTGAAAGAAAGTAAAGAAAACCAAGAAAAAGAAAGCAGACATGTGAAAAACATTCCAGTAATTAAAAATTGAAATAGAAGCAATAGAGAAGGCAAAAACTGAGACAAAGGTAGAAATAGAAAACCTGAAAAAAAGACCTTGAACAGTAGATTCAAGCATAACCAACAAAATCCAAGAGATAGAAAAGAGAATCTCTGGAGTGGCAGACTCAATAGTGATAATAGATTCATCAGTTAAAGAAAACACTAAAAACAAAAATGTCATAACACAAAATGTCCAGTAAATCTGGGATACCATGAAAAGGCCAAACCTGAGAATAATTGGGATCAAAGAAGAACACCAGCTCAAAGGCACAGAAAATATATTCAACAAAATCATAGAAGAAAACTTCCCCAGCTTAAAGACAGAAATGCCTATAAAGATACAGGAAGCCTACAGAACAACAAATAAACTAGACCCACAAAAAAAGTCTGCTTGCTATATAATAATCAAGACACTAAACCTACAGAACAAAGAAAAAACACTAAGAGCTGCAAAGGAAAAAGGCCAAATCACCTCTAAAGGCAGACCAATCAGAAAAACACCCAACTATTCAATGGAAACAATGAAAGCAAGAAGGTCCTGGTCAGACATTATACAGACAATAAAAGAGCATGGATAGCAACATAGACTACTGTATCCAGCAAAACTATCAATCAACATAGATGAAGTAAACATGATATTTCATGACAAAACGAGATTTAAACAATACCTAACTACAAATTCAACTCTACAAAAAGCCCTATAGGGAAAACTCCAACCTAAGGAAACCAGAAACACCCACGTAACCACAAACAATTGATAAGCCCACAGAAGAACCTCCCAAAAAAGGAAATACAAGCTACCACCAAAAATAACAGGAGATATTGGTCATTGGTCATTAATATTCCTTAATATCAATGGACTCAATTCACCTATGAAAAAATATACCCTAGCATGACAGATACAAAACCAGAAACCACCCTTCTGCTGCATACAAGAAACACACCTCAACTTCAAAGACAGACACAAGCTCAGAGTAAAGAGTTGGGAAAAAACTTTCCAATCAAATGGCCCTAAGAAACAAGCTGGTGTAGCTATTCTAATATCTAACAAAATAGATTTTAAACTAAAATCAATAAAAAGAGACCAGAAAGGTCACTACTTATTCATCTCAGGAAAAATCCACCAAGATGAAATTTCAATCCTGAATATCTCTGCCCCTAACACAAGGGCACCTACATAAGTAAAACAAACACTACTAAAGCTTAAACCTCATATCAGACCTGACACACTAATAGTGAGAGACTTCAATACCCCACTTTCACCCTTGAATAGGTTAACCAGACAGAAACTCAACATAGATATAAGGGATCTAGCAGAAGTTATGACCCAAATGGACTTAATAGATATATACTGAACCTTCCACCCAAACAAAAAGGAATATACATATTTCTCAGCACCTCATGGAACTTTCTCTAAAATTGACCACATACTAGGTCATAAAGCAAATATCAACAGATACAAAAAAAATGAGTATAACTCCTTGTATCATATTAGATCACTATTGTGGTAAAAACTTGTCATGAGATATGTTTTAAGTGAGGTTTATTTTGAGAGAATTGTTTATAAAACAGAGAAAATTTTAAGAGAAAGCGAAGGGATAAAGTTGTAACGTGTTGGAGCGTTTTTAAGGAAATTTTTTTTATATGTGTCGCTGGCTTGGAGCTCTGTCGTCGTGAACTGGAAGCCTTGTTTTATTGTCAGAGTTTTTGGCGTTTTGTGTGAGAAAATGTTTGTTTTTTGCACCCCTCTCGGCTTCTAATTTCCTGCTACAGATCACCATGTTCTAAAGTTAGAATTCAACAACATCAAGAATCACAGAAAGCCTACCAACTCATGGAAAGTAAACATCACTTGACTGAACCACCTCTGGGTCAAGCAAGAAATTAAGAAAGAAATCAAAGACTTCCTTGAATTTAACAAAAATTACTCCACAATGTACTCAAACTTATGGGACACAATGAAAGCAGTCTTAAGAGGAAAATTCACAACACTAGATTCCTACATGAGAAGACTAGAAAAATCCCACACAAGAGAACTATCAGAACAGCTAAAAGCCCTAGTACAATTAGAAGCAAACTCACCTAGAAAGAGTAGACAGCAGGAAATAATCAAACTTAGAATTGAAATCAGTACAATTGAAACAAAAAGAACAGTATAAAGAATCAATGAACCAAAGAGTTGGTTCTTTGAGAAAGTCAACAAGATAGATAAACCCTTATTCAAACTAACCAAAAAGCAGAGAGAGAGTATCAAAATTAACAAAATCAGAAATGAAAAGGGGGACATAACAACAGACCCCCAGGAAATCCAGAGAATTATCAGGTCATACTTTGAAAATCTTACTCCACAAAAATGGAAAACCTAGAAAAAATGGACAGGTTTCTGGATAGGTATCACTTACCAGAATTAAATCAAGATCAGATTAAAGACCTAAACAGACCTATAACTCCAAAGGAAATTGAAGTTGTGATTAAAAGCCTCCCAAATAAAAAAAGGCCCAGGCCCAAATGGTTTCAGTGAAGAATTCTACCAGACATTCAAAGAAGAATTATCACCAATACTCCTCAAACTGTTCCATACAGTAGAAACTAAAGGAATATTGCCACACTCTTTTTTTATGGGGCCACATTAACTCTTATACCCAAGCCACTCAAAGACAAAACACAGAAAGAATTACAGAGCAATTTCCCTCATGAACATTGATGCAAAAATTCTCAACAAAATTCTGGCAAACTGATTACAACAACATGTTAAACAAGTCATTCACCAAGATGAAGTAGGCTTCATTCCAGAAATGCAGGAATGGTTCAACATACGGAAAACTGTTAATGTCAACATCATATAAACAAATTGAAGAAAAAAAAACACATGGTCATCTCCTTAGATGCTGAAAAAGCCTTTGACAAAATCCAACACTCCTTTATGATAAAAGTCCTGGAGAGATCAGGAACACAGGGAAAATACCTAATTATTTTTTTTTTTCAAAACTTTATTTATTTATTTATTTGCCTTGGTGTTTGCCTGGAACTGGAACTACAGACAGTTGTTAGCTGCCATGTGGGTGCTGGGAATCGAACCCAGGTCCTCTGGAAGAGCAGACGGTGCTCTTAACCACTGAGCCATCTCTCCAGCCCTGGAAAATACCTAATTATAAAGGTGATTTACAACAAGCTGACAGCCAACATCAAACTAAATGGAGAAAAACTCAAAGCAATCCCACTAAAATCAGGGACTAGACAAGGCTGTCCCTTCTCCCCTCATCTATTCAATATAGTTCTCTAAGTTTTAGCTAAAGCAATAAGAGAATGCAAGGAGATTAAGGGCATACAAATTGAAAAAGAAGAAGTGAGACTATCTCTATTTGCAGATGATATGATTGTATACATAAGTGACCCACAAAATTCTACCAGGGAACTTCTACAGCTGATAAACACCTTCAGCAATGTAGCATGATACAAAATTAACTCAAAGAAATTAGTATCCCTCCTATACACTAAAGATTAAAGGACTGAAAAAGAAATAAGGGAAATATCACCTTTTATAATAGCTGCAAATATTTAAATACCTCAGTATAACTATAACCAAAGAAGTAACAGATCTATTTGACAAAAATTTTAAATCACTGAAGAAAGAAATTGAAGAGGATATCAGAAAATGGAAAGCTCTCCCATGTTCCTGGATAGGTAGGATCAACACAGTAAAAATGGCAATTCTACCAAAAGCAATCTACAGATCCAACGCACTTCCCATCAAAATCCCAACACAATTTTTTACAGACCTTGAAAGAACAATGCTCAATTTCATTTGGAATAACAGGAAAGCCAGGATTGCCAAAACAATTGTTCAACAAAAGAACCTCAAGAGGCATCACCATCCCTGACTTCAACTAAAAACAGCCTGGTACTGGCATAAAAACAGACTTGTGGATCAATGGAGTCCCCCAACATTAACCCACATACCTATGAACATCAATTTTTGACAAAGAGGCCAAAACTATTCAATGGAAAAAAGATAGTATCTTTAACAAATGGTGTTGGCATAACTGGATGGTAGTATGTAGAAAAATGTAAATAGATCCAAACCTATCATCCTGCACAAATCTCAAATCTAAGTGGATCAAAGACCTCAACATAAAACCAGCTATACTGAACTTGATAGAAAAATAAAGTGGGAAATATAACACCAGTAGCACAGACACTAAGAACAACAATCAATAAGTAAGACCTGAAACTGAGAAGCTTCTGTAAAGCCAAGGATACATACAGTCCATAAGACAAAATGACAGCCTACAGAATGGGAAAAGATTTTCACCAACTCTACAAGTAACAGAGGATTGATCTCTAAAATATATAGAGAACTCAAGAAACTAGAGCCTAAAGCCCTAAATAACCCAATTAAAAAATGAGATTCAGAACTAAAAAGGGAATTCTCAGCAGAAGAATTACAAATGGTCAAAAGGCACCTGAAAAAGTGCTCAACATCTTTAGCCATCAGAGAAATGCAAATCAAAACAACTTTGAGATACCACCTGACACCTGTCAGAACTGGCTAAGACTAAACACACAGATAATAAACTATCCTGGAGTGGAGAGATGGAGAGAAGCTTCCCTGATAAAACTGAATAGCCATTGTGGTTAGTGAATGAAAAAATGAGGGCATGAGTGCTCCAAGATATGGTTGAGGAGAAGAAAGTTTATTGTACATAAGAGGGAGAAAATAGCCAGAGGCAACTGGAAGGGTCCAGACTGAACATGGTCAGCAGACTGAACTGGGCCACGAGTGGAGAGAGAGGGTTATGGGGAGAGCGAGAGAGGAAGAGAAAGAGAGTACCTAGGAAGCAAGAGAGAAGAAGAATCAAGAGAACTCGAAGGCTAGGTGATATAGAAGCTGGGGAAGGTAAGTGGAGCTCCAGCGCTGGAGGAGCTTAGGGTAGGGAGCGGAGTATGCCTGCCAGGAAGACTGTAACAGGACCTTGGAGGAGCTGGCTGCCAGCGTCCACTTTGATACCTCAGTGGGCCATTTGTCCTCACTTTCTTTGAAACCTAACAGTTAGAAATAAGAAAAATGGCTGGAGAGATGGCTTGGCTGTTAATAGTATCGACTGCTTTCCCAGACAACCTTGGTTCAATTCTGTCCTGAACAGTTTTATGTCAACTTGATACAAACTAGTCATCTGAGAGGAGGGAGCCTCAGTTGAGAAAATGCCTCTGTAAGATGGGGCTGTAGGCAAGCCTGTGGGGCATTTTCTTAATTGCTGATTGATGAGGGAGAGCTCAGTCCTTGTTGGGTGGTGCCATCCCTGGGCTCGTGGTCCTGGTTCTGTAAGAGAGCAGGCTGAGCAAGCCAGTAAGCAGCATCCCTCCATGGCCTTTGCATCAGTTCCTGCCTCTGGGATCTTGCCTTGTTTGAGTTCCTGTCCTGACTTCCTTCAGTGATGAACAGTGATACGGAAGTGTAAGCAGAAAGTGTTTTCTCCTCAGCTTGCTTCAGGCATGGTGTTACATCACAGCAATAGAAACCCCAAAACAGAGTCCCAGCATCCATGTGGTTTCTTTCTACCAGCCATAACTTCAGTTCCAGGGAATTTAATATTCTCTTCTGGTCTCTGTAGGCACTGAAAACAAAACACCCATACACATAAAATAAAAATTACAAAGTAAGAAAAATGTCTTTTGTTTTTACTATAATTTTTCATGTCTGATGTTTATTCTTGGTGTAGCACTAAATTTTAATCTCATGTCATACTCTACCTGGTGAGCCTGCTTCAGTGTTTCCTCACGGGTAGCACTTCTGATAATAAATTTCTTTGACTTTTCATTGTTTGAGAAAAGTCAATATTTTGCCTTTATTTTTTTTTAAAAAAGGTTAATTTATTTTTTATGTGTGTAAGTATTTTGTCTGCATGTGTATCTGTGCCTAGTGCCCATAGAGGCCAGAAGATGTCAGATCCCATGGAAGTGAAATTACAGGTAGTTGTGAGCTGACCTGTGAGTGCTGGGAATTGAACCCAGGTCCTTTGTGAAGTCAGCCAGTGCTCTTAACCACTGAGCCATCTGTCCAGCTCTGTACTTAAATTTTAATTGTTCTATGTGCCTGGGCCACTGAAGAGATCTCTCTGTGTGCTCTTTCTTAAGTGATGGGCCTGGTGCTTGGTACTTGACTCACTGGACTGGGGAGGTTTCCATTCTCCTGATCTAGGCTCACAGGACCGGGGAGGTTTCTGTAATGACCCAGCCTTGGGTGTAGTCAGGCCTTATGCCCCTGTTCTTGGGTTGAAGTTGCTCACTTACTCTTTCCCCCTCCTTCCTACTTTTCTGCCTTGCCCCTCCCGTGCCAGCTCAGTTCTGTCTGGTGTCTGTGACTGGTCCAGGAAAGGGAGAGTTTCTTTCACTACCTAACAGCTGCAAACCTGTTTCATTTCATTGCAGGATTCCAGGTGACAGGAGATGTCCTGTTCCTTCCTCAGGGTCAGTCTTCTCTCTCGTCTTTCCCCAGCACCAGCAGAACTTTGCCTTTGTCTTAGAAGTGTGTGGACTTCCCTGTGATACTTGGAAACAAACACATTCTGCCTTTGCTTTTCTTCCAGAGGCATGGGAGTATTCTTCACCTTGGGAGTTACCAAAGCTGAGGGAGGTTTCTGTCCCAATAACTCCCGAATACCCAACAGCTGCTTCACAAATAATTCACTTGGAGGCTTAATAGTTATAGGAAATGCTGGGCTAGTAGTTCAAGAATATTACTTACTAGTTCTTAGGCTTAAATTAACCCATAATTCTTACCCATGTTTAGCCACGTGGCTTGGTACCTTTGCTCAGCCCAGCATTCTCATCTTGCTTCCTCTGCTTCTGGCTGGCGACTGCTTCTCTGCCTTTCCTCTTTCCATAATTCTCTTTGTTTCATCATCACCCTTTTATTCCCTACTGGCCAATCAACATTTTTATTAAACCAATATAAATGGCAAATCTTTATAGTGTACAAGAACATTACTCTACAGCAGGAAGCTACAATTGTAGCATTTCAGTTGGGAAGAATAATCTTAGTGCCTGTTGTAATAGACCCATGACTCATATATTTCTTTAGGCTTGCCAAAAGGGAAGTTTTTTTTGTTTTGTTTTACCACAAAAAATAATGGATATGAGTTTATGTATGTGTTAGTTACCTTACTATAATCATTGTATGGATAAATGTATATAAAACATAATACTGTACCTCATATTTGTCATGCAAAAGACTTATTGCCCCTCCTCAGTAGCTTAAAGATTTTGTTTCCTTTGAGGGAAGGATTTGGGGAAACAGTGGTGTTGTGTGTATACCCTAATAGCAGCTAGTCATTTTCTTCATGTCTAAAACACCCAAAAGGGCACACGTAAGTTATTCTACTTTGCCCTCATGATTCTCCTAAGCAATAAGAGAAGACCATGGACTGGAGTTTTATAGTAAGTGCAAGTTCCCCTTAGGTCAGTGACTATTAGCCATTCCAAACACTGTCCTCTGAGAACAGTTAGTTTTAACCAATGGCTTACTTGTTTGCATCAATTACTTTCCTCATCCCGTGACAGATTACCTATTAGAAATAACTTAGAGAAGAAGGTCTCATTTTGGCTCACCAGAAGGGGATGTATTAGTCCATCATTGTCGCGCCCAACCTCGCCAGCAAGGAAGAACGCGAGTCAGGATTTTTTTCTCCAGCCGTTTATTCAGGACCTGTGCACAATCTTCTGACTTCTGACTTCCGACCCCGGGGGGGAAGCCCACTCGTGGCTAAATACCCTCTGGGCCTCCAACCCCAGTAAGCTACGTGGACATAGCCCATAGGTCCTAGGACGCGGAAGCAAGCCACCATCCTCGCCTACAGCCAAAAAAGGAGTTGTTTACTCCTGAGAGCACTAGCCCTCGGGAGGGCTGAAGGCGGAAACCGGCGCCATCTTTAGGGCGCGGTACAATGCTCCCTACACATCATAGCCAGGAAGTCTGACTGCTGGCATTGATGATGCTGCCTGAATCTTAGTTCCAGCCTATAGGAAGCAGAGAGCATGAGCTAGTACAGAGTTGGCTTATAACCGTAATTTCTATCCCCACTGCCAGCCACTGGCTGAAACCCAAGCATCCACCCGTGAGAGCCTACCTATTGGAAGCCTTTCATGTTGAAATCTGAAGTTTTGTTTTGTTTTGTTTTGTTTTAAGTCACAATAATTCCTTTCCCACAGTCTGCCAAAGGTGGAGGATTTGTGTGTCTCACATCTGTTTGGAGTAGCCTACTCTTCTTTGGGAGTTGAAATTACTTTGCTGTTAGTTTTGCATCACTGTGACAAAACCCCAGAGAACAACTGGAAGGGGCTCACGCTGGCAGAAGGGCCCAAGGCCAGGTGGCTCAATCACTTCGGGTCTGAAAGACACAGAGTATCTTAGGGAAGAGAAAAGAGAACAGAGCTTCTCATCGCATGGCAGATAAGAAGCACAGACACAGAGAGAGGGAGAGATTGAGACAAGACCAAAGCCACATCCTCAGGGACCCACTCCCTCCAACCAGGCCCCAACTTCCAGTTTCCGGAATCTCCCAATAGCTTGTTCAATCATGAGTCCATCAGTGGGTTAAGCCATTGATTAGTTTGAAGTCCTGATCTCCGATCCCTTCCCCAATGCCTATGAAAATTGTATTGGGAAACAGACCTTTAATATATCAGTTTTTTGTGTTATCTTACTGCCAAACCTAACTATTGCCTCATGGAAATATAATAGGCTCAAGAAAGCATTATATTTTGTGGATTGCCTGGCCCGATTCATTTTCTCTTGTTATAGTAGGAACAATGTTATTTTGAAGGTTTTCCCATCCAAACATAGCTTCATCATGAGATAGATAATTAGAGAAAAATATTTTTTTTCTGTGTGTTTTCTAAAAAAGAACTCGTTGCTTAGGTTAGCCTCAAACTTCCTATGTAGCTAAGGCTTGCCTCAGACTTCAACCTTTTCTTCACAAGTGTTTAGATTACAGGTAAGTACCACCAGGACTAGCCCCAACACTGGGCTACGGGCAGGAGCTGCCCTGCCCAGCTAGGCAGGTGCTAGGGATCAGAAATCCTGTCCTCACAAGCAAGACTTTTCAAACTGAGCCATCTGTCCAGCCCTCTGAACTATTTTTAAGGAAGAAAGTGTGTGTGTGTGTGTGTGTGTGTGTGTGTGTGTGTGTGTGTATACACATGCACACTGGAAAATGTTTGAACACAGTGAGAGAGTGAGAGTGTGAAATGAGAAGAAATAACCCCTCCAAAGTCATACTCTGGTCAGCCTCCTCTCGGGCAAACCCTGGCTAGCAATTTCCTGAATGTCTAATCAGAAAATTTCCCTACGCTTACAAATCTACATACAAATGAACATGCATCTTTACTCAAAATAGATGCTTTCCCACCAAACCTCTACTTAGCTGACACAGAGGATTAACGAACATGATTTACTTTCTTCTGGAAGTGCAACAAGTCTCAGCTTCCTTGCTTCAGCTTCCACCAAGTGCGTCTCCAAGTCAGCCCTGCTTATGCCAACTGTGGTTATTATCATATTCAAATCATTCAATTAATTGTTACATTAACTGATGTAAGTGAATTCCAAAAAAGGCCACCACTTATTTATACAGAGGCTTTGAACATATTTGATAAAGAAGGGGATTTTTTTGGTTTTGGTTTTGGTTTTCCAAGACAGAGTTTCTCTGTGTAGCCCTGGCTGTCCTGGAACTCCCTCTAAAGACTAGGATGGCCTTGAGCCAGAGAGATCCGCTTACCTTTGTCTTGTGTACAGCTGTGCCTGGTGCCTGAGGTGACCGGAAGTGGGCTCTAGATCCCTAGAACTAGAATTGTTCCAAGTATTTGTAAGCCGGTCGCCATGTGGGTGCTGGGAACCAAATCCTGGTCCTCTCACCACTGAGTCATCACTCATAAATGATGCCCCTGGCATAAATAATGTTTTAAAGATTAAAGACTTTCTTTAAATGGAGAACATTGAGAATACATTTTATGTCTAGTTAGTGCAAGAAAGAGAACATGAAACTACTCAAGAAGTTCAAACCCAAAGAAAAAGGTTTTAACTTAAAATTATTTTGATTTACTTTTAAATAACATGTTTAGTGTGTGTTTGTGTATGAATATGTGTATATAATGCAGATGCCACAGTATTGGATCTCTGGAGCTGGAGTTATAGTTTGTTGGAAGTTACCTAACATGGATGCTGGGAATTGAACCCAGGGCCTGTGGAAGAGCAGCCAGCACTATGAACCCTAGAGTCATATCCCCAGCTCCTCTGAGATTTTCTAAGTGTGTAAGTCAAATCATGTCCTCAAATGTATTTCAGGTTCCAGTGTCTTCATATCTCTAAGTAAAATCCAAAATTGCAACTATGACCTTCAGAGCCACCCAGGGCTCTTTGATGGGGCTTTAGACATGTAGCTTCTCAGCACACAATATGCTCCTTTTTAACACAATTTCATGGCTGAATCAGTCATTTCATTCAATAACTTGCATAAATGTTGTGTCTTTCAGAAACCTCACTGGTCACAGCAGCACATACATTGATTCTCTGTCTCTTTTCTAATGTACCCTAATGGTTTATTTAGTTGCTTGTTCCACTAAGTGTAAGCTCTGTGACAGCAGGAGCTTAGCTTACTGCTGCCTTCTCATCATTTCAAGCAGTACTTAGGACATAAGAGGTGTTGAATAAGTAAGTATTTGTGGAATGAATGAATGAATGAATAAATAAATGAATGTGTTTAGCTACTAGGATACTATCACATAGGAGTCCAGAAGAAGACATTCAGTAAAGGCTCCAGGGTAGTTTTGCTTAGTGTAGGGTAGCACCTTTGCTTATATTAATCATGAAGTGACTCAATCACAAATCCAAAAAAATGACATACAATTTTTGAATCTGCCTTTCACTTATTTTCTCCTACTGATTTAATAATAGCCCCACTTAGAAGAACTATGAGTTGTCAAACATAATTTTAGGACTTTCTTCTTGTTCCTTCTTAAGAATACTAGCATATTCTATCTCTTTCTTGCATATATGTCTTAGAACTATTCTATTTGTTCTCTGAGAATTCATACATGCATGCAATGCATTATTGCAGCCTCATTTCATTTCTCTAGCTTCCTCTGGACCACCCAGAATGCCCCCTTCCCAAATTCATGTCCTCTTTTCCTTCATTTGTAATGACCCACTGCAACCAATTAGTTCTGTCCATATGTACGTGCATGGGTACAGGGCTATCCTCTGAAGCATGGACAACCTACAGTGTCTGCAACCCCAAAGAAAAATGGCGATCTCTCCCTCAGCTGCCATCAACAGCCAGCATCTTCTTGGGAACCTGTCTCTAATCCATGCTTGAAATTTAACTGGCTTGGTCTGGTCACAAAACTCTCCTTCCTTACACATTTGCATGGCTGCCTCTCTAGTTTCATTTATCTCTGAGCTCAAATATCATTTACTTGTGGAGATAATAATGGATGTTTCTGAGTTCATGAGTGCAAAGCCATGGTCATAGAGGCCCTAAAGGTCTGCAAGAACAGTACTAGCTACTGTCATTGCTCTCTTCTGCCTCCCCCCCCCCCGGAACTAGCCGGAGAGACTCTATGACTGGAGAAACCATGCACTTTGGTTGTAGGACATGGAGAAATAGATCTAAAACTTCCTCCCTATCAACTCTATTTCATAGTAGTGGAAGGTGCTATACAATCTTATGGGGATAAAAGATATCAACGGTCTCACCTAGCATTGGATCCTGTAGGCTACAATATCAGTCTGTCAGGCCAGATGTGGTCAATGGCATAGTAATGGTGTACTGGCTACTTTTGTGTCAACTTGACATAAGCCAAAATTATCAAAGAGGAGGGAGCCTTGATTGAAAAAAATGCCTCCATATGATCTGGCTCAAGGCAAGCCTGCAGGGCATTTTCTTAATTAGTGGTTAATGGGGCAGGGCCCAGCTCATTTTGGGTGGTGCATCCCTGGGATGATGGCTCTGGGTTCTATAAGAAAGCAGGCTGAGGAAGCCATAAGGAGCAAGTCAGTAAGCAGCACCCCTAATGGCCTCTGCATCAGCTCCTGCCTCCAGGTTTCTGCCCTGTTTGGGTTTCTCTGTTGATGAACTGTAATGTAGAAGTGTAAGCTGAATAAATCCTTTCCTCCAGTGTTGCTTTAGTCCTGGTGTCTCATCACAGCAACAGTCACCCTAAGTCAAGTGGCACGGCATTATGGGATAACCAGCCACTTTCTGATTGCACTTAAGGCCTGCTCCACACAAGGGAATTCATGTTTCATGTTGGGTTCTAGAAACCTTGCCAGAACCCACGGCTTTAGAGGGCATAAGCCCTAGGAATAATCATTATTTTGTGAATGGTCATACAGTCAAACTGCCTTCTAAATATTTATGTTTATACTCAAAGTGTTGAATTTTTCTCAGCCTTGCTCAAAGAAGCTTGTTTTTGCCTCAGAATGGGCATGAGTTAACATAGAGATTCATAGTTGGTCAAAGTGCTGAAAATAAATGACTGCAAGTCCTAAATGAGACACCTGTATCAACCTGCATCCCACCTCAGGCCCAGGTGACATCTTTGGAAAGGGCGGGAGAACAGCAGAGTTGGAGGGCAGGAAAGAGTGCTGTGCTGTGAAATGCTGCCTTCAGGACATGTCTCTGTGCTTTATAATCTTCTGGCAGGAGCTTGTTTCACTGATAAATGCTTGTACTGAGAAAATACAAGTTAATTCTGAAAGGCTGGAGTAGCTGGGCAGTGGTGGCACATGCCTTTAATCCCAGCACTCTGGAGGCAGAGTGATCTACAGAGTGAATGCCAGGACAGCCTGACTACAGAGAAACCCTGTTTTAAAAATAAATACATAATAGAATAAATCATAGCCATGGTCCAGATATACTCACAAAAGTTATAAAAGTGTGAAAGATAGACACCAAGAATATGTAAATGTTAGTGAAAATTTCTCTTTCCTCATCAATGTTGTTAGGATACAGCCTGATTTCCAGTGAATATTCATGCCATGCAGTATTCATCCAGAGTATGCCATGTGGTCAGTAAAGTATCTTCTTAATGAAATACTAAGTTTTAGGGCCAAGATTGTAGGTCAAAGGAGCATATGTTTGGCATGTGAAAGGCCCTGAGTTAAATCCCCAAACCACCCAGAAAAGGAAGGAGGAGGGGGAAGGTAGGAAGAGAAGGATTGAGAAATAGTTTTGTGTCGTGCTAATGTGTCATAACTCTAGGGAGGATGGAGACTGGAAGATGCACAGAAATGTGTGAGTAGGAATGAGCAAACACAGCTAAGAACTTGGAAAAGCAAGCAAGCAAACACACACACACACAGAGTAAAATTATCCTACTATCTGAGAATAGACCACTTAAGAATAACTTTTGTGAACCCAGATGTGCATGGTACAGCTGATCAGAGCCTGGCTGCTCCAAGTAGGATTTGTTTGGTAGGTTGTGTGCACATCCCATGTGCTTATTAAAAGTTCAGACCCTCGGTCTTCATACCTAGGTCACTGAATTGCAGTTTGCGTTTTGCCAAGATACCTGGCTGATGCTTGCACACAATAAAGTCTGAGAACCTTTAGCTGTAGCAGTGAGAGTGGAAGTGAAGTCCAAGTGATTTCAATAACAGAGTGGCAGAGTCACTGAAACAAGACTCTCCTTTTCTCTCTCTAAATACCTTCAAATTTCAAGCACCCCCATCTATTTATTAGCCATGTGGCCTTGGGTAAAATATTTAACTTCTGGTTGCCTCATTAATAGAGCTCTATTGTCATAGCCTCCAGTCCAAACCTGCTGATTGCTACCTCTGTGGGATTTTTGTAATTCTCCTGTTACATTCCACCATGCAGTGGTCACAGGACTAACTTTAATGCATTTGAGCTATCTCTGTTGTAAGATACTGGAAAAGGAACAGAGACTAATGTTGTGTCCAGTGGGCACAGTGTTCTACTCTAGGAAATGATATTGTCTCCATGTGGACCACTACTCTAGAGATCAGTGGTTGAGGGGGCTGGAGAGATGGCTCAGAGGTTAAGAGCACTGACTGTTCTTCCAGAGGTCCTGAGTTCATTTCCCAGCAACCACGTGGTGGCTCACAACCGTCTATGATGAGATCTGGTGCCTTTTTTTTTTTTTTTTTTTCCTTCTTTATTTTGTATTTAACAAAAAAAAAAACCAGTTACGTAAATTTAAAATGAGGAAAAATTAACAGTAACTATAAAGAGGATAAGAATCATAAGCATGGCTTATCAACGGTGGTAATGCAAATAAGATTGCTACACATATATTTACTTTGTGTTCAGCTTTCCCTCTGAAATTTTTTTTCCCATCCCTGTATATCCTTATTCAAGGTCCCTTCCTGGTGCCCTCTTCTGTGTACTGTATACATAGTAAATTAATAAATCTTAAAAAGGGGCTGGAGAGATGGCTCAGTGGTTAAGAGCACCATCTGCTCTTCCAGAGGACCCGGGTTCGATTCCCAGCACCCACATGGCAGCTAACAACTGTCTGTAGTTCCAGTTCCAGGCAAAACACCAAGGCAAATAAATAAATAAATAAAGTTAAAAAAAAATAAATAAAAAAAATAAATCTTAAAAAAAAAAAGCCTGCAAGCTATCAGATTTCACTGTGAAAAAACCCCTAGAAATGAAATGAACTAAACTGTGTAAGTAAAAGTAGGAACATAATCAAAGCTAAAGTGAAAATAAATAAAATCAGGGATAAGAAAAACAACATGAAAAATCAATGACTCAAAATTAGTTCATTGAAAAATTTGGCAAAATAGATAAACGTTTAAACTAGAGTAACCAAAAATACTGGAGTTACCTAAGCCAGGATGGGAGCTGAGCAGTGCTGGTGCTGGCCTTTAATCCCAGCAGGTGGGAGGAGGGGATCTCGTGAGTTTGAGGCCAGCCTGGTCTACAGAGTGAGTTCCAGGACAGCCAAGGCTACACAAGAGATATCCTGTCTTGAAACAAACAAAAAAGATTGGCTTTCAGGCTCTGAATCTGTATCTGGAAGTGTAGCCATGCTGACCTCTAAACTAATGGAAATCCTCCTTCCTCTGTCTCCTGAGTACTGGCATTAAAGGCGTGGATCACCACACTTAGCTTTATAGATAATTTTAAAATTTACATCTTTTATAGTAGAAAACCTTTTTTTATAAGGCAAAATCTAAGTAATCTAGATGAAATGAGACTGATTCCTGGAACTATTATCCATATACACATCTATGTAGATGTATGTGTGTGTTTGATAACACACTACAGCCTGTTTTACAGACAAGTCAAAAGGTAACTGCCCTTTTCAGTCCACAAGGCAAATCAGTGGAAGAACAGAGAGTTCAAGCCAGTCTGATTCTTCAAAGTGCCTGTGCTCAATTGGCGGAGTGTTTAACCTCAGACTGAGTAAATCTCAATAGTCTTTGCTCCTTAAGGAAAATTCAGTTTGGCTGAGCATGATGGAATGGGACTTTAATGGGAGCCCTGAGTTTGGTGCCAGCCTGGTCTACACAGTGAATTTCAGGTCACCCAGGGACACATAGTAAGACCTGGACTTTAAAAAATTCATATTTTAATAATATTGTCAGTAATTCTTTGAAATGATAAAATTAGAAGTAGAGGCTATGTGTCAGGTAATACTTTAAAATATTAACTTGATTTTTATAGCAGTCATGAGATATGTAACTAGAGGGCAAAAAGAGTAAGTGAAGTAACTGCATGATAGATCTGATGGGTGAGGGAGATGGAGTTTGAACCTAAGGTTTGTCGGGCTGCAAAGCCAGTGTTGTTTACGGGACAGAATGAGTGCAACACTAAGTCAACTTAAATACCAAACAGTAGATGTTCAATCCTCAAAGTGCTGTTTGCAGAGTCCATTTCTGTCTGGTATTGTTAGTATGGTAAGCAATATTATGTACATTATAATCTTAACCTCTCAAATGTGGCAAAATACATGGTAAGAGATGCTAAAGTGCATTGGCAATTTAAACATCTTGATCTTTCCTTCTAGCATGCTGGTAGCTTCAATGACTAGGAATTTCAAAATACTGACTTTAGAGAGCAAGCAGCAGGTAGAAAAACCAAGAGAGTGCTGCCTTTGACAAGCCGGGCATGGCAGCCTTTGGCTGTAATCCCGGTACTTAGAAGGTTAAGGCAGCTAAGGCAGCTGATCAGAGGTTTAAGGCCAGGAGCTCGGGAGATGACAGCTCAGTGGGGAAGTGCTTTGAGGGCCTCAGAACTTCTGTGAAAATCTGACAGCAACATCAGAGTCTGTAAACACAGTGCTGGGTGGGAGTGGGCATGGGTTTGAACACAGGAGGATCCTAGGCCAGTCAGTCTATCTGAAATGATAACCTTCAGGTTTAGTGAGAGACTCTGACTAAATAAATAAATAAATAAATAAGATGGAGAAGTGACTGAGGAAAACACCTGATGTTAACATCTGCCCCCCCTAAGCACTGACACAAGTAAGTAGACACACACACACCTGACACACACATCTGACACACACCCACACACCTGACACACACATCTGACACACACACACACACCTGACACACATACACACACACCTTTTAAAAGATTGTTTTTCTACTCAAACAAATTTAGGAAAATACCAATATCTGTTTCATCTTGTCGGAAATAGGAAACATATGACTAAACAATGAACATATATTAATGTTTTGACCTAGCAAACTGTGAGTTAGCAAAATACATTGTAAAATCAAATATGAAAAATTTAAAGAAAAATAAGAGTATAATAAAACAGATTTTAGCTAGGCATTGAGGTTTCAATAATGTAGCCCAAGAGGATTTGAACTCTAGTGACCTATGGACACTCCTCTGGACCACACCCACATGAACAAGCATACCACACCTATAGTTCATCAATAAGACCCAAGGTCCTGAACAGTCAATTTACTTGCAACCTTTGTATCATCTGAAAGTTATCAAGAGTATTGCTGGTATCCCAGGATCTAAAGGTCTCAAGAAAGTAAACATTTTGTGGGTAACAATGTTAGGCTAATTACCTCAGCTGTACCTAAACACAGTGTTCTAATTCTAATTAGGAAAAAGGAAAACTATTATTTCTCTTGTCAGTTAGCATTGGGAATTAAGTTTGCTTTTTGAAACTCTAAATTTATTCAATGCCTGGAAATTAACTTTTCTGCACTTAAATTTGAAAAGCTTTTTACAGAAATGAAAATTCACAATATACATCTTAATACAGCAGCATTAACACAGAGCTAGCTTACTGTGATCATTATTTCCGGGCTGGTTTGTGGAGACCTGGTCTCACTGGGTAACCTGGCCATTCTCTAGCTCACCAACTTCTTCCTTTTGCCTCTCAAATACAGGTATGCACCATCATTCCAGCTCTAAAGTCTGATTTTTAAGATGTTTATATGAAATATTAAAAAATAATGTGGACAAAGATAAAAAAAAAAAGCGTGGTCAACACTGAAATGAAAATAAAATCTGTTGACTCACAGAATGGATTTCTGATAGGCCTTCAGCAAAGCCACACAAAATCCTTTGAGTTGGTGCTGGGATTAAACTAAGGGCCTGGAGACTGTTGAGTAGGTAATCTATCACTAAGTGATGCCTCTAGGCCATGTATATTTTTACTCAGTTTTGTGAATTAATTTTGTAAGAGGAAGGAGGAACTATTGTGGCTAATATAGTTTTTCTCTTAAAAAAAAAAACTTTAAACTTTAAGAACAAAGAAGAAATCTGACCAAATTTATCAGTGATTTCTGTCAACATAGAATAGATTATTCATGCACTCAGAGAATATTTTAATGCTTGCTTACAAGGTGTAAAGTTATTGGCTCTCATTGATTTTACTAGTTCAGACTCTTACAGCTCTTCCAGTTACATATATTTACATAATTAATAAGACACATTTAAATCAGACAGTGGCAGTGCATGCCTTTAATCCCAGCACTCAGGAGGCAGAGGGAGTCGGATTTGTGAGTTCCAGGACAGCCAAAGCTACATAGAGAAACCTGTTTTAGAAAAACAAAAAAAAAATAAAAAATAAAAAATAAAAAAATAAATAAAAATAACCACATTTAACTATTTGAATACATTCAGTACATATGCTTATATAATACATTATATAATATATGTATGGTCACTGTTTTTAGATGACTTTACAGTAGTTTCAAGCTCACAGCTAAACTGAGCAGAAAGTTCTGCATTCCCACATACTCCACTCTTTCTTCAGGACTTCTCTACTGTCAAAAATCTCACACTAGAGTGATACATTTGTTACAGTTGATGAGAGAACACATCCTTCTTACCCAAAGTTCACAAGATTAGCAATCACTTGGTATACTTTCCGGCCTATTATAAGTATATGTCATGTTTCATCACAGGATTATACAGAATAATTGGCAATCACTGTTCTCTTTTGCTTTTACTTTGGCATTCTTAGAGTATCAATGTTGAAATCATGCAGTATGTTGACATTTTTGGTTGGTGTCTTTGAGAAATTTCATCAAAGATGATATTTTTCTTGGACTGAAAGGGATAGCTCAATGGCCAACAGCACTGGCTGCTCTTCAGAAGGACCCACTTGGCTACACACTTCAGTTCTGGGGGATCAGACGCCCTCTTCTGTTCGACTTGAGCACAGCATGCATCTCCTACCCTGTCCTTCAAAGAGTATTGTAACAAGTGCTCTTAACAGCTGGGCTACCTTTCCAACCCAGGGCTGTTGCTTGACAGCAGACTAAATTCAAGCAGACTAAATCTAACCAAGGTGAAGTGCAACAAACATAGTTATTTGTAGTAGGTTAGACCCAATTACACCAACTTTCTTTGGCTTTTCTGTGTTGCCCACCATAATGTATGAGATCCTTTGCTATAAGGGTCAAGGAAAGATTTGGAAAAATGAAAAATGCATCAAAATGTGCAAATTTGAGCAATTCCTGTCATTAGCCAAGTCCAAGGGAGTACTGATAACAAGAAGTATCGTTTTGTATATGATTAACATGGACATTTTAGTTCTTTATGTGCATTGATGTTTTGCTTGCATATATGTCTGTGTGAGGGTGTAAGATCCCTGAAACTGGAATTACAGGTAGATAGTTATGAGCTGCCATGAGGATGCTGAGAACTGAACTGGAGTCCTCTGGAAGATCAGCTAATGCTCTCACCCACTGATTCCAGCCCCCAATAGCAAGTACATTTTAAGAAAAAGAAACCTGGCCTATTATTTTATTTGTAAGATGTCATTAAGTTCGAGATACACTTCCATTTTGGAATCTTGAAAATGCTTTAAGAATTTTTTTAAAAGTGAGTCTTAGAATTGATTAATCATAATCATGGCATTTAAAAACCTGTTACTATTTCCATGTATGGATTCCATCCTGCTGTAACTATCAACAAGTAACTCTCAACAATACGAAATTAGCTTTAAGCATGATTCTTTCTCACTGATCTTACACCAGCAGAACAAAAGACATCGCAAATCTTAAAGTCTTGTAGTTTGTCATGTAACTCATAGACTGAAGTGGCTCAATTATAATTAACTACAATCAATAGCAATAACAAACAACTTCAAAACTGAATTCATGAATTATGAAATCCCTCGGAGGAAGTCATGGATTTTTTTTAATAACTCGAATAATAAACAGTTTAAACACAGAACAATTGTAAATAACATAAATGTATCCAGGCTGAAGAAACAAATGGAAACATTACTACCAGCCTCTCCCACGACTGATTTAAAATTAGAATGCCGTTTTGTTTTTCCACCACAGGGGTTCATTGAATTTGTCCAGCCTGGCCTGGAACGGGTGTGTTCCAGTGCAGGTAATCCTCCTGCCTCAGTCCCAGAAGTAACTGGGCTACATACAGGCTTCCGGCACAGTGCCCAGCCTTTATTTGCCCCATTTCAGTATCTTGCACACGAGTAATTAAACGTTCTAAGTACTAGCAACATTTTAACAGCCTTTAAAAATAAGTGTAACGTAATTTAACCCAATATAACCGAAACTATCATTCCAGAAAATAACACAAGATTTATGAATGAGATGGTTTGTCGGCATCTGCGGTGTACTGGCAACACTAACAGCAGCTCAGGTCCGCTTGAACTAGCTAGATTTCCTTAACTCTCTTGGCTACATCTTAGCCAAGTTACTCAGCTGCCCTACTGGACGCACAATCTTGAGCAATTCCAGCATCATGGGATTCTTCCAATTCTGTGTCTGGGGATTCCTTAAATAACACAAGTCTCTAGGTTCCTCCGGATTTGGCCAAGAGAAAGTGTAGAGGCGGCGCGCGATGCTTAGAGACGGTGCGGGGGGCGCACGAAGATTGAATCCGCGGGCGCGGGCGGCGGCAGCGGTTGGCGGCTGCCGGGCGGCGAGCACGCGGGGGCAACTCCGCCAGTGGGCGCGCGGGCGGGCACCAACACGCGAGGGCGCCGCCCCAGGGGGCGGGCAGCCGGCTCCGGAAGGCGGGGCGGGGCGGACCGCACCGTGCGGGGAGTCGGGCACCAGCAGCGGGTACGGAGCAGAACGTGTAACCGCAGCAAGCGAGCAGGTCGGCGGCGGCGGCGGCGGCGGCAGTCGGGAGCGTCTGGACCACGGGGGGCCCGAGCGCGCGACAACGGCCGCCGAGAGCGCGCAGCACGATTAGCGCTGCGCCCGCATCCCCCCTAGCGCGCGCACGCTGAGGAGCGCGCGGTGCCGAGTGCGCGCCAAGCGGCTGGGGGCGCGCAGGCCCTGCCCGCCCCTTCCGTCCGCACGCCCGCCGCCCCGCCGGCCCTTCCTCTCCCACCTTCCACTCGCGGCCCGCGCCCCGCACCCGGCGGCCCCCGCGTCCTCCTCCCGCGGCAGCGCTGTCCGCGGCGGCCGGAGCGGGCCGGGCCGGGCCAGCGGGCCGGGGGATGGCGCTGCTGGACCTGGCCCAGGAGGGAATGGCCTTGTTCGGCTTCGTGCTCTTCGTGGTGCTGTGGCTGATGCATTTCATGTCCATCATCTACACGTGAGTTGGAGGGTCGGAGCCTCGGGGACCAGCTGGCTGGCATACGTGTGTGCCATAGAGGGTAACAGGCTCCGGGGGTAGAGAAAGCTGAACCTCAAACGGTCCCCCCTTGGTCTCCTTGGGGCGGTGCGGCGCGGGGTCCTGGACAGGGAATAGCGTTGGAGTCGCAACCGGGTTCCTGGCTTGCAGGCGACTGCAGAGCCCCAGGGAAGGAGCCTGCGTCTGTGTCTTTTGGAGGTTTGCCTGCTTGGTCTGATTGTGTAGGGAGGGGTTTCGTGTGATTTTTTTTTTTTTTTTTCATTTGGGTCAGGATGTATGTGTATTGTGGGGTTCCCCCTCCTCCGGGCGGGCCACGTCTCTGTTATGGTGATGGTCCTTAACACTCTTCCGGGAGCTGCTCACCACCCCCGGAGACTTCCCTGTGGATTTTCTCCTTCCTGGAAGAGCTGTGTGCTTAAATAGGTGTGGAGCACCTGCTCGCCTTGAAAACGTCGGTCTCAGGGCCTGTGCTACAGCTTTCAGTCGGGTCAGGGTGGCATTTCAATATGATATTCTCTCTCTCCTCTCTCTTCTCTCTCTCTCTCTCCCTCCCTCCCTCCTAATTCTTCATTTATTGGCTTGTTTGGACTTTTGTATCCTTCCTGCCCGCCACATAGAAATTTTCATTTGACAGGTCCACCCGAGGCCTACTAGATACCACCTAATTAATGTTGACTGGGGGCACCGAGATGAGAGCAGGACAAAACTCCTGCCCTCGGGAAGCTTACATTCTAGAAGGATGAAACATGATAAAAATCCAAATAAGGTTATTGCCTATAAAGCTTAGGAATAAAACAGAACAGGGTGAAGGGGTGGAGAGACATATGATATGGGTGGCTAGTTTTGATCCTTCAATGAAATATCTTTAAAATGAAGTCTATGTAAATAAACGAAATAAATGTGTAGAGATGAACGCATTGGCATTTTAGCCTGGGGCAAAAAGATTTTAACACCAAATAAAATTGGATAGAATAGGAGGTTAGACAATTACTTTTAGATGCTTTTTCCCCTGTAGAAAAGATATGCTTTTCTCCATTCGTTGCACCATTTTCTGATAATGAGAAAGATGACCCTTGTACAAGATAAGCTGACAGGTTCTTTTTGAAAGTGAAGAAAACATAACCCTGGTCGGGATGATATTGCTGACTTTAGAATTTTTAAGCTGTATTCATTATAACTGCAAGGGCTTAAAAAAGAAAGCAATAGTTACTATATAAGGAATTTAGACAGTACAGAAATAAAGAAGATAATTATATATCAAAATATTACCCTGTTAACCTTTTGTGCCTGCCTTCCCAATTATATATTTTTTAATATAAAGAGGGCAGAGGAAGAGAGAGGAGACCATATCATGACTGTTGTGCCATAGCCTGCTTTAAATCTCACCTACTTAATAAGTCGTTTTTGAGAAGCAGTTTACGGTTCTAGGTGCCTGAAGTAAGCATAAAGAACCAAACACCTCAGGCGGTACTGCTCCTAGGGAGCTGCCTGCAAATTGATCTGCCTATTGTTTTTCCCATATCAACAAATGTGTGAGTGAGCTCTCTCCATCCTTTCCGGCAGATGCATGTACTTTAGCTGCTGAGCTATTAATATTTATTTTTGTTCTTGATAGGTAGTTTGGTTGATTCCAGTTTATTAAGCAGCATTGTAATGATTTTATTTGTATTTCTTAACTTTTTTCCTGTGCTGAGAACCAAACCCAGGGCCTTCTGCATGTTGGGCAAGTGCTTTATCCCTCAGATACATTACCAGTCCTTCTGATGAATTCTTAAACATGTATCTCCTTAGTTCACATTTCAGAGGGAGGAAGTATTGAACCAAAACTGGTACATCTGTGATACAATGTTGCCTTATAAAATATAACTACTCATTGTTTTGGTCATAATGGATGAGCCTTATCTCCTTGCTCTGCATCCCTTATTCTTCACCATTTCTTTCTTTCTTTTTAAAATTTTCATCCATATAGTTATTGGTTCTGTGGAGGAGCTTTTCAGATATTTAAACGTTAGTTTCATTTAGTCATAAATTATGTGGGCATAATCTTTTTCCTGAATCATGTCCATTGCCAAGTTTGCCTGTTTAATGTGAAGGTAACTTGTGTTAATCTGTCATATGCTGTAATTTCCCCCGGTCTATTTTATTGTCTCTCAACTTGAGACTGGAGTGTTAAATGGGCAGGTCTTCGGTTTGTTTCCTTTTATCCTCTGCATTCCCAACAAATATATTGTTAGTCTGCTTCCTTCTATTGGTGTGATTTTTCTTTTAATTTTTCACCTATTACTCTTTGAATCTCTCAGTATTTGGGGGGGTTTGGTTTTTGGTAATATAATGAGATCTAGACCCCTAATTTTATTTTCGCTTAAATATTTACTAACTTGCACCCAGGTCATTTATCAAGATTTGATTATTCTTTTATTTAGAAAAACAACAGCCTTTTTCATAGACTAAATTCTTTCTCCACTTAGGTGTGTTTCAGGGCTTCTGGTGGCTTTTCTCGGTCCCATTTTTTGGTACAAGATCTATTCTGTGTTAATTAATAAAGTTTTATTAGCTGTTGAGATGGTCTTTTAATTCTTTTGCAAACTTTCAGTTATATAAATACATTTCTCATTTAGAGATGAATTTTAGAATATTTGCTTTAGAGTCTCCAGTTTGCTAGTTAAATCAGTAAGTTTACAACTCAACTTGGAGCAATCACTTCTTCCAAACATTCTGAAATACTGCCCCCTCCTATGTATGCACACAGAAAGCGGCACACTTCCTGAGTAAACACACTTCCAAACTTCAGAATTTTTGTATCTTATTATTTATTATTTGTTTTTTTTATAACTAATACTTTATAACCAGATTTTCTCAAGCTAATCTTACTTTTCTGCTTGCTTGTTTGTTTTTGAGATAGGGTCTCACTAGGTAGCTCAGGCTGTCCTGGCACTCATTATGTAGACCAGGTTGACCTTGAACCCAGAGATTCCCCCTGCCTCTGTCAGATTAATGGGATTAAAGTTAAGTATCAACCAGCTATAATTTTACAGTTTTGAGCATAGTATAAACATTTAACTTTGTTGAAGTACTGTTAAAAGGTTTTTGTAATTGTTTTTTAACCCTCCAGGAATCACCTTTAAATTTTAAAAATTGTGTGTGCAGTGTGTGTGTGTGTGTGTGTGTGTGTGTGTGTGTGTGTGTGTGTGTGTATGCATGTGTGTGTAGCACTGGTATGGAGGTGAAATGACAACTTGTGAGAATTAGTTTGGTTCTTTCTACCATGAGGGGGTTGCAATTGAACTCAGTTTATTAGTTTTGGTGGAAAGCACCTTTGCCTGCTGAGCCATATCTTCTGCCTCAATATTAACTCGTTTTTACTGATAAGAACAAGTTCTGGGGCTGGGTGTGGTGGCACACACAGCAAGTATATCTCTGTGCATTCAAGGCCAGCCTGGTCGTCATAGTGGATTCCAGAACTGACAGCCAGAGATACATAATGGAGGGACCCTATCTTAAAAAATACCAAACCTAACCAAACAAGCAAAATTCCTGGAGATGTGTATATCAAACAAAGAAAACATAATTAATTTATAACATGTTTTATTTGCTAATTACAAGCCTTGTAAATACTTGTTTGAAATGGATAAGTGAATATAAAACAAATAACCAAAGTAGTTACCTTGGCACATCTTTAGCCTCGACACTCAAGAAGGCCGAGGCAGGAGGATTGCAGTGAAGGCTAGCCTAAGGTGTATTGAGACCCTGTCTCACAAAAACAAAAACTAAAAAAGCAAATAATCAGCAGAAGAATGTGTATAAAATTCATCCTGGCTCTTTTTTGTTGTTGTTGTTTGTTTTTGCTGAGTATCTTTTTGTGATATGGTCCCACCATCATTTCCCACCTTTTTTTTTTTTTTTGCATATATGGTTTCATTTTAAATAAGATACTTTCCAGTTTGATGGGACTTGTTTTCAAAAAGAGAAGAAGATATTTTTTTCTTGCCCTTTTCTTACTGTATAAGTAAAATTACAGTTGAGTCGCAGTATTTAACAAAGTTAAAGAACTATGGAAATAATATTTTGGTCAAAACACTGTGGAGAATCTTATGTATTTATTTATTATAGTTTTGTCGAGCCAAGGTTTCTCTATGTAGCCTTGGCTGCCCTGGAACTCCCTTTGTAGACCAGACTGGCCTTGGAATCACAGAGATCTATCTGCCTGCTTCTGACTTCTGAGTGTTGGGATTAGAGGTGTGGGCCATCACAGCCTGGCTGATTTGAGAGGGGGTGAGAATCATCTTTATTTTAATAAAAGAATTTGTTTTCTGAATGAATTTTTTGTCCTTACCCTCCTGTCCTTTTAAGTAGGCAGATGTTGGCACCCTCCCTCTGAGAACTTGTGCTGCAGCTGGCTGGCTGGCAGGTGCTGGGTTTCTAAACCCTGGCACAGCTCTGTATCTGGGTGTCAGGTTAGCAGGAGGGTGGGCTCCCAACTGTTAAAGATACATAGTAACACCAACATTGCAGTTAAAATGTAAGGCATTTTGGAAAGTTGCTTTTTAGAAAATTAGATACAGTGTATCAGTGGAATGCTTAACCGGTTTTATTGTATCTTCTTACAGTTAGATAAAAAGTCTTGGCCTAATTTTGAACAGTGTAACTGACGTTTGACTAACACATTGACCAGCTCTTGTTCAGAGAAGTTATTTGCTCTGATTTCGTACAGGTCTCACAATTTCCATTAAGCACCTCCCCTTCAAATAAAGAGTAGTTGTCTAAAAATAGAAACAGGTATTTCTCATGTTAGGAATCTGTGTGTGCTCACAGATATCTCTGTACTACTCACTTTGCTCCTCCCCAGATTTAATACCAAACTGAGGCGCAGTCATTTCGTAGTGAATATATGGCAGATACTTATGGGAAGTGTCTTATTCTCAAGATTTTGATTTTCTAAAAACAGTAGGTAATTATAGTCTCAAGCCATCAGTGTGGGCTAAGAATGCTTTATAGGTTATTTAGTTTTTCCTTTTGTCAGAGTGAGTTAGGTTTCCTACTTGGGAACTGAGATGAAAACATACAAAAGTCTGAAAGTAACTTTTCTTCTGGAGCAGGGCATCCTTTTTGACGATTGCTGCATGTCCATACCTCTCCAGCTAATGATTGCCTTCCCCTCTGTGCAATGCTCCAGTGATGAGCATTAGACTTTACTGTTGTCATTCATTTTAAGTGCCAGGCCAGCTTGGAAATACTGCTTTAAAAAAAAAAAAAAAAGACTTATTTATTTATTTATTTCTATGGGCATGAGTGTTTTGCCTGTATATTTGTCTGTGCACCATGCCTATCACTGGTGTCCACAAAGGCCAGAAGAAGGCTTTGGGTCCCATGGAACTGGAGTTACAGTCTTGTAATGTGAGCCTCCATGTAGGTGCTGAGAGCTGAACCAAGGTCAGCAAGTGCTCTGAATGCTGGGCTATATCTCTCCAAACCCAGATGTACTTTTTTGTTGTTGTTGGTTTTTATTTTGTTTGTTTTAAGAGACAGGGTTTCTCTGTGTACCTCTAGCTGTCCTAGAACTTGCTCTGTATACCAGGCTGGCCTCAAACTCAGAGATCTGCCTGTCTCTGCCTCCTGAGTGTTTGATTAAAGCCACTACCACCCAGCCAGAAACAGCTTATTATTAATGCTCTTCTAAAGCAGAAGTCCTTTTCCTGGAGATTTATTTTTCAAGCTCATTCTGCTTTCTGTACACAGTGTTTCTGATGTTTGTTGAATAGCACCTTTGTTACTTACTGCATAGCTTTTGAATGGAGCTTCTACGTTGTATCTGGATAATTGTGATGAACTAGCCTTTCCACCTAAGTCATAGCATTTAGCATATTTAGGTAGTATGATAATTTATTCATACTACTGCCCTCACTTCATTTTACAGGTAGAAAAACCAAGAACTTCTTTCCTAGGATGCCCTTGGACTTAGGTCCACAAGGGACACTTTTTAGCACAAATGGGACATTTTAACCTTTAAGCCCTTTGAACTTGACCCTAGAAAAATAGAGAATTATTCATAATGTGATGGTTCTTTTTATTTTTGGTATGATTATTTGTTAATTTGTTTTTATCTAGACAGAATAGAATAGAGCCCGTCTATTTTTGAATGGTGACCATGCAAACCAAAGGCATCACTAGCACCTTCTTAACTCATAGTAACTTGTTGTATATAATGCTCCTTGGCCTCATGTTTGTGCTATACTTTTGGATGTCCATCATAAAATGTTTGTTCATTGCAGTGCTGAGACGTGAACCCAGGGCCTCACATGTGCTAGGCAAATGCTCTACCCCTGAGTTATGCCCCATAAAACAACTTTAAACATTTCCTAAATATTTGACATTTCCCCACTTGAAATATTACATCAGCCTATACATTGGCTTTATGATTGTTTATTTGTTTGTTCTGGCTTTTGATGTGTAGCCTAGGTTGGCCTTGAACTTGGGATCCCACTGTTACAGCCTCCAGGGTGTTGGGTTTCAGGCATGCACCTTTCTGCTTAACTCTTGGATGTGGTTTAAAATGAGTGTTAGGTGTGTTTTAGACTGTATTTTCACTTACTTTGTTTTAATCATGTTATCAATCTCCCTATACACACATTCATGTACACACAGACACACAGTATTTATTTCATTTCTGGCGTCTCTCTTCTGCTGTTTAACGCGCCTAAATCTCTTATCTGAACTGTGGTAATTCAGACAAAGTGCACACACCCTTGAATTACAGCACTAGTTTTTGTTTGTTTGTTTTTTTTTTTTTTACCTCTTCTGGTTTGGGGCTTTTGCTTGTTTGGTGAGTTGGTTGTTGGGGTTTTTTGGTTGTTTGTTTTTTTATTTGAGTTTAGTATTAGCTGTCATTGAATGTTTACTTTTCTACTTGTATTTCTGGACCTGCCCTGCAAGGTAGACACTATTATGTACACATAAAAGAAACAACTTGCCCAAGGGCACACAGCTACTGCTCGAGATAGAAACCCAGGCAGCCTGCCACCAGCCTAGGCTTCTAAATCTGCTGCTGTACACTGTCAGAAGCAGCCTAAAAATAACCCGGAAGTAAACTAAAGTGAGCCTTGTGATAGATAGCGAGGGGATGTTTCTGAGGGAGGATGTGTGACACTCTCCTCCCATTCTCCTAGAACTACATTGGATCATCTTGCACCGCTGCTCTTTCTAAAAGCTCCGACCTCCTTACCCAGCCTCTGAGGTCCGTGGCTCCCTGCTTTGCCCTTTGGAGTTGTAGGGAGGAGAAGGGGGACCTAAGAAACCTCAGCTGCCTGGGACTCACCCCTGGAGGTTCTGATTCAATTGGTATTGGAAGTTTTATTTAGCTCCCCAGGCAATTGTGCTGTATAAGCTCCTGGTGGCTGTTTATGCACAGGTGTGTCTGCACCTGTCACCTCTCTTTCCTCCATGTCTCCACTTTGCTCAGAGTCACAGTTTGCTTGTGCCCTTTGCCTCGCCTCGCCTCACCTTGCTGGCGTCATGTATCAGTTTGTCCAGTTGTCCTGGATCCATCCAGTGCCTTCAGCTTCTCAGCTTTCAGGATCCTGCAGAGGGCAATGGCTGGCCATGTGGATTGATACTACTCCACATTGATGGTCTCAGATCGCAGTCTGGAAGTACTTGCTGTCTGGATTTAGTACTGTCTGTTGCGCCTTCTGACTCTTGCCAGCCAGCCTACCACATTCTTGGCAGATCTCTCTAATCCTTGACTTGTGCTGGGGATCCCGTCAGGCACTGTGCCCCCCCCCCCCATTAGCTCTTTGGCCTTGGTTTGTATTTGCAGCTATTCTTACAAACTCTTTCCAGAGAAGTTCCCCACTTCATCTGGTCACTCTTGGATCCTTTCTCTCAAGTCTACAGTTTTAGGGAAACTTAACATTTTCCCTATTGCCATGTCTTACCTCCCATTTATTTTTCTTTGCTTTTTAAAATTACGTATTCATTTATTCCCATATGTATGTGTTTGGGAATGCCACAGTGAGCATGTGGAGGGCAGAGGACAGCTGTCAGTTCTCTTTTACTGCGTGAGTCTCTGGACCTAAAATCAGGGTGTCACTCTTGGCAATAATTTCCTTGGATCTGCTGAGCTATTTTATTAACTTTAAGTACTTACCTTTAAATCTGCTTTTTTAAAAAAAATCTGTCTACTTCTGGGATCTGTCAACTGCTTCCTTGATGCTAAGAGTGCTCAGAAGTCACCACATCCGTTCCTGCTTGTCTGTCTGTGCACTGTGCTCAGATTTTAGGACTGTCAGCACGGTTCCTTGAGCTCAGCCCTGGAGTCACCCAGGGGCACATGATCCATACCACTGCTCCATCATCATTGGAGCCCCGTGGACGCTTTCTCTCCCGTGCTCCCTTCTTCTAGCTTTTCATGCAGCTTTTTCTTTACTTTTTTCTTCTGGATAATTAGAATATCTTCCCCTGCCTTCCATCTCCCTGACCTGTACTTTGTTCTTTTCACTTAATGCAAAAATAATCCTAGTTGTATCATTTTGGTCTTTCATGGTTACAACTTCTTGCCCTCTCTTCAATATGACCTGTGAAGTGGATGCAGATCTTACAGTAGGAAAGAAAGACCATTTTCCAAACCTGCTAAAACTCAGGTTCTGTTCCAGCAGGGGGGCGGGGTGTGGGCAGTACAGTGGGCTGCACTCGGGCAGCACTTAGCAAGAGCCTCCTCCTCAGTGGTCCTCGCTTGTTTACCTGCACTCCCGTATAGCACTAATTTGAAGGGGGAGGGGCATATATACCATTGTCTTCTGAGCACTTGGAACTGCTGTGGTAGGTGCTCAGAAGACAAGCCTGGAGGGAAGATAGGGAGGCCCGTGACATTCCCAGGTGCTTTCAGCTTTTTCATTTTGTGGCTCTGTGTTTTCTTAGGGTCTTTGCATGCCTGGCTTTTTTTTTTTTTTTTTCAAGATGCAGACATTTTGAATTTCATTCCCTTGGGTTCTGGGTATTTTTCTGGATTCAATTCTGTCTCCTGAATATAGAGGAGTCTGAAAAAATGTGCTTGGACTTCCTGTCCTACATGTGGCCCAGAAGTAATCTCAAAGGAGTAGGGAGGCATTGTGCCCCTCCCCTCCAACCCCTGTGTCTTATGAACCACTGTCTTCCTTAACCTAGTGCTCAGTAGCTATAACTCTCCTTTCCTAGATTTTGTCAGGTTGTTTTCGGGGGAGAGGACAAATCCAATTTTTGTTGCTCTGTTTTGTCTTAAAGTTGCAGTCAAGGGAGAAGACTTGAGTTTCTGATTCTTTATTTAGTTAAAAGAGAGATGGATCTTTATGCTTTTTGTAATAGCCCCAGACCATAAATAATCAAGGGTCAACAGCAGACACACTGAGGTTTATTTTAATTTGTGAGAAATTTCAGTTGTGATCCTTGTCCATTCTCTCCATCCATAGCCATAGAAGTCATGATGAGTCTGTACAGCAGTACTGCATTATCAATAGTAAAAGCTCAAGAGAAGGGAGGTAAACCAGTATTCTTAAAGTAAGGCATCTGAATACAGAGGGGAGGGAGGATGCAGGGCGTACTGTAGGCTTGCACGCAAATCTAAAAGTTACAAGAACACATTAGTTTAGGAGACCCCTGCTGCTGTTGCTGACTTAGCCTGCCAGATGCCGAGGAATTATTAGGGGACTGTATTTGTCTATCAGTTGATTAGTCAACACTTTCATGTGAAAGCATTGAGACTTTCTTAGCCCTCAATGAACCAGTAGGTATGAATCACTAGATTTTATCAGTATGGGAGGGGGTCCTCAAACTAAAATAGCTGCCATTGATTCATTTCACTTGGGTGGATACCAGAAGGCATTCAGGTCAGCACGTAGTAGATATACTTACAGCCTCGGATTTATTGAGTCATTTTTTACAATAGCCAAGCTACAGAGTCTGACTAGTTAGTTATCTGTGAGCAGATAAACAGATAAAGAAAAGATGGTATGGTATACATTTTATTCATCCATACAGAACAGCAAAATTGTGTCATTTGCAGGAAAGTGGGCAGAACTGGAGATCATCATGTTAAGAGAAATTAGCCAGACTCACACAAGTACCATGTTTTTGCTCATACATAGAATCAAGATTAGTAATAATAATAGGTGTGTGTGATGTAAAAAAAGACGCTGCCCTCATGATCATGCCAGTATTAGGGGGAAGGTTTTTATTGTGAATACAGGAGAACATCCAGAGGCATCTGGAAGAGTCTAGAGCAAAGAGAAAGAAAGCAAAGTGGACATGGCAGGGTTATCTGCAAGAGAAGCAAGAGAGAAGGGGGACCGGTTCTGAGATGTGCAACAAGTACCTGTGAGCAGAGACTGAGGGCTTTGGTGTGCAGCCAACCGCTGGTATGTGCCCTTGCTGCTGTAGGCAAGGGGAAGGACTGCTTTTGGGTATTGGAACCCATTTCACAGGCAGGCTTTTAGCTCACCACCAGAAATCTTTCTGAAGCTCAGCACAAGCTCATTTCTAGACATAGGGATTTCCTGAGATGACATCATCATCATCACCATCATCATCATCAGGCATGAAATCAGAACGGAGGACTCTAGTACAGATAGGAGCAGAAGGGGGTGCGTAGGAGAAAGTAACGGGAAGCAGTGAATATGGTCAGTGCATAATACAACACGTTCTTTCAGCTAGGCAGTGACACAGGCCCTTAATCCCAGCACTCAGGAGGCAGAGGATCTACAGAGCAAGTTCCAGGACAGCAAGGGATACACAGAGAGACCCTATCTCAAAAGACAAACCAAACCTGTTCTTTTGATAAGTGAAAACAGACTATCAATAAATTGCTGGTCCTGGGTCTTTTGTCCTGGTATCTCCATCACATATTATTATCATTTCCTTGCATTCCCTATGATGCATTCTGGGTAGTATCCTCAGATTGAGTGTCCAGGTCTAGTTCTGTCTGTCTTTCTACTGCTGTGTGAAACTTTTCATCTTAAGTGAACTTTGAGCTGCTCATGGCATAGGACAGTGCTCCTCAACCTTCCTAAATCTGCAACCCTTTAATATAATTTCTCATGTTATGGTGACCCCCAACCACAAAATTATTTTTATTGCTGTATCATACTGTAATTTTGCTACTGTTATGAATTGTAAATATTTGTGTTTCCTAATAGTCTAGGTGACTTGAGTGACAGGTCATTCAGCCCCCAGAGGGGTCGTGACCCACAGATTGAGAACTACTAGCTTAGGCACATGCCTTGTGCTTGGTTCTTTTTATGTATTCCTGGTTGTCTTACGGTATCTCATTCCTTATCTGCAATTGTATTCTGGGCCCAAGACCACAGAGAGATGTTTTCTAGGAAGACTTGGTCTTCTCATTCCTCTGCAACTAAGTCTAAGATGACCTATGTCTCTCTCCAGCTTCCTCTTAGGACCTCGAGTTTACTGCTTTGTCTTTCAAGGATTCCAGACATTGACACAAGGGTGATGAAACAGATTTTTAATCTTCCTTACGGCAGACTTGTCACATTTCCAGATTGCCAAAGTGCAGTTGTTGGCCCTAAGGCACTCTTGGGCTCCAGCCTGCCTACACTCACTGAGGAGTTTTTCCTACATTCACTGGAACTGCTTTCTACATATGTACTCCGTCAGTTCCATTTTCAGAATCTCTTGAAGAACCAGACAAGAGACTTAGGCCTGTAACCCCTACTGTTCAGAGGGTGAGGCAGGGGGATCAGGAGTTCAGGACCAGGCCGTGCTACATCGTAGCAGGACTGTGTCAGTCTCCAGAAGGGTAAGAAGGAGGGACTGGTAAACCGTGGACATGGGATGAGCTGACACAGGCAAACTTTTATGAGACCCTCCCTATTTTTCCTGATTTCAGCCATGGTTCAGGCAGCTAAACTGTGCAAGGTGAACTTTTTTATTCTTGTAATCCAGATGCCCTTTTACCAGATGGGTTTCTGCAGACCTCCCTCTGGTCTGCCATTTTGTTAGAAATGGGGAAAAATGTGTTCATGTGTATGTGGTCATTAAGTGTGAGATCCTAGTTTGCTTTCATTTAATGCTATAGGCGAACCCTGTAGATCAGTATTTTTCAATGTGCTATGGCCTTGAAATTGCTCGTCACTGCTCGGGTGATGCGGTAATCTGATTCGGTGGCTACGTTTCAAGTTTTCTGAAAGACTTCCCTCAAGTTGTCATTGCAAAGCAGTAAATCCCTGGGAAGGTCAGTCTACACTCGGATGGTCTTCCAACATTTCCCAAGCATTTGGTGTTGTGGCTCAGAGGTTACCACTACTCTGATTTACATTTCCCTATTGTCAGCAGAGATGTTTCATGGCCGTATATAAAACTGTAGGCACCTGCTGTGGTGCACTCTGCCTTCCTCTGAGAACCTAAGCTGACCTGTCTGCACGGGGCACTGTCACTGGTGTGCCTCCAAGTCATCTGAACATTGTAGTGTAGTTCTTTTTTTTTTTTTTAAGATTTATTTATTTATTATGTATACAGTATACAGAAGAGGGTATCAGATATCATCATAGATGGTTGTGAGCCACCATGTGATTGCTGGGAATTGAACTCAAGACATCTGGAAGGACAGTCAGTGCTCTTAACCTCTGAGCCATCATCTCTGCAGCCCCAAGTGTAGTTCTTTAAATTGAAGATGGGATGATACTAATGGACTGTCATCTGGCTGAGTGGACTCTAAGATGCTGTTGATAGCAAAGATGTTAAAGTGTGGAGACACCTGGGTCCCAGGACATCTTGTAGATGGACCTATGAGTGCTCCCACACTTGATTACTGGCTGATGAGATTGGCCTGCACTGTGCTAAGAAGTACAGCAGGAGAACTGAGCACAGCCTCTCTTCTCCAGTTGGCTGGGCGCCGCTCACTGGGAGCTGTACTGTCTTTGACATGGCCCCATGATGCAAGCCTGAGCCAGCCTCTCCGTGGACTGGTGCTGGGGTGTCTTCTGCTATCTCTAAGACACATTGTTTTTTATCCGAGTTGCCCTTTTTCTTGTTTTTCCTTCCTTCCACCTTCTTTTCTACCCTGCCAGGCTGAGCTCATGCCCATTATAGATTCCATTGTCTTATTCTCTTCTTCTGTGTAGCCTGCCTGCTGCTGCTGCTGCTGCTTTATCATGACTTCTCAGAGTATGTATGCTCATTACACTTCCTTAGACTTCTGGTGCACACAGTTTTACCTACTTTAATAGCTCTCTGGTTACCTGGCGGGCTGGGAGGTAGGGCAGTCATGTTGACAGGAGGGGATCTGAACTCAAGGCTTGCCATTTATTTCTTCATTGTACATCTGCTGAGCATCTGCTCTATGACCCATGGTTACTGAGCACTTGGGGCACAGTCATGAATGACAAACACGGGGTGGGGGGGCATCTGTGTGCTGGTCTTCATTGGAACATCCGTTCTGCTTCCTTCTAGTTTTTCTAAACTGAAAGCTTGTTTTGTTCATTTTCCTCTACATTTTCAGGTCTCTTTCTTAGAAAGATGCCAGCTTTGAAAATTCTCATCTTGGTGCTGGGATGTTGCACTGCTGCTAGAGGGTTTGGCCAATATGTATGAAGGCCTGGCTTTCCCATAAAGTGGGAATGGGAGTGCATGCCTATAATCCCAGTACTCAAGGTTCAAGAATATTCTTGAGCAATGGGGCCCCGTCTTTAAAACACACACACACAACACCCTAAAAACAAAAGCAGATTCCTTTGAGGTGCCCAAACCAAAGCTTTGGGTGTGTCCTGCTTTGTTCTGCCTGCCTCACTTTCTCTAGGCCCTTATACTCAATTAAGTCTTTATTAAAATATTTAACCCCAACTCTGCTTCAAAAGAATAAGAAAGGAAAGGACAGAAAAATCCCATTTAGTGATTTATCAGTGTTCTAGTGGACGCTTCCTTTTGATTTAGCACTAACACATCCTCTAGAAATAACTCCATTTTTTGTTTGTTTTTTGTTTCTTTTAGCCGATTACACCTCAACAAGAGGGCAACAGACAAACAGCCGTATAGCAAGCTCCCTGGGGTCTCTCTTCTGAAACCGTTGAAGGGGGTGGATCCAAACCTAATCAACAACTTGGAGACATTCTTTGAACTGGATTATCCCAAAGTGAGTATAGTGCTGTGCCCATGAGAGATGAACGAGGCTGTGGGTTTTGTTTTTTTATTGGAAAATTGAGAATTTCAATACTGTATATAAGGTGAAAGTACTGATGTTTTATATACAGAAAGTTAAAGTAAGCTGTACTTGCAATAAGATAGCTGGAAGTTTTGCAAGCCCATATTCTGTAAGTGAGTGCAAAGGAAAGTTTATTTTTGTCAATGAAAAAATATTTTGTTCATTATGAGCAAATCTCAGCATTTGGTTTAGAATCCTTGCGTTTTTAACGTGGAGTAAAACCTCATATTTGGTTTTCCTAGGGGCTAGGAGTCTAAGTTCATTTACAGGATTTAAACTTTATATTTATGGTCCAAATATAAAATTTTCTGTAAAATCTGAAATATAAAGTAGTTCTTTATAAATAATAGCTCAGTACACACACAAGCACACACACACAGCATGTGCTTGTGTGTGTGTGTGTGTGTGTGTGTGTACGTGAGGGGATAGGATGTAGCTCACTCAGTAGAGCACTTAACCTGGCATGCATGAGCTTCTGGGCTCTCTCACATGGATTAGATGTGGATATAGGCCTAAAGCTGTAGTCCCTGGTACATAAGAGATTTGAGGCCAGTGTAGGCTATATGAAGCAAATAGGGGGATGGAAGATTATTTTGCTTGATATGTAATTCACATATTAAAATATATTTTAGGACTTAGGATGTAGGCCTTTTCTCATTACTTCCTTAGTGTCTTATGGAATCATTGCTTGGAAGCACTTTCTTCTACCTTGCTTATCCATACCTGTGAATAGTACATATTATAAAGCATAGCAAAGAATTCTTTAGGGTGAGCTGGCTGAGCAGCTCATTAGGAAGAGAGCTAGCTGTTATTTTTGCCCTTTAAAATGTCATTTAACCTTTTTAGTCTTCATTGTTAAGGACACGGTCTTTCTCCACTGAGTATTTTCAGAGATCAGGAAGCTGGTAGAGCTGGTCCTCTGGGAAGTTTCATGGGTGTGGTGGGAATGGCAGCCTCTGCTCTCTCAGATGTTCATTGGTCTTTGGAGGCAGGTGACTAATGATTGGTTTAACCCCTCTTGAGTACCGTTTTTGATGAGTCTTCACTGAAGTAGATATTGGATAGAATTTGTAGGAAGAGGTAGAAATCGTGAGGGACATATTTCTTGCTTTTCATTCTCTTCTGCCCTTTCCTGACTAAAGCTTTCTTGACTCCAGCCCTGGTTCTGTTGTACTCAACCGTACATACCTTTTCTGCCAGGTTTTGGTGAGGTGAGATGGATAGATGCTAAAAGCACCACAAATATTTTGCTTCTTCTCTTTGCATTTACATACTTATAAATAAGTGAACAGAATGAGCTTTCCCGTGGCATGAGTGAGTCCCTGTGATGTAAGCACACTAAAAGTTACAGGACAGTTTTGGCAGGGCCGGTCATGCATTCAGAAATGCCTTTTCAGCTAAATAGCATTGAGAAAATGAAATTCTGGTTGTTTCTGTACTTATGAGGTCAGTGAAATATGCCTTTCAGGGTAGAGAATGTTCAGTCAAATTCTATTTCGTCAAATAAATAAATAGATAGATAGATAGATAGGTAGATAGATAAGCAAACAAACAGACAGGCAGGCAGACAGACAAACAGCAAAATAAAATAAAGAAAATGTAATCACATTATGTCCTTTGCTGGACTTTATTTGTAATTTGTAGCACCTTCATAAAGCGATACTCTCTTTGCTTAGGACAAAGGTTCTGGAGAATGGGGAGTATGTTTGGTTTTGCTTCTTTTCAGTGTAGTTTTTTACACTCCTGCACACCTTGTAAGCATCAAGAGTATGTACAGTGGTGCAGGTCATGAACAAGCTTGATATGCAGGTTGTCATTGGGGCGGGACCAGTCAGAGAATGACAGGCGTCACCCTCAGATACTGCCAGGCTCTTCCACCTGGCCTGGAGAGGCTGTCTCCACCCAAGCAACACTTGTAAGCATCTGTATCCCTAAGCTTATAAACTATGGACATAATTACTTATTTTTCTTAGAGTTTTTGATCAATCTAAAAATGTTCACAGTGAGTGCTTATTTTATACAAAATTAATTAATGTTAAATTTCTTCTTTTGACTAGTATGAAGTACTCCTTTGTGTACAAGATCATGATGATCCAGCCATCGATGTGTGTAAGAAACTGCTTGGAAAATACCCAAATGTTGACGCTAGATTATTTATAGGTAAGTACCAAAGTTTATGTTAGCCATTTTGCTTTGGTAGCTTTAAATATCAGTAATCTCTGCATTAAACTCTAGATTAGGCACTTGGTAAAGTTAAGACAGCATGCTTACTTTCTTTTTTTTAAGGGTAAGAGGAATGAGAGAGAGTTCTGTCCCTTCAAGGAAAGTATGAGGGAAAAGTCTTGGTTACCAAATGACACACAAGCAAATAATACGTTATTCAATAATCAGGAATGGGTGTTTGTTGTTTTGTTGGAATTTTCTCAGAAATTTTTTTTTCTTTTTTTCTATTTTGGTTTACAGTCCATGATCTATTTAGTCACAGGCTCTTGGCCATCCAAGCAGTGTTGGGCACGGGTTCCGTCTCATAGAGTAACCTTAATTACAATCACGTTCACAATTTTGTGCTACAATTGTACCAGCATGTCTTGCAGGCAGGTCTTTTTCTTCCTCCTCTGGTAGTGTGCAGAACCATGTACCATGAACACCAGTGGTAGGGGGTGCAGGCTCTGGGCAGGCACCAGCTCGATTCTCCATGTTCAGTGAATTGTGTAGATGTGGTCTTCAGCAGTGTTTCACCATCAGTTTGTGGAGATCAGCCTTGGCAACAGCCTGGCTTTCTTGGAAGATTTTAAGGCTTTTTTTGGCCAACAACTTGATTAGTTGTAACCCATTCCCAGCACTGGAGGTTTCATTTGTTAGGGAAAGGTGTCTAGACAGGACATTGTCTTCCCTGTTACTTGGTTTCATTCAGATTTCTTTCATATATGTATTTTAGGAGGCTTCTACTATATTAAGCTTTCATAGAAACCCTTGATTGGCTGTCCCTCCTGTATTCTTTTTGTTTCTAAAGTGTTTTCAGTGACAGCCTTTTCTCTATATAAAGGTTAGTGTGGACTAGATTGTACTCTGATGGTAAATTCCTCTACAACATTGTAACTACTATAACTTCAAAATGAGTCATATGGGTTTTTTTTTGTTTGCTTTATTTTTAATTATTTCTTACCACTAAATAAAATGTGTGTATCTATAATAATGTATATAGTGTGATGTTTTAAAATATGTATACACTGTGGAATTTCTAGCTCAAATTAATTAGCATGTATACTTAACACATGGATTTGTGATGAGGAATCGCATCGGTTTTCAAGTAGTTAACACAAGACTGTTATACCATTATGTTGTACATAGTAATTATCAGCTCATAGTGTTTATGGAATAATTTGCAAATTAGAAAATGGACTGGATTGTCAAAGATAAAGTCAAAATTCTCCATTTGGGAATGAGTAACTTTTACAGATACATTATGAGTAATGAATGGGGAATATTTAAAAATTAAAAATGTCTAAATTATGAAATGTGGCAGTACTTACTCTGTCATGTATCTTTATAGCATTTTCAGCATTATATAAATTTGTTACTATTGTGCCTTTGCATTTTTAGGTGGCAAAAAGGTTGGCATTAATCCTAAAATTAATAATTTGATGCCAGGATATGAAGTTGCAAAATATGATCTCATATGGATTTGTGATAGTGGAATAAGAGGTGAGGTTTTCTTATTTTATACAATTATTTATTTGAAGATAAAATACTAAAAACATCTTGAAAATTACATTATTTTTCAATCTTTGGTTTGCTTGATAATTTACTACATCATTATTTATGTCAGTTTTGTTCAGTAAGACTTTAATTTTTTAAACATAATCTAGATGGTACATGTATTAAAATGTTTGCATCTTGAAGAGAAAGTTTTGACCATTAGTAGTCATGATCCATTATGCCTTCTGTACCTTTCCTCTGGTACAGCATTTATTATTTGGTAAACACTTTAGTTTGTATCTTTTAGACTTTCATAATACACTATTTTACCCAAAGAGTCAGATCAGTGAGCTCATGTTTCCTAAAATACATAAATCTATTAAAGGGCACTTATGTCTTTTTTTATTTATTTAGATTTTTAGCAAGAAGGTTTTTGTTTGTTTGTTTGTTTGTTTTTATGGTTATTTTTGAGGCCTTTTGAAACAGAGTCTTAGTATGCAGCCCTGGAATTCACTATGTAGACCAGGCTGACTTTGAACCTGTGGCTATTTTATCTTTCCCTTGTGACTACTGGAGTTATAGGTATGAGCCACCGTGCCTGTTGCAAAAAGTCTTTTATATTGCCAAACTTTGGGTTTATAAGTGTAGACACTGTTTCAAGCTCTGTGGTACTTCTGTTAGACCAAGTTTCTTAGTGGTCTGAAGAGTTTTGTCATCCTGGCTGTCCTGGAGGAAATGTTGTCAACCTGCCTGGCCTCCACCTGCCGGCCGCTGCTGGCACCTTCTTCACCCTTCTCAACTTTCCAAATGAGAAGTACTACCTCAAATAGGAGGGATTTTTGTTTCTTGAGGTGCTGGGATTGAACACACGGCCCCATGCGTGACCAGTGCTCTGTATCACCAAGCTGTGGCCACAGCCCCTTCTTCTCCCTGTCTTTCCGTTGCTGCAGTCTCCTGAGGAGCCAGCACTATAGGCCTGCACCATGAGGCTCCATGCCATGTGGGTATTATAAGGCACAGAAGCGACTCTATTTTAGACCATAGATTTAGTTCTTAACAAATAGAAGAAAATAAAAATAGTCTTGTAGAATTCGAGGTGTTTGCCATTTGAAGGTTGGGCATTGGTTCAAATTTTCATTACTTTAAGATATAAATTTGGAAATTAGCTTTCAGTATTCTTACAAATTCATGAGGAATGTTAGAAGTTGAGGACTTGTGACCCAGATTCATGTATAAATCTTTATATGTTTTTTTAATTTAGGTTATGTTAGTTTAGTTTATGCTTGTCATGCATTCCCAAGTCTATGTACTTTTGTGGGATCAAGCACATATTCCAGTTTGGAGGTTCTGACATACAGGCTGGTACCTCATTAGGGAGGAAGTTCTCAAGTCTCTGAGGTCAATGTCAGCTGAACTACATTCTGTCTCTGAACCATCCTCACTTTGAGTTTCAGAAGGTGATTCTAGACTGTTTGTTGATTTCCATAAGTCAACTTATAATTATTAAGCTTAGTAATGTTCTTTCAAAGCAAACAAAAACTGCTTCTAGCACATAGAGGTCTACCTCTCAGGCTAAAAACGTGTAGCTTGTTGAAGTTTTATGTTCTCAAAATAAATGATTGCTAATTTTTTTAGTTCAAGTGTTCAAAAGTATATTTTATTATAATTTAATAGCAATTCATAAAACATTACATTAATAGGCATTTTACTAAAAAGCTGTGTTTTGTTTTGTTCTATCCTTTTTCTATCCCCACCTCCCCTCTTCTAAATTTCAGTCATTCCAGACACATTAACTGACATGGTCAATCAAATGACAGAGAAGGTGGGCTTGGTCCATGGGCTGCCTTACGTAGCAGACAGACAGGGCTTCGCCGCCACATTAGAGCAGGTAAGTACAGTGTATGAATTGTGACACCAGCTCATTGGTCTCCATGAGACAGACACAGGGCTACTCGACCTTAGTTGTATTGCCCATGTGAGAGATACAGTGAGCACTCTGGTTCCTCAGGGAGGAAGTTCTCAGGTTCCTGGGGTCAGCTGCTGAGCTGCCCTCACCGTGACAGAAATGGCTGTACATAAGAAACTGCTGGAGGCCGCCCCAGCTGAGCAAGCCTTTTCTTCCATAACATGTTCACTGAGTTCTAGACATTCACTCGAGATTGTTGACTTACATAATGTTCTTTTAAACTGAAAGGTATTTTGTGATATACAACAAGAAAACATTGCTCTTTTTTCTTTTTTGTTAAAAAAAAAGACCTTTGATTTCCTTTTTAAATAAATTATCTTGAAAAACATGTCTCCCCCTCCTCCTCCCTCTCCTCCTCCTCTTCATCTTCCTCTTCCTCCCTCCTCCCCCCTCCTTCCTTTTCCCACCTCCTCCCCTTCCTCCCCCTCCCCTTCCTCCTCTTCCTGACACGTAGGAAATAATAAATTATGGAGACAAAGAAGCATGCCCCCCCCCACCCACTAATTACAGCAACTAAGGTTCAGTTTTATTTGGTCATTTTTGGAGCTTGTGATGGTTCTTGTTTTTAGGCTTTTCTTATGTACCCTTTAAAAAATATGGTTAAGTGTACTCTCAAAGCAATTTCTATAATTTTTTTTTACTTCATGAGCTTTCCCATGTTAAAGCTTCACAGAGGGCATTTTTTGGCTGACTCCTGATCTGTCATATCTACTCCTTCCTACACTGTTAGACGGACAGAAAGCCAGACTTGTCTTTGTGTCTGAGGGAAAAAGACTCGCTTTTGATGTTTATCTGCTTTCTCTTGAGCACATCTTATATTCACTTGATTATTTCTCTAATTGCCATAGATCTGAAAGGGCTAAAGCACATATTAGAACTTCAATTTGACCTTTGTCAATTTTACCTGTGTGTATGTGTGTGTGTGTGTGTGTGTGTGTGTGTATCTGTCTGACTCTCTCAGGTGTGTATGTGTGTTTAGGTATATGTATGTAGAAGGACGAGTATATATGTGTGGATGTTAAAGGTCAATATCAGGTTTCCTCCTCAGACACTTCCCACCTTATTTTTTGAAACATGGTCTCTGGATGAATCTGGAGCTTCATTTTCACTAGCCTGGCCAGCAAGCCCAGGGATCCCCTAGCATCAATTTCCACAGGACTGGGATTATAGGTGCATCTGATGTCTAGCTTTTATATATATATATATATATATATATATATATATATATATATATATATATATATATGTTTACTGAGTATATAACTAAAATCCTTATTTTAAGTGGGCCTTACTTTGTCAGTTGAGCCATTCCCCAACCCCATGGTCTCTTTCTTAACACTGACTTGGGAAATACTTCTCCTACTGCAAGAAATTGTTAGTCTTCAAGTCTTGGGTTTTGGTACTTCAGACAGCTCTTTTAAAATGAAATACTTTCGGTCCTTTTACTTTAGAAATTCCCACATAGATGTTTATGTCAATGAAAAATACTTTCCAGGATGCACCCAGTTTACTATGCTTAGAATGAATGGAGATCCAACCAGAAGAATCTTATTAGTGGTAAAGAAATCTCAAACCCAACTCTCATTCCCCTGCCTAGTGAATTGGTCTCAGGTGACTGCTTAAGGGTTTATTAAGATGATGCCTCTGGTCTTAGAAGTTAGGCTTGCCTCAGTCACAGAAGCATCAATCCTTCCGTGGAGTCTGATTTGGGCATAGGTAGCAGGAATCATAGTCTTGGCTGCCTTGTGAAGTTCTGTGCCAGATGGTGGTGGTACACATTTCAGCACGTGGGAGGCAGAGACAGGCAGAAGTCTCAGTTCAAGGCCAGCTCAGTCTATAGAGCGAGTTGCAGGACAGGACAGCCAGGGCTACACAGAGAAACCCTTTGTTGAAAATAAAATAAAATAAAAAACTCCTAGTGCTCTGTTCTTGAAGCTAACTAGAAAAGGCAGCATATCTAATATATAAATAATAAATAGTGCTTTCTATCTGACAAGTTGGGTGGTGGCAGTCAGTTCAACTGTTGATGTATCTACTTGCATATATGTTATATGTTATATGTTATATATGTTATAGAGAAAGAACAGTAAGAAATTAGGGGCTGGAGAGATGGCTCAGTAGTTAAAAGTATTGTTCTTGCAGAGGACTAGAATTGGGTTCTCTGCTCCTGAGGTGGGCAGCTCACAGTAGCCTGTAACTCCCACCTCCAGAGGATTCTGACCCTCCACCCATTCAGCTGCATATAGCATCTACAGAATACACAGAATTTAAAATAACTTTAAGAAGAAATAGAACTATCTTGAACATTAGTATATCTACATGTGATCTGTGTGTATGTATGCATGCTCACACATATATATACATGCCATTAAGTAATATAAAATCAGGAGGTATTAGGTATTTGTTGATATTTTATATACCTGTTAATATTTACTCATAGTTTTATATCCAAATTCTACTTTATTTAGATTTATCTTTTAATATATCAATTTTAAGAAAGATAATATTTGCCCAAGTGTAGATTATGCTTTTCCCTCTAGTGGTAGATATTTCTTGAGGATAGCAAGAGCAGTCAGCCAAACAAATCACTCGACTGCTGTCATGCAGCTGTGTGCTTTTTATTCAGGGAGCTGGTATGAACATATTAGGATACTCCCGCAATCATATTTAACAGCAGTAGGAAAAGTTTATAAGCACCATACTTTTAACATTAAAACCTAATTGATTATATCTGTGTTTTCTTGGACAGGTATATTTTGGAACTTCACACCCAAGATCCTATATCTCTGCCAATGTAACTGGCTTCAAATGTGTGACGGGAATGTCTTGTTTAATGAGGAAGGACGTGTTAGATCAGGCAGGAGGGCTGATAGCCTTTGCTCAGTACATTGCTGAAGATTACTTTATGGCCAAAGCAATAGCTGACCGGTAAGAAAATGGAATTATTTTTAGTATCTAGCTTATTTTTGTTGGCTTCTTCTTTCTGTTCTAACCATGGACTCAGGCTATTTTATTTATTATTTATGCTAATGAATACAAAAGTGAATAATTTGGACAGGGCATTCATATTCTGTATTCATAGTTCCTGATGAAGGAAGTACCTTCCCCCATCTTCTCCAGCCGCTGTAGTGTGACGTGGCTGACAGGAAGCTGTTGAAAGGATGTCGTTAGACATTCCTGTGTGGTTTACAGAAACTAAAGCTCTGCGTGTCATTTGAAAATGAACTTCCTATAAATATGAGTGTTTTACATGCACATATGTATCGTGTGTGTGTGTGTGTGTGTGTGTGTGTGTGTGTGTGTGTGTGTGTGTGTGTGTGTAATGTTCCTGGAGGTCAGAAGAGGGCATCTGATCCCCTGGACTGGAGTTATGATGGTTGCAGACCACCATGTGGGTGCTGGGAACCGAACTTTAGGCCCTCTGCAACACGAACAAGTTCTTTTAAACTACTGAGCTATCTCTTCAACCTCAAACTTTGAGTTTCTTAGCACATTATTTCATGTTTCACTAATAAGCCTCCTTCCTCATGACCTTAGCATTTCTCCATCAGAGAATAATTTGGGGGTTTAAAGGAGATCACTGCCTTGTATGATATCCTCTCTTTTTTGTTGTTGTTGTTGTTGTTGAAAAGTATGTTTTTGAGCAGGCAGCATGCCCCTGGGTACTCAATGGAGGCTGACCACAGCCCATCCAGGGTACTGAGACCCCAAAGCTACACCTCTAGGTCTCCCTCAGTAACACCTAAATCCCACCACATTGAAGTTCTTCCATATGGTGTTTATGAGGTTCATGGTCACCTAGTGTCTTCCATGAGACATGGTGACACTTGGTTACTTTTCTTGTTGAAAACATATACTCAGGCTGTCACATAGTAGGGCAATCAGTGATAAAGAAAGGCATTGCGTGCAGAGCTCTTCTTGCTGGGTACTTGGAGAATGCCTGCACTTAAGTCTCTTGAACTATAAACCTGGTATAAACCTGGAATGTAGTCCCTTCTGGTCAGAATGCAATACCACTGTGGGGTAATGCAATTGCTCAGAACCATCCATAGCATCAGTTTGTTCATCTTTAAGAGCTGAGCTTGTCCTGAATACCAGCCACTGCTTACGTGGACAGTGACTAACAAATACAGAACCAGTGAGGCTTGAATGTGGCCATCAACATAGATCATATCATCATTGTCTTCATTTTCAGAGGTTGGAGGGTTGCAATGTCTACTCAAGTTGCCATGCAAAACTCTGGCTCATATTCAATTTCTCAATTTCAATCCAGAATGATCAGGTAAATCAATAAACTTACATTTTATACTTTGTTAAAAGGGATGTGCATGTGTGATATGCTACATGGTATATATAACATCATTTAAAAAAATGCATCTAGTGCCAGACATTGTGGAGCATGCCTTGAATCCCAGCGCTTGGGAGGCAGAGGCAGGCAAATCTCTACAAGTTTAAGTTCAGCCTGATCTACATAATATGTTAAAAAAAAAAAAGTACATCTAAAGATTAATTTGTTTCCAGAAAAACAGTTTAAGTTCTGTATTAAGAAAAATTGAACACCTAAATATATTTTCTTCAAAATACTGAAATATTAAAAAACAAAACAAAGCAAAGATAGCCAGGTGTGGTGGAGCAGACCTTTAATCCCAGCACCTGGGAGGCAGAGTTGGGCAGATCTCTATGAGTTTGAGGCCAGCCTGATCTGCATAGTTAGTTCCAGGACAGCCAAGGCAGAAACTCTGTCTCAAAAAAACAAAACAAAACAAAACAAAAACAAACAAAAGATGTTGAAACTAAACTCTATTTGTCAGAGTATAGACCATGTAAATGATTGTATAGCCATTTTTATTCGCTAAATAAAATAAAGAAGCAATTTGTAAAAGCAAATCTGAGGGCTGGAGAGATGGGATGGGCTCAGCTGTTAAAGGCTAAGCTCACACCCAAAAATTTGAGCTCAGTTCCCAGCTGTCTCTCCAGCCAAATTAGAGACAAAGACATGGGGGGGGGGTGTGGTGACGAAGAAAAATCTGAAAAAGGAAGGCTGGGGTGTAACTTTGTTGCAAACTACTTTCCTAGCAGCAGAGAACTAGGAACTGAAGGCCAGCCTTAGCTCCTTAGAGAGTTTGAGGCCAACCTGGGCTATGTGAGAGACCTTGTCTTAAGAATACATAAATAAAATAAAGACAGCATCTCAAAGAGGGCAGGGTTAAAAGTGGGTCGTCTGTGTGGAAGTGGTTGGTGGGGGTCTGTGGTGGGGTACTTGTGGTCGTGAGTGTCGGTTGGTTACTTTTGTAGCTAGGATGTTGTTTTAAAGAAAATCCTTTTGTTTGTTTGTCTCTTCAGGTGGACCAAATTGAGAATTAACATGCTTCCTGCTACAATCATTTGTGAGCCAATTTCAGAATGCTTTGTTGCCAGTTTAATTATTGGATGGGCAGCCCACCATGTGTTCAGATGGGATATCATGGTCTTCTTCATGTGCCATTGCCTGGCTTGGTTTATATTTGACTACATTCAACTCAGGGGTGTCCAGGTATGTGGGGACAGCAACAAAGGCTTTGCAGTCATTTGGTGAGGGACCAGAAGGCCTGACTCGTTCTTCAACTTCACGCTGGAGAATAAGATGGAGACATGAAATTAGAACTTAGTTTGGAAAATTTGAAATTTGGAACTTAGATTAGAAAAATGATGTTAAGCAAATAAACATTGAAACTGAGACAGCAGTTATGCTAATGCTGCCTTTACTGATACTGATCCCTTTTTAGACTAATTACAGGGCAATAATGTCACCCAAGGAGACAGACACCTTCAGTGTCAGTGGTGCCAAGAGTGGGGTCTCAGGAACTCACTAGTGTGTCTTCCTCAGTACACCTGTGTGTGTGAGTGTGTGTGTGTGTGAGTGTGTGTGTGACTGTGTGTTCTCCTTGCAAGCTTGTCCCCCCTTCTACCAGGTGGGTTCTGGGGATTGAACTCAGCAAGTACCTTTCCTTGGTGAGCCCTCTCTCACCGATCTAGAATTTTGTTTTTTCACTGTACATTTAGTTTTGACAGGAAATAAATTGATTTTTATTTTTAATTCTCAGGGTGGCACGCTGTGTTTTTCAAAACTTGATTATGCTGTGGCTTGGTTCATCCGTGAATCCATGACAATATACATTTTCTTGTCGGCATTATGGGACCCTACTATAAGCTGGAGAACTGGTCGCTACAGGTTGCGATGTGGAGGGACAGCAGAGGAAATCCTAGATGTGTAACAAGAGCCTTGTGACTGCACACAGAGGACGGAACAGAAGTATTATAAATTATGTTTATAGAAATGCTTTTAAGGATCTACCTTCAGTAGTTTTATCACATGTATGTTTTGGAATCTGCTCTTTAATTTATTTTGCATGGCACTCACATCTTTGAAAAGGAGACAAAAACAGGTCTGTAGTCTTGGCTGATAGTATATTTTGTGGAAGTAGAGAATCAAGACAATTGGTTCTAGGAAACTGGGTTTGGTTTGTTGTTGTTGTTGTATTTGTTTATTTTTTTAAACAAATAAATATATATATATATATCTACACACACACACACACACACACACGCAACTGCTCTGCAGCAGACACTATGACAGTATCCTTCAGTTGGGAAAGTTTCTTACCTGAGTGTGTGATCTGTATGGGCAGGACACTAGCGGCTCTGTGAGCAAAGGGGCAAGTCCTGGCCTCCCCGTGTAAAGTGAAGGCCAGTTCACAGGGAGGCCCCGACTGAGAAACTTTTTCATGCTTTATGCCTACCTCTTGTAGTTGCTGCGGAGCAAATAGAAGTTAGAAGTTGTAATAGGGTAGCTAGGCCTTGCAAAAACAGATGGAAAACTTTAAAAGTAATAATAATAATAATAATAAAAGAGCTGGAGTCTAGTATTTATATGAATCTGTGAGATTTTTTTTTTTTTTTTTTTTTTTTGTCTCACTGCAATGAACCAAAAGTGGCTGAGATTGGTTTTTAATCATAACCATGAACTGAAGGCATCTTTGGGACCAACTGTTGTTGGTTCTCTCTTGAACCATGCTAATCACTGTGCTGTAATTAGGAGAGCTGAATCTTGCCCCCTGCTCCTGCCCAGCCTGCCCCATTGTTCCTTAGCTTTTTTTCAGGGAGGGGGGGTGATCTTGTTTTAGTGTGAGTGGATGTTTTGATAGTTGTAAGGAAAATGCATTTCAGACACAGTTCACAGGAGCTATTTTCTTACCCAGTATGTCCGTATTGTTAATAAGAATGTAATTTCATGATACAGGTATGTAATATCTTTTTTAAGTAAGTAACTATTCTAGCTATCAGTAAATAAATGACTGTAGAGACTTAAGAGAGGAGATGATGAGGTTTACTCTTAAAATCAGTCAGTATCTGAATCTACTGTGTGTTGTGTATTTGTTTTTTGGTGTTTTTTTTTTCTTTTTTTACTATAATAGTCTAGTCTTATTTAAATTGGATTTTTGTATTCAGTTTGTATGACCATAGACTAGGTCAGCCTCGTTGTAAATGCATGCTGTGCTTACTCCCCTCTCTCTCCATCACTCAGCTAAACTTGCTTGTCAGCCTGTGCTTAACTTGTGGTGAACTGGACTTTTTTAAAAAAAAAACAAAAGTAAGCAAAATTTGTAAGGGACAGTGCATCAGCCTTTCCCCGCTCTGTCTTTTTGAAGTGGTACTTTGTTTTTCCTTCAGAGTTTGGTGGCATGTTGTCTATCTGATGCCTGCTGCTGACACCAACCAGCACTGTGGCAGTTTCTCTCCTGTTACTATGGCTTCTGTGTCAGCGCGTAGCGTGTAGCCTATTAGCAATAACTTCCTATTTATAGAGGACACTTCATCCTACTGAGCCAGTCCGTTCTCATAGTGACTACACACAGTCTAACATGTACTATATCTGTAAATGTGTATATACTATAAATACACACCACACTTTTTTCTGGGCCAAACTACATTATCTCTTCTTCCTCTTCCCCGACCTTTCTCCTCCCTCCCTCTCTGTCTCTCTCTGTCTCTTGCCTTATGATGAATCTGTTTGAAGGGCATTTTCTTTATGAGCAAAGGCTTGGATGCATTTTTTTTTTTCTGTGAAATGGTAATATTGTCCCCCAAGGAAAGCTGCACAGTGAAAGCCAGTCTGGTTATGACCCACTACGTGTTTGTTTCTTTTATCACTCTCTCATGAGTTGAGTTTTGCTGAGCATGTCTGTCATTTGTCTGTCTGTTTAGTAGAGTTTGGTAGATGCCATCCTTTGCACTGCTGAAGTGAAATTTTGCTGACTACTTAGCTTTTTTGTTGATCTCAGTATGGGCAAAGAAACAAAATCCAAATGGCTGGACAGACTTCCTGTGTTCTGTAAATATTTAAAATAAATGTTGTGTATGTGCGTTTTATGTGGTCATGGAGTATTTCCTTAAAGTGGAACCCAAGTACGCAGAGTAACTCTGTTTAACAAGTTTGGAGTGAAAATAAAATAGTAAGAAATACTGTAAATGTCAAGGTATCACAGCAGAACTGTAGAAGTCCAAATTTATAATAAACTGTCTTTTTAAAAAAAAAACAATTAAGTGTCTAGAATATATCATGTTTTATTATTTAAAATCATTGTCTTAAGTGTTTTTGTTCAGAAAATAAAAATTTGAATACAATCAACATGAGCAACTGTGGTTTTGTGTACCCCTTCCCTTTTACACTTCTGAACACTAATCTGTCGTGGTCGATCTCAGACATGTTGTCATTCCTTCTCAGATCTTCCCTTCATTTGGGTTGCAGTCAGCTAGAGAACAAAGTACACAAGCCCCGTCCACATATGTGCATTAATCATCCTGGGTGGGGCTGTACTCTGCTGTGGCTGCCTTTGCAGAATTACTAACCTGTAACGACAGTGACCTCTAGGCCAGACCCAGAATTCCCTGTAGGAGTTCTCCACTCCCGAACTCTCATTTTGATTGTATCATTTCCACAGCTAAGAAACATAAATCAGTGCCAGGGAGGGACTGGGATGGTCTTGCTGCTGGAGATACTGAGCTGCACTCAACACACTGTCCAGGCAGGCTTCTCCCAATCTGAAGGCATTCCCTAGCCTGTCCTCATTAACCCATGAGTTCCAATATCTGTCAGCAAATCTGAAGGTGTGGCAGGGGACATCCTCCAAAATTTATGGGGGTGGGTGGGTGAGTGTGTGTGTGTTTTGTGTTCCCTAGAGCAAGCTGACTTTAGGTTTAAACTTTATCTCTCAGTACATATTGTGGAGAGTGGTCAAGAAGACACCACATCAACTTCTAGCCCATATATACATTACACATACATACATGTGAACCTACACATTAACAGACATACACATATACAAGTACACTATGTGTGCAGATGTAAAAACAAAACCCCTGATGTTCTGTAGGCTTGATTTGTGTTCTCTAGAAGGGTATTTAGTAGTTAAAATACAGAGCAGCAGCCTAAGAATTTGTATATGCTAATCCTTCATAGGTCTTTTCCCAGTTGTGGGAGAGGCTGTCATAGTCTGAGTGTCTGGATGGTATCTTCATGTGGCTATGCTGTTTAGACTACTAGTCATCAAAACATCTATGCTAATAGCATGAAGGTATAATTACATTATTTAAACATTTAGGGATATTGTTCCTGTGCAGAACTGAGTATCTGTGCCAGCCTCCCCTGAAGATTGCACACCTCCCATTTTAATGTGACCTGTTTCTCGGTGCCACAAATTCTGGGACTTGTATTATCTCTTCTCATGACTGAGATCAGACAGTAACAGCAACAGGCAGCGTGTTGGACAGTAGTTGATGCAAACACTGGAGTATGGGAAGGGACTAGAATTAAAAGTGGTGATGGACTGGGTTGGTCATGATGCCTAGAATCTTAGCATTTGGGAGGCTGAGACAAAGATCCCAGCCTGGGTTACATAGCAAGATCCTACTTAAAAATCAAGTGTAAGAAGTTTAGGAGGTCATTTCAATAGGGCTGATGTCTAAAGGTAATGATTGTAAGATGGACCGTCAGCAGATGACAGCAAAGGATGGAATCTTGGGGAACTATTTATAGGATAGACACCCAGAAAGAAGCTAGAGAGATGGCTCAGCCACTAAGCCCTGGCTTCTCTCCCAAGGGATGTGGGTTTGATTTCCAGCACACATGGTTTGTTCACAACCACCTGGAACTCCAGTTCCAGGGGATCTGACATCCTCTTCTGGCCTCTGAGCACAGATGTGAATGCAGGTAAAATACCAATACATGCAATTTTTATTTATTTGTTTCACAAAGCCAAAGAAGACAACTCTGAAGTTATGTGGACTTCTTGGTGGCCCTGGGACTTTGGCCAGCTTTTGTACTCTTTCTGAAACCCATCTTATTACTATAGACAATGATGGACACTGAAGTCCTCTTCTTGGCCCATTAGATGAGGTGTATAAAGTGCGGTGATTAGTTCTTTTCTGCTTCCAAATAAAAAGTTCCCATGGGTGCTTTTAGAATTTAGAAAGAAAGGGTTAGGGGTAGGGTGTGTCATGGATAATCGAAATGGGGACAATGTTGGTGAGCTGAGGAGCAGGCACCATCTCCAGTGTATGGATCTCCATCCCTGGTGAGTTGTCTCACATAATGAGAGTGGAGTTTCTGTGTGGGAGTAACAGCCCACACAGATTTTTCTTAATGTGGTATATTTTATTCCACAAAGAGGAAAGAATGGGGTTTTCAGAGCTCAAAACTGGTTCTGTCCATTGATGATACCCACCCTCCTTTTATTGAAGAAACGTATAAAGAAAGACATCTCTGGGGCTAGTTCAGCAGGATGAGGCAACAGAAGTGAAATGATCTGTTTGGGATGAGAAGAAATGAAAGTCATGACACATATCGCAGCAATACTTGGTAAAACCAAAGATTCTGACTTGAATTCTCAAGAAGGGGAATTCCTTGCCGGTCCACGCCCATCCCCACTGGCAAGCTCTGGCCACTGTGTGTCTTCATTTCATTGCTTCTCAGCCTGTGTTGTGTGTTTCCTACTTGTACTGCGTTGACCTAACTTCAGCTTAATCTCTGGCTTTGGCTTCTTTCTGACCTCATTGTTTAAATATTAAGGTTTTTAAAGCAATAAACAAGTTTTTTGTTGTCTTGAGACAAAGTCTCTCTGTGTGGCCCTGGCTGTTCTGGAACTTGCTATGTAGACCAGGCTAGCCTTGAGCTCAGAGATCCACCTGCCTCTGTCTTCCAAGTGCTGGGATTAAAGGTGTGCAACCTCAATGCCTAGTTTAAGGTTTCATTTTTGTATGTCAAATTGTGAGCCACTAAAATGTCAGTTATTTCTAGAGACTGTAGTAGCAGAATATTGCTATAATATACAAAGCACTAGGGAAACTGAGACAGAAGAGTCTCTGGCAGTGTACTGAGTGAGTTCAAGACTAGCCTGGGCTTCACAATCTTAACAAGAACATAAAGACATTTCTTTTTCTTTTCTTTCTCTCTTTGTCTCTGTGTGTCTCTCTATCTCTGTTTCTCTCTCATACACACACACACACACACACACACACACACACACACACACAGAGTTTTTTGAGACAGGGTTTCTTTCTGTAGCCTTGGCCATGCTGAAACTAGTTCTGTAGACCAGGTTTCCTTGAATTCAGAGATCCTCCTGCCTCTGCTCCCAAGTGCTGGGATTAAAGACCTGTGCCACCATGCCTGGCAATGTCTTAACCCTATCTAAATGAACATCTAAATGGTTTCTTTGGGAGTGTGTGGAGGTGTTGAGACAGGGTATTGTGGAAAGTTTTTCCGGCCCATTTGGGGCCAGGGTTTTAGAACCTGGTCCACGGCAGCTTTTGTCCCCCAAAGAAATGAATCAGCCACTTATATATTTTATACTGTTTGGCCCATATCTTAAGCACATTACTAGCTAGCTCTTTCATCTTAATTCAACCCATTTCTATTAATCTTCCCGCCACGTGGTTCAACCCGTGGCTCACCTGTACCTCTACATGTTCCTCCTTCGGGGGTCAGATGGAGACTGACTTAACTCCACCCTCCTTCTACCTGCCTGTGCTCTGATTCTCCATCCACTTCTACAGTGCTCTACATAGGCCAAAACATTCCTTTATTTACAGCGTACAGAGAACATTCCACCACAACAGGGTCTATCTACATGTCCCTGGCTGTCTTGGAACTTACTATGTAGAACTCAGACTAGCCTTGAACTCACAGAGATCAGCCTGCCTCTGCCTCCTCAGTTATTTTACATGTTTTTCCATTTTAACCATAAAAACAGTTTATGTGACCAACAGAAATCTTATTTTTCTAAGCTCTTTATAATCAGGGCAATGTTTCCCCAGGCAAGATAGGGTAAGATTGGAAATAACTAGCATTTGTACAAGTGAATGGGCCCTGGAAGCTGTCTATATCAAATATCTTTTTCCAAAAATGTGATTTCCTTTCCCCTTTTTCAAGATCTAGCTTTCAAGTAAGTATTTTCATGCTCCATTTTCAGTTCTGAAACAAATGACACCTGGCCTTGGTGCTGTTCCCAGTGTCTCTGAAGTTTATTTGTGAGCATTTTCTGATCTAGTCTCTGGGCTCAGTGTGCAAAGTCTTTGCTGTAGAAATAAAAATCAGCAGCTGGCCATGAAGGCACAGGTCTTAATCCCAGGCCTTGGGAGGCAGAGGCAGGTGACCTCTGAGTTCCAGGTCAGCGTGGTCTTCATAGTGAGTTCCAAGATGGCCAGGGCTATGTAGACCAATAGCTATTAGCCTGTGGGTCCGGACCCCTTTGGGGATGTTAACCCTTTCACAGGGAGAGTTTACTTAAGACCACAAGAAAACAGATCTTTACATTACAATTCATAACAGTAGCAAAATTACAGTTATAAAGTAGCCATGAAAATAATGGTATGATAGAGGTTTACTACAACATGAGCTGTATTAAAGGGTTGAAGCATTAGGAAGGTAGAGAGCCACTGCCTCATGTGATCCCAGCTAGAACTCAGGAGAGAGAGAGAGAGAGAGAGAGAGAGAGAGAGAACCCAGTACCAGCTACCCTCTGTTCCTTAAAAGGTTTAAAATATTTACCTGTAATCATGTCTGGTCTTGACACATGCATAATTTGTTTATTTGAGTGTATTTTTGTATTAGTTTGCATTTTATACATTCTAAGTCAGCTTTAGTTGTCTCAACATTGGAGACTCATGTAGCATTTCTGTAGTCCTCTTTGAATGCTTCCTTTTCTTACTACAGATACATCTGTTCCAGAGTCTGGCAATCATGCACTCGTCAGCTATGGCCTTCCACGCTCTGAGAGGACAGTCACAGGCAAAGCCGATGTGCGTCTCTCAACTATCACGAACACTTGGCCTCTTTTTCCTTTTTAACTAATTTATTCTTTGGCAATTTCATGCATGTATATGATATATTTTGGTCGAAATCATTCCCCCCATTCTTTCTATTTTCTTTTCACCCCCACCAGCCCCCATCTCTTCCCCTCATCAATCCCCTATAAGTCTCCCATCAATCTTCCATCAATCCCCTCATCGACCCTCTCACTAATCTCCCACTAATCTCTCGTGTCTTTTTGTTCAGACTTTGTTTTTCCTCTGTGGCCCACTGGGTTTAATTGTGTAAGCATGGAAGGAAAGCTCTCCACTGGAGCCTGAGCCACTCACTAGTGGCTACACTACAACACTAAAGTCTTCCTCTCTTAAAGAAGCCTTGACAGCCTTTAGCACCTCTGGGCAAGGTAGGGCTCCGCAAGCCCCTCCCCCACCTGTGGCTGATTGTCTTGTGCAAACAACTGTAGCTGTTCTGAGTTCTGTGTCGTGGTTGTGTTGTCTTCATAGGACAGTGTTTCAGGGCCCCTCTTACCCGTCACTCTGCTCTTACAGGTTTTCTGCCCCATTTTCTATGATATTCCCAAGGCTTGGAGGGGATGACATGGGTGTTCCCATTTAATATTGAACACTCAACAGTCATTTGTCCTCAGCATCTGACAATTCCCTGCAAGACTCAGCCTTAATCTTATTTCACTGTAAAGAGAAGCTTCTTTGATCAAGGTTGAAGACAGTTTTAGTCTATGGGTCTAAAATATTTAAGAGGCAATTTTACAATATGTCCAATTACCATTAGAAAAGTAGTTGGTTTGTGGCTAGTGGCCTATGACTTTGCCTAGGATGGCTCTTTTTGACTAGCTTATTTATTACCATGAATAAACTCTCCTATGGATCTAATCAGAAATCAGTTGGTTACCACCATAACATGTGTGACACTGTTGCATCAGTAAGCACTCCTTGCCTGGCAAGTTGGTATGGTAGTATACACGGTCTGAAGTTGGAGAAGACTACCACTGACTTCGCTTCACCAGCTGTCTACATGGCATTCACCAGCTACTTTTGGCATTGTGAATACTAGAGAGCATAAAGGCAGCTCACAGACATGAGACTTGGCTCTCACAAACTGAAGCAGGCAGATCCAACTGCCAGTACCATGTGCTAATCAGAGTTGCAAAAGGAGCCTATGGATGCACAAAAGACTTTGCAACACTTTCCTAGAAGCAGGGCAGGCAGAAAGCCAGGTCCAGACTGAGAAAACATCTAAACAGGTACAGTATGCTTGAAAATGTGCTTAGGTGCTAAAGAAAAAAAAAGAAAATGAGTAAAGACAGTAATAAAAATTGTTTGAAAATAATAAAATGAAGTTTTTAAAGAAAGAGTAAAAAGTAACATAAAAAGAATAAGCCACATAGGCATGGGAAATATTATAACACCGGATGTTTGCACCCTATATAGTGATTTATTAATTTTGAATTTTTAAAATGCTAATGAACAAAAGCAACAGCTACTGAGAGACATTGGATTGTAGGAAAAAAACTGATGAATTAAACCATCATATATTTTAAGACTGTCTTCAGAATAGAATTCGGGAAATGTGTTGCATTGGGTGAAAGGATATACTATTAATTCCTCCAAAATTAATAAAATCAGATTTGATCAGGGGAGACATCTTGAAAATATTGACTACAAACATGAAGCAAGGAAGTAAGAAAAACTACAAGACAGAGAGCATACATGTTGATGCCTGTAAGTGGGAACAGCCCTGAAACTGATGAGATGGGATAAATTTTGTTGGCTACAGAGCCCTCATGACTTATTGTTACATGCCACTCTTTCATATTGGCTTGGGTGTTGATTTATATTACAGTGTGGTTATGCATTTCAGACTTATAAAATTGAAGATGCCTTTTACCTACTCAAGCATAGAACAAAAAAGTATCTTTAACTGACTTGTGCACACTGCACATATCATACTTGTGTTACAGATATGTATGTTGCCTTTAAAAGTTTGTGTGTTTTCAGAAAAAAAGACCAGACACCAATGAAGAGAAGATAATTAGCCCAGGTGACACAGCATACCAGAATGCCTCCATTGCTGTTTCCTCAAAAATCTGCAACCAGAACAACTTAAAGCTGCCGGCTGAGATGCCTCTAACCACCTCACTTCCCAAGTGCTCAGACTATAAGCCCGCCTTTCTTTCTTTCTTTCTTTCTTTCTTTCTTTCTTTCTTTCTTCTCTTTCTTTCTTTCTTTTTCTCTTTCTTTCTTTTTTAAAAAAGAAACTTTAAAAAAAAAGATCTATGGAGCTTTCAGGATGAAGCCTAGGGTTTTGCTTGTAGCTAGGAGCCCATTTAAATTAACTCTTGTCAAACTGATGATATCTTGTGTATGCTCTAACAAGTAAAGCTTGCCTGAAGATCAGAGGGCAGAGCCCAGTTAGCCACAGAGGCCAGGCAGTGAATGCATACACCTTTAACCCCAGCATTTGGGATCTCAAGCCTTTGTTCCCAGGACTTGGGAGGCTCCACCTTTAATCTCCACACTAGGAAGGTTGAGACCGGAAGTGATATGGATAGACAGAGACAGGAGCTCAGTCCTTTTCTGCACAAGGGTTCAGTAGAGGTAACAAGTCTTGCTAGTGCTTGTGGCTGGCTCCTTTGATCTTTCAGCATTTATTCCTATCTCTAGCTTTGGGATTTTATTAAGATCAATTAAGACTTCTGCTACACCAAACTCCTTCATCTTCATCTCCTACCAGTTTCCTTAATCCACTTATAAATTCTCTCAGTAAACTCTCTGAAGAATCCTGATTTCTCCTGGTCTTGATCTTGGTGTATGTTGCTTCCTTAACTGAGCCCCCAGTTCCTCTTACAAACCCCCATTCTACCCATGTGTTTTAGCTCAGATGTCTCCTGCCTGAGGGGTTTCCCAGCATCCTGACTTGTGTATACATGAGGTTTGTCCCTACACAGCTTCATCCTTTACTTCTACCCTAGTTCTGAACACATTCATTATTTTAATTGCCCCTTACATTGTTGAGTTTATCTTAGATCGAAGTTGTCAAGGGCAGGGAAGAGTAGTAACTTATTTGACCTTGTATCACAAGCACCCAGCCTAGGACTTGACTTTCTACTGAGTGAATTAACGAACAAATAAAGATAAGCAGTCCTAGCACTCAGTCATTGCTACTCTTATATTTTAAACTAATCATAGAGCAGCAAAGAGCACAGACTGTACACTCAGCTCTGGGTTCATGTGCTAACATAACCATATGCTTCTTGTGCAAATTGGACACTTCAGTGATGACAGAGTTATCATTTCAAGGCTGGCATTAGAACTCAATGTGACCTGGCAGTGGTGGCACATGCCTTTAATCTCAGCACTCAGGAGGCAAAGGCAGGCAGATCTCTGTGACTGTGAGGCCAGCTTGGTCTATAGAGTGAATGAGTTCCAGGGCAGCAGGTGGATACAGTGTAGCCAGATGTTTCTTCCCTAATCCCATCACCATCTCACAGGCAGTTGTTGGGAGACATGTCTCTGGGCTACAGCCAGTGTGAAGCTGTGAGACTAGGTAACTGTGTTTTGTTCCATTTTTATGCACTTAGAACTTTTTTTTTAAAAGCTTTTTTAGTTCTATGTCAGATGATGAGTGCCATTGGAGTCTTCCTGTCCTAGCTACCTGCTCCCAAATAACTGGCAATCACTTCCCAAATAATTGACTTGGAGACCTAATATAAATTATAAATGATCTGCTGGTAGCTCAGGCTTGTCACTACTGAACTCAATTTAAATTATTTCATATATCTTAATTACATATAAATTATGGCTTGTTACCTCATTTTCTACACATTCTGCTTCCCGGGTGGCTGGTTGATGTCTCTCTGACTCTGCCTTTCTTCTCCTCATCATTCTTCTAGTCTGGTTGTCCCGCCTATAATTTCAGCCTAGCTACTAAACAATCAGCTTTTTATTAAGACAAACTCTTCACAGTATACAAAGGAATTAGTCCACAGAAACACAGAGAAACCCTATCTCAAAAGACAAACAAAACAAAACAAAAAACAAAAGAAAAGAATTCAGTGTGACTGAGTGTGAAAAGTCACATTCTCTATGAAAATCCTTTCTGTTGCTGTTATACAAAAACTAGGATCTTGTGATTCACTGAAAACAAAACCTTGGTGCTAGGGAGATTCAGGGCTCAATGAATAAGAGCGATTGCTGCAGACGCATGAGGAAGCAAGTTCAGATCTCTGTAACCCATGATAAAAGCCTCATATGTTCACATGCAAGCCCATAACCACAGTGCTGTTCAGAGCAGAAACAAGAAGATTCCTGGGGCTTGCTGGCCACTAGTCCAGCCCTGAGTTCATCAAGAGACCCTGTTCAAAGGGATATAGCAGAGAGTGATGGAGCAAGACACCCAGAGTCCTCCCCTGGGTCAATCATTTTGTGCTGAATACTTTTGAACAGAGTCTCTTATAAACTCAGTCAGTAGCTCTTTCCTTTGGTGATTTGAGAAAGCGGTGTTCACAACCGGTAGAGAGGATCACTTGATTTCTTCTAGGGGAACTGAGCAGTGTCCAAAAAAAAAAAAAATATGATTTGTTTGAATTGTTTTAAATGGTGTCATTGTACCTGTTGAATGTCATCTAGAGCAGTGGCTTGGCCTTCTCATTGCATAAACCTGCATTTGTACTAGAACAGCCCATTTTGCCCGGAGGCCATTGGATCCACTGCAGAGCACTATACAACCACATGACATGAGATGTATGGGCAACATTCAAGGGCTCTTCTGTAGCTAATGTGTTTCTAGCTGTTATTTTTAATAATCAGCTGGTTATATGTTATTCAAGGACCATTTTCAAATGTGCTCTGTCTCCATGGATTGTAATGAGCACAAACAATCCAGATCTTTCTAGCCACCTGATCTGAAAGAGAACCTCCCCACACACATTTTGTAGGTTTCATAGTTTTCTTTTTTTTTTTTTTTTTTTTAAAAAACTTTATTTATTTATTTATTTGCCTTGGTGTTTGCCTGGAACTGGAACTACAGACAGTTGTTAGCTGCCATGTGGGTGCTGGGAATCGAACCCGGGTCCTCTGGAAGAGCAGACGGTGCTCTTAACCGCTGAGCCATCTCTCCAGCCCCGGTTTCATAGTTTTCTAACTTTATATGAGCAAATTATTTTGGATGCCAACAGCACTGCCTAATACCTGTGTAGTGAAATCAAGGACTGTACTTTCACAGGCTTTTCTGAGATACAGATCTGAGACTTTCAGCTGCTCTCTGAGGGACATCCCAATAGTGCCATGATATGGGAAGAGGAGACAGGAGGGTGATGAGTGCAAGTCCAGCATGACTATATTATTAGATGCTTTTTGGATGGGGGAGATGGAAGAGAGAGAGAGAGCACGTGAGCGTTGAGAGCTGGAGACTTTGGTTCATACCCTATGACATCATTTAAGTGAAACTGTCCAACAGAAAGAAGTTTCCCTGAAGGTTCCTGAAATAGGCAGTGGCCATCCAGCACATGTGGACTGGCCAACCATTGTTACCAGCTAGGGGAAGCAGTGTTGGAGAAAAACTCACTGAAAAATTAACTGAAAAATTTCTTACCAATAGTTTTATTTTTTTTCCTTATAAAACTGTGGTTTTGAACTTTGATATAAAGGAGAGTGGAATTTAACAAATGTTACTCTGTTTTTATATTTCACTTGAAAGGGAGAAAGGCAACTGAGTTCTGTCTTTGAGATTGAAGCTGCAGAATAGAAAACATTCTGTTCTCCAATGCACTGCTGATTGAGGCCAGCAGACCTGTACCTGCTCAGCCCTGGTAAATTGTGGAAACATGACAACCTGTGTAGTCACTGGGCCTCTACAAGTATATATAGTATACAAGTACCTATAGTTACAGGTCAACATACCTCTGTCATCTCAGCTTCCAAATGCAGAGCACAGTTTGCTGACGTCTAGGGACAAGAGTTTACACTGGCCACCTCCTTCCCTTCCCGTCACCATCTCTGGGAGAAGCTGACCAAGTTCATCGATGCCAGTGACACACAGAGAAGAGTTTAGCGTTCTTGTATAAAAGCAAACAAAAACAAACAAACCCACCCTGCACTTTTTCCAACAGCGAAGTTCTGGCTTCCTGTCTCGTCTCAGTGACTACTGGTTCCAATATTGGTGGCAGCTGGGTCACCACTGACTGCTTGAGGAATTATAACAGCTGGCTTGACAGACCATCAGGCAAAGAGACTACAAACGAAGAGCATGTGTAAAGTACATGAAAGAGACCAAATATTATGACCAGAGGAAATGGCTAACATAGAGATATAATTAATGGAAGACAAAAGTGAGCTTCAGACATAATGGATGGTGTGTGTTAGGGGAATATGATGAGGACTTTGAAAGAAATGTAATTAGAGCATAAGAAATGAAATTATGAAGCTGGAAGATGCCTCAGTTGGTTAAGAGTCTGCTACATGAGCATGACTCTAAATTTGGATGCCTAGCTTACTGGCCTGGAATGATTGCACACGGCTACAGTCTCAGCAGTGGAGGTTATAAGATCCCCGAGGCTTGCTGGCCAGACAGACTAGCCAATTGATGAGAACAAACCCTTATCTCAGCAAATAAGGTGGGAAGTGCCGGGTGATGGTGGTGCAAGCCTTTGATCTCTGCACTCAGAAGGCAGAGACAGACAGATCTCTGTGAGTTCAAGGCCCTATCTGATCTACAAAGTAAATTCCAGGCCACACAAAGTTATATACAGAAACTGTCTCAAAATAGTAATAATTACAATATAAATTGGAGAGAGACAGAGGAGGATGCCAGATGTCAACTCTGATCTCTAGAAACAGGCTGAAACATATGTACAGAGAACATAGATAGTCAGTTATATGGACACTTAATTTCATAATAATATCTCCAGAATACAAATGCACATGAAAACTAAAGAAAGAAAAATGATGTAGGTGTTTAGATCCTGGTGGGTTTAATGTAAAGGCATTATACCAAGAAGTGTTCTGCCGGGCAGTGGTGGAGCATGTCTTTAATCCAAGCACTCACTTGGAAGTCAGAGGCAGAAGGATCTCTGTGAGTTTGAGGCCTTTCTGGTCTACAGAGTGAATTCCAAGACAACCAGGCCCAGGGCTACACAAAGAAACTCAGTCTCAAATAAAAAAATAAATAGATAGATAGATAGATAGATAGATAGATAGATAGATAGATAGATAAATGAGTGAGTGAGTGAGTGAGGGAAGGAAGGAAGGAAGAGGAGAAGGAAGAAGTGTCTTATGAATCTCAGCTTTCTCTCTCTGTCTCTCTCTGTCTCTCTCTCTCTCTCTCTCTCTCTCGTGTGTGTGTGTGTGTGTGTGTGTGTGTGTGTGTTAGTTACTAGGTATTAAATTTAAGGCCTTCTGCATTTTAGGCAAGTGTTCTACCACTGAACTGTATCCTTAAACCTTTTAAACTTTTTTGATACTAGGCTGTCCTTGAACTTACAATCTTTCCGCTTCAGCTTCCTTTGTAGCTGGGATCCCAGATTTGTATCACAAATCTTGGTAACATTTCTTGATTCTAATTGTAAGTAAATCATTTATTGGACAGAGAGAGAGAGAGAGAGAGAGAGAGAGAGAGAGAGAGAGAGAGAGAGAGAGCCACTGACAAAGAAAGTGAGTAGGAACATCCATCAGTAGACTATTAGGGGCCAGGCATGGTAGCACATGTCTTTTATCTCAGCACTTGGAAACAGAGGCAGGAGTATCTTTGAATTCAAGGCTTGTCTGGTCTACCTAGCAAGTTTTAGGACAACCAGGTGTGTGAAGAAAGATCCTGTCTCAATAAGCAAGCAAGCAAGCAAACAAACAAACAAACAAACAAAATATTAGCAGTGCTGGAGGCTCTTGGGAGATAAGAATAGTATTCATAGGTTGTTGGAAAGGGATGAATTGTAATGATTCTAAAAATCTTTTTTCTGGCCAAAATCCCATTGTTTATGGGAAACAGGAATGCACTGGGAGCAGGGTAGGCAGATCTTTTTTTTTTTTTTTTTTTCCCAATCTCAGCCACCAGTCCCAAATAACTGACATACAGGCTTAATATTAGTTATAAATGCCTGGCAGACAGCTCAGGCTTGTTACTCGCTAATTTTTACACTTAATTTATACATTTTATTTGTGCTCTGCTATGTGGATCATAGCTTGTTATCTCATTTTCTATGGATTCTGCTTCCTCAGTGGATGGCTGTGTCTTCCTGACCCTATCCTTCCTCCTCCCAGAGTCCTCTGTGTCTGGTTGTTCCATCTATACTTCCTGCCTGGCTATTAGACTGTCAGTTTTTTATTAACCAATAAGAGTAATACATATTCACAGTGTACAGAAGGATTATTCCACAGCAGAGCAGAAAGTATACTATCCAAGTAGTCTATTTGAGGACATTAGTCAAGAAATACTCAATAAAATAATCTCAAAAATTTCAGCTATGTGAGCAAGACAAATAATGAGTTTGCTTTTAAACTGTAATCTCAATAAGAAAATGGTAGTCTACAGACAGACCTTGTAATAGTCATTATAGATGTCAGGGGACATGGAATTATAAGAATTTTGGATAACTAAGATTCAGAGGTCGTGAATTTGAGAGGGAGTGGGGGCCATTAGTGGAGTTAGGGGGAGGACCAGAAAGGATGCAAATATCATACTTGTTTATGAAATTCTCAAAAAAATAAATTTTAAAAAGTTTAATCAGATGAGTTTAATTAAAGGGGAAATTTTATAGCCTTTACTAAGATTCTAAGCTGTCACAAACCCTAGAACAAAGGAAAAAAAAAGAGAATGGAGAATAGATGTGGTCTCAAGCCTGGCTGAGGCTTTCGTATTGGGTCAAAGGGCTCCAGCATCTCTCTCTGATACACAGCACGCTACTCCAGAACCATCTCAGCGAAGGCTGCTGTGAAGCTGCAGGTGTATGTACTCTTTGTCTGTCTCTGTCTCTCCACTCATTCTATTTCAAGTCTCACATCTGATTCTCTCAGTCTTTACGTTAGACAAATTAATCACAGAGCCAGCTCAGATGAGCTATTCCTGCCTTAGTGATGTAAAAGAGGAGAACTAGGCTTTGACTGGCTCCTGTTTCTCTGTACGTGAGAGCACTGTGTGTGTGTGTGTCTGTGTGTGTGTGTGTGTTTCTGTGTGTGTGCATGTTTGTATATGTCAAGTACATATGAATGACTGTACGTGTGCATGTGTAGGTCAAGACCTCAAGTGTCTTCCTTCATTGTTCTTGTGCCTGAGATGGGCACTGGATTTAAAGCTTGCCCTCTGAGCTAGACTGACTGATCAGAGTCCCCAGATTCTGTTATCCCCAACCATTGATAGTTGCTGGTACATGCCACCCTGCCTAGCTTTTTGTGTTGGAAATCAACTCAGGTCCTCATATTTGTGAGACAAGCACTTTATCTATTGAGTCAAAAATTTGACGGTGACATGGGAGGCTAGAACACTACTGTGAACAAGTCTGATGTTGGGCAGATCATAAAGGCTTTGTTCCAGCAATCTTCATACCTGGCCTTGGGCATGCCCAACCCATCCTGCTGTTGTATGTATTGAAAGAAAACACTCAGCAATTTGCATAATTTCCACATTGACTTCCTAACCTCTGATATGACAGCTATCATGACAAAAATGTAAATTAAGTCTTGAGAGCTGTATTGTTCAGTCCAAGCACAACATGGACTGCATATTTAAGTTTTCTCTTGCCACATTTTCAAAAGTTAAAAATAATAAATAGAAGAAACTAATTACTAACAGCTCATTTTATTTAATACAGCACAATCTGATGTGGGATGTCTTTCTGTATGCTGTGAATATCGTTGTTTTTTTATTTATTTTTATTTTTTTATTATGTATACAGTATACAGAAAGAGGGCACCAGATCTCACTATAGATGGTTGTGAGCCACCGTGTGGTTGCTGGGAATTGAACTCAGGACCTCTGGAAGAGGAGCTGGTGCTCTAAACCCCTGAGCCATCTCTCCAGCCCAATATCGTTGTTTATTAAAGGAACTGTTTTGGCCTATGGCAAAGCATCTTAGAAGTAGGTGGGAAATTCATAGGAAGCATAGGAAAAGAGGAAGGCGGGCAGAGTCAGACAGGGAGGAGCTGTAGCCCAAGAAAGCAAGATCTAGTGGACCACAGTAAAGCCACTAGCCATGTGGCAAGATATAGGTTAATAGAAATAAGTTAAGAAGCAAGAGATAACTAGCAATATGCCTGAGTCATAGGCCAAACAGCATGTAATTAATGTAAGCTTCTGTGTGTTTCTTTGGGACTTTGGAACCTAGGCAGAGCTAAGCAGCTGTGGGCGGGTCCAGATCTCAGGGCTAGGCTGGGCCAGAAACAACTACTACAATAATCAAAATAGTACCATTTTTTATATGTAATCCATATATGAAAAGTGTATCATTGTGCTTATTTTTATATTTGCCTTCAAAATGCTGTGAGTATTTTATACTCAAGGAACATCTGAATACAGATGAAACCTATTTCACAAGCTTGGTAGCCACACCCCATCCCCACCCCTATTCTCTGCCATGATTGCCAAAAAATGCTTTCACCTTCTGGGAGAGACTCAGAGATGCATATATAGCTAATAATGGTTAAATGACTGGGCTCAGGGTTCCTCCTATGTCACCTCTAACAATCTTGTTTGATTTATGCTGCTGGGGGCGGGGGGCGCACAGTTGTTCTGCTGCTCCAGATGCTGACTTTTGGAGGAGATCAGCACAGTCTCTCATATATGGTATGCAGCCCGGACTGTGGAAGTGGTTTTTGTCTAGTCAACAAGACATCATCAGGTGTAATTTGTATCCATTCAGCCGGTGCAATTGTATCCTTTCCTATTTTGCCAGGGGATTTTATCTCCTCTGTTCTGGTTCATATTTTAGGCCATGTCTCTCTTCGTTTCTGTTTCACAGGACACCAATGCCAGCCCATCATGACAGCAAACCTTGTTTTTTAGGAGCCTTGGGAACAAGTGTTAGGAGACACGTGTCACTGAAGGATGGATTGTCTGCTGGGTCCAAGGAGTGAGTTTTCACCTCCAGCGAAGAGATGCCTTGGGGTTCCTACCATTACGAAGGAGATGGATAATTTGGTAAGTATTTTAAGATTTTGGAGGTAATGTAGACTTTTATATAAGGCAGTTGAAGATGAGTAAGAAAGGCAAGCAGACATAATCAACAGGCAAATGCTGAAAGACCCAGGGTTGCAGCCAGGGGTGAGTAGATGGGGTGATGTGGAGAGAAATTGAATGGGTAGAGACGTGAGAAGTTCTAGAAAAGATGGAGAAGCTGGAAGAAATGACGGGGAGTCTTTTTTCTCTTTCCATCATGTGGGCCCCAGGATCGAGCTCAGGTCATGGAGTTTGGCAGAGGACACCTTCCCTTACTCAGCCTACGCCTCTGCCATGACACAGTGGTTCCTAATCCCTCACTAATAAATAGTACAGGGGAGGTATTAGGACTGGGTCAGAATTTGTGTGATCCTTCCTCACATCCCAAGTCAGCTAGGGCACAGCTTTGGAGACCTCACCTTCACTCTGAACAGCTTTACTTGGCAAAATTGCTAGCAGAGACTTCTTGGATATCAGTTGCCTCCATAACCAAGGTCTGAGAATGGCAGGAGAAGTTAACTATCTGCAACAGGACTCCTTGTTATGGGAAGTAGAGTGCCTGGTGGGAATGTGTACATTGGCTGGGGCAAGGTTAGTGAAATAAGGTAGAAGTGTAAGTAGGGAGCCAGGGACTGTAATTTTCTGCGATGTTCTGGTTTGTTCAATTCTCTGTTGCTACATTTCCTCTTCTTCTTCATCTCCCTTCCGTTTGCTTCCTGATTCCCATCTCACCCCTTTCCTCTTGTCTTCTGGCCTGTTCTTTCTGACCTATGCCCTGTTCTAGCTTCAGGATCCACAGTGGCAGGAGTGAATTCCAATGTACAGAAGCCAGGTTTCCTTTTCCAAACAGAGTCTCCAGTGATACGAGATGGGTGTTACTTTCACAGTTCACTGTCAACCCTACTATTTCCATCTAAAAAATGGGCCAAGTTTAAAAATCTTATTTTATTTGCAAAGGTATAGAAGAACAATGTCCATCTACGTCGCTGGTGGACCTAAAACTTGGTACAAACTGTATACAAACTACAAATGCATTTTCTTTTGACCTAACTTTTCCATTTCTAGGAATCTGTTCTGCAAGTATATTCCAACAAGTAGCAAACCTCTTTTTAAAAACTCTCTTCTCCCTGGAGAATGCAGAGCTGGTGTACCTAATGAGGAAGTAGCATTCTTCGGAATTCTCTGTCACTGGTGATAAGAGGTGACTCATGTTATTGCCTGTCTCGGTTGAGAATGAATAAGTAGGGGGTATCTACCTGTCAGGCCTTCCTCTAATTTTTCCAATAGAATGCCACAGAGAACACCTTGTGACATCCTTATGGGTCACACGTGAAGCACTTAAACTATTCACCAGCTGTTCAGTCTATTTGACAATGACCTAGGTTGGGAAGATTGTGACTATGTAATGAGACACCAGGCAAGAAGTGGTTAAAAAGCAATCTCTCAAATTACTCTGGCCATAGAGCCATTTAAAGCTGTTGCACTTGAAATGCCAGGCTGTAAACGGATGTTTTTCTCCCACCCACCAGTTTCTGAATAACCACTCAGAGGCTAAATATTACTTATAAATGCTCAGCCATCAGCTCAGGCTTTTTACCACTCTTAACCCATCTTTCTGTTTATGTTTTACCACTTGGTTTATGGCTCGTTACCTCATTTTTACACATCCTGCTTGTTCAGCGGCTGCCTGGTGTCCCTCCTGACTCTACCTTCCTCTTCCCAGAGTTCTCCTAGTTTGATCACCCTGCCTATACTTCCTGCCTGGCTACTAACCAAGCAGCATTTTATTAAACCAATTCAGGTGACAAATCTTTATAGTGTACAAGAGCTTTATCCCACAGCACCACAGCTTTGTGCAGAAGCAGAGATCATCTTCAGCTCTTGTTTAGGCAAGAAGAGACTCTAACACTTTGTTGTCATTATAAAGCTAGGGGCAGGAATCCAGTTCAACATTCTCTTGGAGCCCCTGTTTTAGTGATTCAGAGGGCCAGCCTCCCTCAACTCTTTCTAGACTCAGCATCAACCCCTAATACCTTTCTGATGAACAGATAGATGACATGTAGTAATAGGATCCTAGAGAAAGGCAGGCATCTCATGCAGGTAACAGGGTACATTGTGCAATGGGGTAAGAAGAGGAGATCTACACAGAATCAGGCTCAGTGTGCTCTTCTGAAGACATTGAAGATCTGTGGATCAGAATTCACTGTGGGTTTTGACCAGTGTGTTCCTCAGCCTCCTCTGTCCTTCCCATAATCTTGGGTTCTTTGTTTGGCTTGGTTTGGGGTTTCCATACAGGGTTTCTCTGTGTAGCCTTGAACTCAGAGATCTGCCTACCTCTGCCTCCCACATACTGGGCTTAAAATCTGTACTACCATCACCTGGCTTCCAACATCTTTTAATAGCTTTAAAGCATTCTGAGATTATTAGCATGTTCTAGAAAAATAAAAACCTGTGCTGCCTTTTTTATCAGTCATCTGCTGTACAAGTGTTTGCGAATCTATGACAATTTACTGATCTTATATAGATGGCAAACATCGGTGGGATGAAACAGAATGGTGTTGGGGACTAGAATGCATCTATGCATGGAGATAATCCAGGAAGAAAAATGGCCGTGTCAAAAACAAATTGAACCTCTGAGAGCCTGAAATGAAGTGAGAAACGATCTCTGCCTGTAATTGAGGCTGTGTTCACTGTGAGGACAGGTGTTTGCCCTCTGATAATAAGCAGACTGTAATTCTAGGTGTGTGTATGAGGCATTGTCAACAAGGGTGGCTCCAGAGAAATTCAAAATAATTGCTCAAGATCCGATGTTAGCCCATAAGCATGTTCTCACACTGTAGAGAGACACTATGGGCAGGTAGGAAACAGCCATAGTTAGGCATTAGGAAAGGCATTGGTTCTTCCAAGCAAGCTAGCATTTCAAATGCTTCAGGAGCCAGCCAGGCAAGCTATTCCAGCAATGAAGAGGCGTGGCTGTGGTGGATGGCGACACATGGTGAACACCCAAGCGCTGAAGTACCGATTAGTTATGTAATGGGTAGATGATTCAAAGATCATGATTCCTAGTACGTCAGCTACTCAGCTGCTCCCAAGAAACTGGCTCCAGACTGACCCTGACTCCATGTCAGACATCCTGGGGGTTATTGTGAATCCACAGAATCACTATCAAGACCAAATCAAATTGCCAAGGTGGAGAGGTGGGATAGACTCATTAATCATGTTCCTACATCTAAAGAGGCAGGCTCAGCCAAGATCTGTGTTTCTGTGAGCACCATTCTCCTCAGAGAATTGTGAATGTGTGATGATAGTCTAAGGGATGGAGTGGAGTAAGGTTCGAATCCTACAGATTATCTATTTGGATCCTAGAGGAGGAGCCCTTGGGTCTCAGAGTCATCAGCCCTGAAAGGGTATATGATGTCTTTCCTGTAAGACACCCACACTCATCAGGCAACAGCATAGGTCTACTCTGGGTGTTGCTCTTCACATGGGCCCCAAATATAGAAATTGTCCCCTAAAGTTGGGCATGGTTATGACCCTACCTATATGACATAATTCTTGGTGTCAACCTTGTATTCCTTACAATCCTTTCTACAGAGAGAACACGCACACTTCCTTATGTTTGGTCCCATGCAGTAAGTTCCGTGTCTGCCCACTCTCCCTGGATGCTTGCCTGTGTGGCATTTGCATCTGAGCATGCTTCCCCCACCTGTCACAGTCACACCCCAAGCTGCCAGGCTACATCCCCACCCCGATCCCTCCTGTTCTTATGAAGTGTGTTGCTTTCCTTCTTGCTTAATCCTAGAACCAGACTTTGTATTTGTGCCTGTGAGATTTCATCTCACTAGATTCCTCTCGTCAGTCCAGACAGTGAGAACTTCTGTGTAGCACAGTGCACGGATTCACTCAGGAGGACAAAGAATTGTGCAAGATTCATGAGGCCAAACAGAATTCTCTGTTCTGCCCTTAGAAAATTTCCTCCACGCTGACATTAAATCAATCTTCCTTTCTTTTTCTTCCTTAGACTTGTATTGCGCTACCATCCAGCTAATATATCTTTATTTAACCTCAATTTTATGATAGGAGACTTTGTCTAGGGTCTTATTTAAGTTATTATTTCTTGAGCAAACATTTATCTAGTACCTGCTGTGTCTTGGCACTGTACTAGATACTTGGAGAGCAGGCAGGACTGTGGTGGTAAATGTTTAACAGCCCAAGCCCCGGATTATAGTATCTTCTGATGTCTATAAAGTACTACTTTCAACATGGAAGATTCCAAACTACCAACATGTTATCATTGAACACACAGTTGGGAAGAGATATACATGCACAATCAGTTATTGTGAAGGAGCATGAGTCGATTGCAACATACCACTAATAATATACAGATGACCCGTGCATGATCTCTGCCTTGGCAAAGCTTGTTCAGGTTATTATACATTAATGATGCAGTACTGGACTCCCCGACCTTGACTTTGAAAGTTCCTCTAAGATCTAGAGGAGATGGTGACTACAGCCCCGGTACTGGAATGATAGAGATGTATATAGCGTGCTCTTACTGATTATCCAGTTCAGTCAAATAGGTGATTTCCAAGTTCAGGGAGAGACTCTGTCTCAAAACAAACAAAGAAACAAACAAAAAAGGTGGGGATGTATTTGAGGAGTGCCTCCCAATTCATCCTATGGCTTCTACACCTATCAATACTGGCAAGCACATTTACACACACACACACACACACACACACACACACACACACACACAGAGGGGCTAACTTCCCACAAATTTGTCTGTTTCTAATCTAGTACTATTCTCCCAAAATTTTCAAAGCTCCTAGTGAGAGACTGAGGCAATTTACATCTTGGAACAAATTCTATACCTAAACTAAAGCCCAGCACTCAGTGTCTCTCTCTATATATATTGGAATATATATATATACATATATATATATATATATAGTTAAAAAGTGTATATTTAGAATTAGCCAGCTGGACTCATTTAGATAATCCCAGTTTTGTTGGCAACACCCAGAGTATTATAATGAGGAGCCAACCGAACATATACCTTCTCTCTGCCCGGCCTTCCTTATCAGGGTATTGATTTTGATCACATCTATGTCATAGAGTTTCTTCACAGCTTATTTGATCTGGTACTTTTTGGCCTTGACATCCACAATGAACACACGTGTGTTGTTGTCTTCTATCTTCTTCATGGCTGACTCAGTGGTCAGGGGGAATTTGATGATGGCATAGTGGTCAAGCTTGTTTCTCCTGGGCACACTCTTTTGAGGGTATTTGGGCTGCCTCCTGAGCCACCGGGATCTTGAGCCACCAGAAGGTGGGTTGGTGACATTCAATTTTATTTATTTATTTATTTATTTATTTATTTATTTATTTATTTATTTATTTATTTTTGTGGCTGTGCACACTTTGGCTGTGGCTTTGAGAGGATCAGGAGCATCCTTTGCTTTTGACACCATCTTCAGGGTATCTCTATTCTAGCTCCTTATTTGTTTGGTTTTGTTGTCCTCCCTCCCTCCTCCTCCTCCTCCTCCTCCTCCTCCTCCTCCTCCTTCTCCTCTTCCCTCCCTCTCTCAGCCCTCGCTGTCTCCAGAAATCCCACCTCCATCTGCTTGTTGACTGCTGCAGTCCACCAGCAGGGCCAGCTTCCTTAAGCAGCCTTGAACTTGATTTTCAACCAGCGATGATCCGTCACTTTTGGATACAAAGACACTTGGTTAAAAAAGATATAAGAAAACAGATAATTGCCAGATGTTTGTTAATAAAAATCTTTAATTCCAGCACTTGGGAGGCAGAGGCAGACAGATCTCTGTGAATTCAAGGCCAGCCTTGTCTACAGAGCAAGTTCCAGAACAGCCAGAGCTGCTACGCAATGAAACCGTCTTGAAAACCCCCAAAATTTTTTTAAAAAGAAAGAAAACATAGGCCATCTTTTCTCCATGTTACAATGAAACAAAATCTTGCTAACTGTGAGGCAGACTGACCACCTCAACTCCTGAAAGCAGATGTTCCACTTTATCCTTAAAACCACCACAAATTCTACCTAAAAACTCACATTTTTACAACAAAAGTCGCACTCACTTTTTGGTCCTCTTGAGACAGTCGCTCAGTTAGTGCCCTACACTATGGCCCCGCTCACTGTTGGCATCCATTTAACTTTACTTTTCCGTCATTTCTCCTAATGTCCTCTCTTCAAGACTCCGTGAAATCATCAGTAAAACAAGGCAAGGACTTGGCAGACTTTTCCATTTTCAAGGGAGGGTAGGGAGTTCATTGCCACACTCTCACCACAGTGTGCTTGTTTCTTCCACCTCTTCCTACCCCCTCACCCGTCCATCTTCCACTCTTAGAGTTTCCCATGGGAATGCAAACCTTCTCCTGATAACTGTTCCCTTCCCCTTCTGTGCTCCATTCCTGAGTGTCTTCACTCAGCTAACCACCCATGATCTGAGCTTTGGATACACTCCTTAAGATGTACTAAAGGCTGTGCAGAACCCCAGCTGCCTTGTGTGACAGGCGTGAGGCACAATTCCCGGTGCAGGTGGGAGATTCCGAGACAAGCATGCTAGGGTATAGAAAGTGGTGCAGTGCTCTGTGAAGGGAATCGATCCTGCGCCGTTAGAACTCAAAAGTGGGCAAGAGGCCACTCTTCACTTGAAGTAAGGCCTTGAGAAGGAGTAGCTGCTATGGGCAGAACAGGCTTCAGTCGCTCAGAAGTTGGGAGGAATGATGATGAGATAGTTTATCTTTAGAGAAGAAAGAAGTGGAACGTAAGGGGCAAGAAAAATAGACTAAAATGTAGGTGTGGCCAGACCTTGGGAAACTGTAAATTCAGCAAAGGTTTTCCCCTCTTTATTTAGAGGAAACTCATATTATACCCCAATTATTGTCTTTTATACTGTTACCCCCCCCCTTTTAGCTGAAATCAATGAAAGTCTTGGAAGCTTGATGAACATACACAAAATTCACATACTTTCTAATGTATAGTAAGCACTAAATAAAATGAAAGCTAGAATGCTGATGTTCAGACTGATCTTCAACTTGTAAGGCTGCCATCTAAGTTCTGATGGCTCTCAACTTTTTTTCCCCAAACTGCCAAATTAAAAGGGAGCGAACAACTGGGAAGCATCACCTACCTAAGAAGACCAATGCTGGGGTTGGAAAGACAACTCAGTAACTAAGTGTATTTGCTATTTTTGCAGAAAACTGGGGTTTGTGTACCAGCAGTCACATGGTAGCTCACAATCATCTATGACTCCAATTCAGTGGGATCTGGTGTCGTCATTTGGTCTCAAGGGTACTAGACACATAGGCAAACATGCTCACATATACATAATCAAAACACAAAGCACTCTGCTGGGTGGTGGTGGTGCAGACCTTTAATCCCAGCACTCAGAAGGCTGAGGCAGGCAGATCTCTGAGTTTGAGGGCAGCCTGGTGTATAGAATTCCAGCACAGCCAGGGTTACACAGAGTAACCCTGTTCAAAAAAACCAAAACAACCCCTAGCCTCCACAAAACCCTGAAAAACACTCTTACACATAATAAATAATCTTTTTTAAAAAAAGAAAAAGAAAAGAAAATCAAAACTAGAAGCGAATGTTAGCCATAGTCACCAGGCAACAGCCTTTTTTAAGCTTGCATGCAGTTGGAGAGGAGAAGAAGGTAGGTGAGGCCACCATCAAATGTCACGAGAGCTGTTGAAAGAGCCGAGACTCCAGCTTTCCAGTCAGCAACTCACTGATCTCCCTGAGCCTTTGTTGATGACAACAGTGTCTATCCTTTTGAGATCAGTGCCTAAAAGTGAAGAATCTTACTCTAGAGCTAAATCCTATGTTAGTTGGGTCCTCTGTCAGACAAATACCCAAAATCACAATAGGAGCCAGGCCCTATGTCCAGGCCTCAGAGGCCGCCTAGGTGAAACCCTTCTCTCTAAAGAAGAGATTAGGTTCATAGACAGAAAAGACTTGCAGAATTACTCATCTAGAAGCACCTGAACTAGAACTTGATGTGAGGCCTTCTTCCAGGAAGCATAGCACTTAAGACAATATTGACTTTAGGGCCAGACTACATGAGTTCAAATCCCGGTTCTTCCTCTGTCATCTGGGAGATCTAAATAACTCCTGTTCTGTTTTCAGACTCAGCTATCATAGGCTCACAAATTACTGCGCTGATAAAAACGAAGAGAAAAGCAATTTACACATGACTCATAGTAAATGCTCCATACAGAGGAGAAAAAAAATTGACCAGTTTCTTTTTTCAAAAACACGTCCCAGCCCTGGTTTTGCTTTCTAGATCTGATTACTGAGTAGATATTGGAATCTGTGAGGGTCGGTTGTGGTTCCTATTTGGTTTTGTTTTATAAAGAGGTGAGAAAAGGGGGAGAGGCCAAGACTTCAGCTACAGAAACCCCACCTGGACCAGCCTGCCTGGGATCACAAACGTGAATGTCCTCAGAGGACAAATAGGTTTAACAGATGAGGCAGGCGTGAGGCTGTTGTTAAATGTCGATAGTATAATTTGGTCCCTGTCTTACATAGTTGCCTTTGCTTGCACTCCTTATTATATTGAGAATCAATATGAAAATAACCATTATAGGACTGGAGAAATAACTCAGCAATTAAAAGTACGTGCTGCTCTTGCCGAGGACCCCAGTTTGGTTCCATCACCCACAGTGAGCAGACTTCAACAGACTGTAACTCCAGTTCCAGGGCCCCAACACCTTTTTTGAGTCTCCAAAGGCATGACACTCATGTACACAAACCCACACACAGACACACACATTTAAAAATAAAATTTTAAAGAAAAATAGTCATTATGCTGGGAGGTGATGTGCACTTTTAATTCCAGCATTCAGGAGGCAGGGGCAGGGGAATCTCTGTGAGTTCAAATCCAGCCTGGTCTACAAAGCTAATTCTAGGACAGTCAGGGCTACATGGAGAAACTGTATCTTAGAAGAAAGAAAGACAAGAGAGAGAGAGAGAGAGAGAGAGAGAGAGAGAGAGAGAGAGAAAAGAAAAATAGCCATTATAGAACTAATTATAGACTGAATTACAGGGCTGTTTGCTATGGAGAATTCTTGTCTGATATCACTGCCATTACTAACTGAGTGGCTTTTAATTAATGCCTTGGGTCATTATCTCCTGGATACAGTGACCTCTGCAACTAGCAGCTTGAGCTACGTGAACCACTCAGAGTTCAGTGTGTGCTCCCAGGGACAGATGCGCATCATGAACTGCGGCTTCCCTTCCTTTTGTTCTATTTCACTTAAAAAATTTCTTTATTTATTGTTAAAAAAACTATTTCAAACAAGATATGTAATGTAGTGTCCCTTCTGTAAGAGGACAGGAGCGTGCCTACAGCATTAGTAGACTAGCGCTGTCATAGCAAAGCATCACAGACCAAGTAGCTTCAAGGACAGGATTTGTTCCTGCTGGTTCTGGGGGCTGAAAGGTGAGAATCAAGCTGTCAGTGGGACTGATTTCTTCCTCTCTTGCTTGTAAATGCCTGTCTCCTTACAGCTTCCTGTGGGCTTTCATCTGTGTGCATCTGCATTCTAATCTCTTCTTAGGAGGGTACCAGTTATTGTTGGGTGAGGCCCATGCCAGTGACCTCACTTATCCTTAATTACATGTCTAAAGGCCTTATCTACACACAGTCACTTCCTCTGGGTTTGGAGATTTCAACATTTGAATAAAAGAGAGCAGCATTTATTCCTCTCCACAGGATACACACACTATTTTTCTCTGTGTTCTTATACATCTCAGAGTTTTGACATGTTTTATACATCAGAGAACCGTGTCTTCCTGAGGAGCCTTATACAGAGAGTATTTAATTTTTGTCTTCTATAGTAAAAAGTAGAAAAGGGAGGGGGAGGTTGAGAATGGTCACTGAATCTTTCAAAAGCATGAATGTCACAGGGCTGGAGAGATGGTTCAGATGTTACGAGAGCACTTGTTGCTCCTGTAGAAGACTCAGTCCCCAGTATCCTTGTGGTAGCTCACAACTCCAGTTCAGGGAATCCAAACCAATCCTCTTCTGACTTCCTCAGGCATCAGACATGCACATGGTGCACATACATACTGCAGGCAAAGCACTCATATGCATAAAATAAAAGAAATGAATCTTGGCCTGGTGGTGGTAGTACATGCCTTTAATCCCAGCACTTGGGAGGCAGAGGCAGAGGCAGGTGGATCTCTATGAGTTCAAGGCCAGCTTACTCTACATAGTGAGTTCTAGGATAGCCAGAGCTGCATAGTGAGGCCCTGTCTGAGAACACACACACACAAGCATAAAATATGAACATTATATTGAATTTATGTGTGTATACATATATTGTATGTAATGTCATAAAACATATTTTTACATGTATGTATATATGCACACACACATACAGAGAGAGAGAATAATTGAGAGGTATTCCAGTGTGGCAAGCACAAACTGAGTAACTTTCTATGCCTCAATTCCCTTCTCTGTAAAATGGGAGAATAATGGTACCCAGGCCATAAGATGCTGTGAAGAGTAAATGAAATGCTACATCGGGGAGTGATTGACACACACAGAGAAAGTTTACTAACTATGAAATTTGTTAAACTGACTATTTCTGGGAAATAACATAGGGCTACTTCTGCAATCAGCGAAATTGCTAAATATTAAGATTGACCCTGTTTCAACTAAAACCATGAGAAGGATCCTGGAGAGATGGTTCATCAGTTAACTCTAGCTGCTTTTCTTGAGGACCCAGATTCAATTCCCAGCACGCACATGGCAGCTCACAACTGTCTTTAACTCCAGTTTCAGGGATCTGGCATCCTCTCGTAGACATATATGCAGGCAAAACACCAATGCACATAAAATAAAAATAAATAAACGAGTAAAAACCATGTGATAGATTTTGATGACAAACGAGGATTCTAACTTTACTAAAATACTAATAAATGATAAGAGTGTGGAACTATGGGTGGAATAAAAAGGCTGCATCATGAGGCTCTCTGGGGAAAATGACTGGAGATTTGCCGCTGAAGGGTAAGGCTACAAAGCTGATAAATGTTTTTATTTTCCACAGGGTGTGACTGGTACCCTACCCACCTCTACAACAGCCTTTCCGTGAGTCTCTCAGGAGCTGCTTTTGCCTTTCCTTTGGCTTGGCTGGCACCAGGCATGGGAACCTAGAGGCTGTCATCCTGGCTGGGAAGTCCTTACAACCGCTGACTCTTCAAACAATCAAGTCTCAGTTTCTAGAGTGGGGCCGAGGGAGCAGCATTGTTCAGGGTCTCCTAGGTGATCACTGTGTGTGGTGAGCATTCACAACCATTGCTTTATGGGATGATATTTGATAAGGTAACACATTAAAGTTTAATTTCTTAGGTACACCACTCACCAAACAGGTTGTTGATGAAGAGATCTGACTATTCCAATGTTCTTCCTGTTACAGCCCTTCTTGGCAGGCACACTTTGCATTTGGATTTCCTCTAAGGGGTATTCATTGCTTGAGTTGTATTAGCAGAATGGAAGGCTGGTGAGGTAGCTCAGTAAGTAAATTGCCTGTTATTCCAGCACTGAGTTCAGGTCCCCGGAAATCGTGTAAAGCCTGATGTAATAGCATGTCTCTGCAATCTTTGTATTCCTCTGACAGGACGAGAGGGAGTGGTTGGAGACTCCTAAGGAGCTCACATGCCACCAGAGGCAAAGAGACCTTCCATCAAACAAAGCAGAATTTAAGGACAAGAACCCAAATCATCTCCTGACCTCTACACTCACGCTGTGACACCTATGTGCCTATCCACACACATGAGCACACATATATCATACACACAGAAACATAATTATACACAAATATATCTAGGATGGAGAGACAGATGGCTCAGTATCTGTGAACACTCATTGTTCTTACAGAGGACTTGGGTTCAATTCCCAGCACCCACAGGGAGGCTCACAGCCACCCATAACTCCAGTCCCAGGGGATCTGATACCTTCTTCTGGCCTCTGTGGGCATAAGGCACACATGGGTACACATACATGTATGCCTGTAGGGAAAATACTCATACACATTTACAAATTTAAAATAAAAATAAAAAATATTTAACATATATTTACATCTAAACATTTTTTGTTTTCTAGACAGGGTTTCACTGTGTAGCCCTGGCTGTCCTGGAACTCACTCTAGCCCTGTCTCACAGAGATCTGTCTGCCTCCACCTCCTGAGTGCTGGGCTTAAAAGTATGCCCCCCTTAAACATTTTTTTTACGACTGTAGAATTTTCCCATTGACCTGGAGAAAGCCAGAGAAGAATCTGAATAGCCCAACTGAAGCTGGTCTAAATGTCTGTTTGGATGGCCCAGCAAAGCCAGGGAGCCGGCTACATTGCTGGCATTTATGGCATCAAAAATGCAAGACTGAGTCAGCTAAGATCTGTGCCAAAAAAAGGCTCTTCAGGTCACCTATGACTACAGAAGAAATCAAGTCTACCTAAGGTCAAATGTTCTGCCTGTATTTCCAGGCCTTCCTGATTCTCAAGCAGCCAGCTACCTGCTCTCAGCTTCCATCTAGAACTCAACAATGTAAGGACCGAAAGGGGTTACTCTGGGTCAGAAAGGTCCTGGGAAATTGCAGTGAGTCAACTGCTGGAGAACACACTTTGGACTTTTCCCAATCAGAGCAGCAGGCGTTGCCCATCATCTAGGTGTGTTGCCCATCATCTAGGTGTGGGCAAAGAAAGCATCTTCCTTCTTTAGCTGGAGCCTCTTTCAGTATTAAATTCCCGCACAAATCCCTATTAACAGTGTCCTTGTAGGACGAAAGCTGTTTAGGATTGGGCTAACAAGATAAGGCTAGAGTCCAGTGTCCACTGTGTCTGTCTGGTGCAGTTTCATAGAGGTGTGTTACAGGGGTAGAAAAATGCAAATATTTCAAGACTTTCTAGAAACATGTGAAAGCTATTTTTAACAAGAACCAGTAGAATAGGGGTGATTTGATTGAGAGTCTGAGGAAGTGCCCATCTCGGTACAGAGATCTCTTGCTAATGTGTGCATCTCAGCCTTGGGTCTGTTCGTGGAATTCAAGCCACCACTTGGAAACCAAAGCCTTACCTAGAAAAGCAGAGTTGGCAGAGGAGACGTAGGAGAACCAGTGGGAAGTTCTGTGAGGGTCCTTGCCAGGTCTAGGGCTCTGCCCTGCAGCCCACACATAGCCTGGGGCACTGAAGTAAGAATGAGCCCAGGCTGGCCCCTGCCCACCACGTGGGACCTGCAAACACTGCCCTTGACTTAGCCTCAGCCAAGTGCTTTGTCAGACTGTCGTCTGCTTGGCTCGTCCAACAACTCCCTCGGCCTTGATGTTGCATAAATAGAGTGCTCGCCAATTTTAAGATCTTCTGGGCCCCAAAGGTATTTTTATTAGTGAGTAAAATGTGAAGGAAGAATATGATTCTGGGAAGTGAAAGCAGGAACTTCTCTGAGTCTTGGTCCCTTCCTTGAGAGGGTGAGAGGTTTTCCTCTTTTCTCCTAAGAGCATCTCCCTGCTCCTACCTGAGAGCAGCCATGTTATGAAGATCCCCTCTGTTCGCTCACACAAGAACTCAAAAACACATCTACCAAAGAGAGTAGGAAGGAAAGAAAAGAAGAGGAAGGGGCCTGGGGAACAAGAGAGGAGGGAGAGAAGAAAAGATATTATCAGATTTGCACGATGGCTGCTAGGAATCCTACAAGTTTCTCAAATTTAGGAGAAAAGAAAGCATTTTCTGTTTAGCCCTTAGAAGAGGGAAATGATGGAGGAGCTACGGAATGGTGAAACAGGATTTCAATTTCCTACAGAAAGTTCTAGAAACCAGAGAAATAAAAGCTTACAGAACATCCCAGGTTGCCTCTTCCTGGTAGAGGTAACAGAAGGGAGACTACAAGGATTTTCTCCAATGATGTCTGAGAGGCCTGAGGCCTGGCCAGGCCTAGCAGGTGAGAGCTGGTTAGAGTTTTGCTGTTTACACAATTTTTAGTAGTGCTAGGAACCAAACCCTGGGTTTGTCCAAACTAGAGAGACATTTTGTCACAGTGCCCATCAGCATAGGGTTCTCGTGGGAGAGCTTAACACAGTTGTGGATCCTGTAATTTTCTCCCTCTCTAGAGCAATTTAGGGGGAGATTCTGGTTGTGCCTGGAACATTTACAATCGTAAGAGGGAAAAGACACACCTGGACTTGGAATCTCAAGAACTCTGTATTATGACAAATTTTTCTTAGTTCAGCCTCCCTCCCTCCCTTCACACTTACCTTTCTGTAGGGAGGGATGAATACAGGAAGCTGTTTATCATCTGGGTTATTATTATTGTTATTTATAATAATTCAACTATTTCAAGTCAAGTGGCCACCATGTTTGGCACAGTGATGTGTGCCTGGGGTCGAGCATACTAAGGCTAAGGCTGGAATTGCTTGAATCTCAAGTTGAACAACATAGCAAGGCCTTGGCTCCAGAAACAAAACAAGAGAATGGAGAGATGGCTCGGCAGTTTAGAGCACTTGCTGTTCTTTCAAAGGACTCTGATTAAGTTTCCAACATCCACGTGGCAGTTCACAACTGTAACACCTTTCCTAGGATGATATCCTTTGCTGACCCTGAGGGCATTGGGTTCACACGTGGTGCATGTTGACATACATGTAGGTGAAACACTCATACACATAAAGCAAAAGTAAATCAATAAATAGATTCAAGTAAAGTAAATCATGAGGTCACAGATTACAGGATGTACCCCTTATGTCAAGCATCCTGCTTTGGTATAGCATTGGCAGCTGGCACTTGATTAAGCTTCTTCTGCCCACAGAGCCAGAGGTAAATGAAGCTGTATCCTCAAGCACAAAATTTAGTGCCCACAAGGCCTCAGTAGTCTTTTTTTTTTGATTCGTGGTTTCTTTGTGTATCCTTAGAACTCACTCTGTAGATCAGTCTAGCCTTGAACTCAGAGACTGGCCTATCTCTCAAGTACAAAGGTTAAAGGCGCATGTCACCACCACTGGACTAGTAATCACCGTTTTTTTGTTTTTTTTGTTTTTTTTTTTAATGGTGAAAAAGTATATTTAGAATTAGTGAACTGGACTGAGTTTAGATAATCCCAATTTTGTTGGCGACATCCAGAGCATCATAATCAGGAGCCAATGGAACATAGGCCTTTTTATCTCCATCAGGCCTTATGAGGGTGTTGACTTTGGCTACATCTATGTCATAGAGTTTCTTCACAGCCTGTTTGATCTGGTGCTTGTTGGCCTTGACATCCACAATGAACACAAGTGTGTTGTTGTCTTCTATCTTCTTCATGGCTGACTCAATGGTCAGGGGGAACTTGATGATGGCATAATGGTCAAGCTTGTTTCTCCTGGGCACACTCTTTTGAGAGTATTTGGGCTGCCTCCTGAGCCTAAGGGTCTTGGGCTGCCGGAAGGTGGGTGACAGACACACAGATCTTCTTTTTTTTGTGGCTGTGGACACCTTTCAGCACTGCCTTCTTGGCTTTCAAGGCCTTCACTTTGGCTTCAGCTTTGGAAGGGGCAGGAGCTTCCTTCTTTGATTTCAGCGCCATCTTAGTGAAAAGCATAATCACAGTTTTTAAAAGACTTTGAAAGACTCTAGATTAGTTCTGGAAAAGTCCACCCTGAACAAAATGCCAACATTTGAAATGAAGACAGAGTTCAGTCCCACACGTATCCCACCCTGGGAAAGCGTCATCCTTCTCGTGGTCTCAGTTTGGCAAACTTACTCTCATTTTAGGGTTTTGGACTTGCTGTTTGTTCCTCTTTCACATTCCTCTCAGGTCTCCACAGGGTCGACTTTCTCTCATTGTTTAGGTTTCTGTTCAAACCCTGCTTTCCCAGAAAGACATTCTCCTTTCTGACTTTGCTGTGGAATCTAAATTTAGGTCTGCTTCCTTCCCACAAGTGCTCAGCATAGCCACGTAAAATGATAGCAAAACTAACATGATTTTGCCACCACTTCCCTCCCCAACCACATGTGTGACACTGAGTGTGTGCACTGGCCTGGTGTTAGTCAGGTTAGATTCTAACTTTCTTTCTCCTTGGCTTTGCATAAAAGATACCATGTGCTCACTTTTCTCAATTCCCTAACACACACTCTGTGTGTGTGTGTGTGTGTGTGTGTGTGTGTGTGTGTGTGTATGTGTTAGAATGTTTGGATACCACAAGTTTTACTTGTGTTAAATATACAACTGATTGAAGTTTACAGAGTTGTACATATGACTGACCCCACAATCTGCTTAAAGAACCTCTCCATTTCAGGTCGTGCACCTTACCTGCCTGGGCAGCACAATAGAGCCAATCCTGTTGGCGGAGTGTGGCAGCCCCCAAGTTGTTAGCTTGGAAGAGCTGTCCCTATTGCCCATCTGTCATGTGGTAGCATGGGTATGGAAGAGATGTCACTCCCCCATCAATGCCTGAGGCAGGTGGGAGAGCAGGCCTTGCCCCTTATCAGCTATAGGACTTTGGAGAGTGGCCCCTACATCTTGCAACAAGGTAGAGCTGGCCCTGAAGGTGTAGATGTGGGAGATGTGACCCTGAGGAGACCAGGAAAATAGGCTCTGCCCCTTGCTCATTGCTGCAAAGGGTGAACTCACCAAGGCAGTGCAGGACAGCTCTCACCCTGGTGGTGAGGGCAAGGGAGGGCTGGTAGGCTGACCAATCCTGCATCTACCCAGGCTCAGAGCCAGGGTTATATGTTGGCCCACTCCAACATCTACCCGATCTGTGATTGCTGGAGCACATGAAGGGACCAGTCCTGTAGATCCAAAACTGAAGGATTTACACAACACAGGGCAACGGCAGGCATTCCAGCAAGGGCCCAGTATCAATAGTGTAGCAGAAACCAGAGGCCTCAAACCAGACCAATGACTCATTGCAATGAACACTTGCAATAAAGATATATGGACAAAAGGGTTTGATGTGTGACTCACTGTGTCACGCTGCAGATCCCATGATAAGACTGATTTTTTCCTTCTCTCTTTTTTTCTCTTAAATTTTATTTTGCTTTATTTTGGGGGAAGAAGTTACAAATGAAGGCATGGAGAAATGGATAAGAAGGAGATGCATGATATGAAAGACATAAAGAATAAATAAAAAGAAAAGCAATATAAACCTCTCCATCTAAGATTGTATGAGCCAGAAAGCCTATGTCTAGAAGTGTCCCCTAGACATAACAGGAAATCTACATTCATGAACTCTCAACATGACTGCTTAAACCAGACCTACAAATGATGACCACACCAGCTAATGAAGGTTGGGGTGTGGGAACTTGGACTTTCACAGGCCCTACCCCTCGACAAAGAGCTATCAGAGGCTGCTGAGACAGGAGACTGTTTTTCTCCAGGGATGACCCCTAACCCAATCCCAATGGTCAGCCCTATCACAAGTACATAGGAGCACTAATTGGACTCAGTGTATACGCATGACGATAATAATTATAGAAGATTGGTCACGCATTGGAAAGAGGCTTCAGAGTGTGGGAGGGGCTTCAGGGTGTGGGAGGGGCTTCAAGGTGTGGGAGGGGCTTCAGAGTGTGGGAGGGGGCTTCAGAGTGTGGGAGGGGCTTCAGGGTGTGGGAGGGGCTTCAGGGTGTGGGAGGGGCTTCAGAGTGTGGGAGGAGATGTATGGGGAGATGGGAGGGGGGAAGTGTTTTAAACATTGTACTCATGTATGAAATTCTCAAACACATTTTAAACAAAATAAAACAATTTTATATCCCCAATAAGATCTTTCACACTCATTTATAGTTAATTCTTATTCCTCCTCTCAGCTCCAGGCAATAGCAAATCTACTTTCTGTATCCATATATTGATTTGTTCAGGATATGTTTTATCAGTGGAATCATCCAGCACATGGTGTTTTGTACCCAGATTCTTTTACCTAGCATACTTTAGAGGTTCCTCCATGCAGAACCATGTACAGTGTTTTGTTTCTTTTGATTGATGAATGATATTCCAGATGTATGGCTTTTAAAGGAGACAAAATAGGCATCTCTAGTGAATGAGCCTACCTCTGGATTTTTCAGCACAGCTTCCAAGACTGCCCTTCATTTGGAGTGACCTTTCTGTCTGTCTGGACAGGATGGAAAGTGGATTACTTCATTGTGTTTTGGACAACAAGGTGTCTCAACAATCAGATGGCCTTAATATGTCCTTTGAGCCATGACATGTTCTTCTCAGATTGGAAGCTTTTGCAGGGAGAAGTTGAACCCCCAGTGGCTCTGTTTCCTCTGTCTCCATGAACAGCACTGAACAGAAAGTGAGTACTTAAGAACACCTGGGAGTGACATTTGTGAGCGGGCTGAGACAAGGATCACAGCTGATCCCTCTGTGGGTTGGTTACTGCAGCTGTTGGAGTCAGAGCCTGCCCCTGGCAGCCCTTACAAACTGGGCCCAAACACCAGTCTTCAGAAGGCCACTTAAAGGCACAGTAAATAATGAAAAACAGGGAAAGGAGATTTGTTCATGTGGACACACTGGGAAAAAGAACAGAAAGATCCACTGGCTCATCCCAAGCCCATTTCTGAGGTCCTGATGTAAGGCATTGGCTTAACCAGAAGGCAAAAGGAACATATGACTAACTTGTCTAGGTTAAGATGTGGTCACCCATCATTGACCTATAGTTGTCTTAGTACAAAATTACTTTCCTGAATAGCACTGGATAGAATCTCTTTCTAGGAGACCAGTTTCTCCTCTGCCTCCTCATTAGTGGACATCTGGGGAAATTCCAGTTTCTTGAGGTCCATTGTTTCAGTAGTCCGGTAACCATCCTCATTCCTGCCAGGATGGCTAGCTTGCTCACTGCCCATCTGTTTTTGGTCCAGTTGTCTCATGCTAACTACTCATTTGACAGTGAGCAAGGACACTAGGAAAGATTGGCAGTGTGTCAGCAGCTCCGAGGCCTCACTCTCATATGTCAGTTCCAGAGATACATGAGATAACTGCACAGTCTCCTTCCAGCAAGCTGCCATCTGTGACCTTAGGCAGAGTTTATTTTATGTTGAGCACCAAGAGCACAGGGAGGGTTGCTAGAGACTTGTTAGGTAGCTCTTCTGCTATAGACACAGCCCCTCACCTCCACCCCTTCATCTCTCTCCTCCACGCCTCTTCTCAGCCTTCCCTTCCAGCTTCTGTGCTGAGGTCATAAATGAGAAGAATTGTACCAGCTCCTAAGAGCTTGGGTTAGAGAGGTGCTCCAATCTGAGCACAAAGACTTACTTAGCATATTTCACAATGGTGCCTTAGGATCCTGGATTCAGTGTTTGTGTTTCTGGATAGCTACAATGCTGGCAAATCAGTAGCTCAGTATGTTTCATGTGATTTATGCCATTCAAGCCCCAGCAAGGAATTGCTGATGTGTTTCCATTTTGAATCTATCTACATTAAAACATTTCTAGATTTCACATTCTAGTCCTGGTTTATTGGGGGGTATAATCAGATCTGAAGATGAAGTTTCATGTGTGAACAGGTAAGTACCTCTCTAATGAAGGTGTTTGCTAGGAGAATTTTCTTTTACTCCAAAGGTCAGTTTTCCTGGCTCCACACTCATTCACATTATCAACCTATCTCGGGGCACTTAACTCCTGTCCTTTTGAAAGGTGCTGTCCAGACAGATTCAGCCCTGCAATGAGGAAGGGCCTGATGAACAGGTGAGCTGCTCAAAGATTCAAACCGTCTGAGTGTGAGGTTGTGGCTCCTGCCTTCCTTTCTCTTTCTACCTGCTGTAGAGCGCAGTCATAAGAAGATCTGGAGCCAGAGAGCAGTGGTGCAGCCTGACTGGGGAGGAGAATGGCGAGTCTGGTGGCTTCCCTCTGTTGTAGAAAGCTTCTGGCCCCATTTGGGCCAGAGGTTTGGACCTGGCCCTCAGCAGTTTTTGTCCCCCAAAGAAATGAATCAGACACTTATATTAACTTCATACTGTTTGGCCCATGTCTCAAGCACATTACTAGCTAGCTCTTTCATCTTAATTCAACCCATTTCTAGGATTCTATCTGCCACGTGGCCCTTTCTGTGACTCACCTGGACTCCTTACATGTTTCTTCCTCGAGGGTCAGATGGAGACTGACTAACTCCACCCTCCTTCTATCTGTCTCTCCTCTGATTCTCCACCCACTTCTATGGTGCTTCACATAGGCTAAAACAACTCCTTTATTTTCAGCATACAGAGAACATTTCCACCATATCCCTCCACGCTGAAGAACAGCCTTAAGCTGTTTGTGCTTATCACAAAGCTGTGGGTGTGAACTGCTTAGTGCAGTGAATGACAAAGACCCAGCTAGCAAATATTATTATATGTAATAATAATAATAGCAATTATTATTATCATCATCATTATTTCTGTGTTGTCATCATTAAGCCTGACTTCTGGTTCCCTCCCTAGATAACTCCTAGCATCGTAGATTCTCTATGCTCTGACTTTCTTTTAATCCTGCCACATCAATGGCCATCTCCCACCTCTTCTGCATCCTAACCTCTTTTCAATGCCTGGCATAACTCATTTGCAGTACTGAGCTCACTTCTTAATGAACAACAATGTAGGCCAAGTGGTTGTGGTCCACACCTTTAATCCCGGCACTCAGGGAGCAGGCAGTTCTCTGTGAGTTTAAGGCCAGTCTACAAAGCAAGTTCCAGAATAGTCAAGACTGTTACACAGAGAAACTTTGTCTCAAAAAACAAAAACCAACCAACCAACCAACCAAAAACACTGCCTTTGGTCCTGACTTTCTTGGCCCTGATATTTAGTGGCTTCCATCTCTGGTACTCTGACTCCTACTGCTCCAGAGCACTTGCCTCAAGCTCTTGTGGGGCAGTGCTCCAGTGATGAGCTCCCAGGAGAGAACACATGTCCTCAGGACTGTCTCAGGTGAGATGGAGACTGCATGTGGACAGGAACCTTGGCCACAGCTATCTGTTCACTACTATGTCCCTAGTGCTTGGTTCTCTCTCTGACACACTGTAGTTGTGTGAGAGACAAAGTTACATTTTAAGTTTGTTGGTCCCAGAGGATTGAGATTCAGAGCACCTACCCAAATTTTAAAGCTGGACCTTCACTTTGGAACTCTGGGCCAGTCTAAGCCACCCTGTTGGGAGTGACTCAGACTCAGTGACGTGGAAAAGAAAATACAGCAGAACAGTCAAAAAGTTAGACCTGGTTTAGATGAACATTCTGTTCCTTGAGATTTACAAATTAATTTTGTTGGTTAAAAATCTGTAAATTGTGTGTGTTTGGAGGGGGTGCTGTTAAAACTAATAACGTCAGGAGTTGATAATTAAAAATCTATGCATGAGTAATTTTAAAGGAATCATGTGGCATGATTTCATTTTGGATTGCTACCATCTTTAGGCAGACACATGGCTGACCGCCATTTTTGCTAGGATTGGAGAGAGTGGATGTCATGTAACTTCACAGTCTTTGGGCAGTCACTTGTCTGTCTAGGATTAGAGAGGGCAGATGTCATGTGAGTTCACCGTCTTTGGGAAGCCACATGTCTGGCAGCTGTCTTTGCTAGAGTTAGAGAAGATGAATGTCATACAATTTCACTGCCATCTTGATTAAAAGTGACCGTGTGGAGTGGGCCCAGCATGGAGACAACAATAGGTCTCCAAAATATTTTCGATTGGGATGGATTTTTACATGATAATCCTGTCCTGAAAACAAGGCTTATAAAAGATAGAATTAAAAAACATGTTTAAGTGTGTTTAAATTAAATTAAAAATTAATTTAAACTAAAAAGCGTGTTTAATAAGGTATTAAAGCTGTATCTCCATGCTTTTATATGCAAGAATGTACCTTGCTCTGGCCCAAACTTTGTAACTAACGTAAGAGTCACCCAGGTGATAATGGCTTTAAAGCAATGAAGGGATCATGGGAACAACTGAGGTTTGCAAATGTATGGCAAGGCTAAGAGTCCCTAAAGAAGGCCCAATTGCAAGAGTGGACCTTAGCACCTTTGGAAATAAATGTTAGTGCCATGAGACAGTCATCAGAAACACCAGCCACAATAAAATGGAGCAGGCAATGTATATCTTCTGAGGGTAGAGCCAAAGAGGCGATCCAAGCCTCTTGTGAAAATTAAAAGGATTAAGGACAAATCCCAGACCTTGAGCTTTGCATTCTTTGCACTGGTACAGCTTGGTTTTACCTTATGCAGATTGTGGTTATGCCTTGTTTTCTCCCTCTTAAAGTAAAAACAAAAACAAAAACAAGAAAGAAAAGTGGTACTTTATTTGTTATATTGAAGGAACACATAGTTGAAAGACTTTAAACATTTTTTTTTAATTTATTATGATGAACAAAGAAGTCACACTTTCTATCCTTGTATATCCTTATTCAAGGTCCCTTCCCCCTCCCACCACATCAGGTCATTCTCTCTTCTCCACAACTACCCCTCCCCTCCCTGGGCAGGCAGCAGGCAGTCCCAAGGTCCTTCCCAATATTGCTTAGTTCAGCCTCCACTCCTGGCAGATCCAATTTTCTCCCCACAACCTCAAGACTGAGTCAGGTGTTCCTCTAGGGGGAGTGGGATCCAAGGAGTCAGTCCAAGGGACTTTAAACATTTTTAAGAGGAAATTTTAGAGTTTTACAGAAAATTTAAATTTAAGATATGGATTTTTTTTAGACAATAGTTTTTAAAATATTTAAATTCACAAGGTTGTGAGACATCTCAAGTTTATAAAATGTTTTATATTATTAATATTTAAACTGAAAATAAATAAAAGTCTAAAATTAAGGCTATGAGTACCAAATACTAAACACTGGAATTTGGAATTTTTTTTTTATTTCAGGATAGTTTATTTTCAAAATGGGTCACATTAGCTTTTGGCCCATTCTCCCAAATGTACAAGCTACAAATGCTTGCTCAGCAGCTAAGGGGCACACGTTAGTATCATGTCTGAAAAGTGAATAAAAATCCATATAAAACAAAGTTTTCATAGGAACACAGTAAGTGTGACCCATCTCTCCTAGCCTTCCATACTGCATCAGTGCCAACCCTACTCATACAAAGACATTCCAAAACTAGCAGTCATTAAGTTAAATGATCCCCCCAAATCCTTTAATTCAGGCTAAGCTTGCAGGTAAGATCTACAAGAATGGCATCTACTCATTGATACTAGCAGAAGCACAGGCTGCTGAGTGACGGTCCATTCCACTCTCCTGGGCACAAGACATGGGCAGAGTGCCAACATCCTGCTCCTCCACTTCTGGTGGGAAGCCATGGCTCTGGATCTGCTTCATGGGTTGCCACATTGGCCTCGACATCACATGGTAGATAGAAGGCCTCTGGAACCCATTGAAGGTGGATGCAACAGCAACCGTGTATGTACCCATGTTCTCAAAGAGCATCCAATCACCCACATGCAGCTCAGGCAGGTTGCAGCGTTCAACGATGCGATCAAGGCCGTCACACGTTGGTCCCCAGATGCTGGATGAGTAATACTTCTGATCTGGCTTGGGTCTCTTGGGCAGCAGGGCCTTCACATGATCATTAAGAATGCAGTTAAATGATCCATATACTCCATCATTCACGTAATACATGAAGGTTTGCTCATTTGACTCATCTTCATCGTCAGAGCCAGTCTGCTCCTTCCATATGATTTTTTGGGCAATGATATTGACTGCCAGTGTGAAAGCTGACGCAACATAGTATCTGCCTGGCTCAGCTATGACTCTTACTCCAGAGTCTGGTGGGAAGTCCTTGTCCAGAGCTGGGTTGATCACACTGGTGATCTCTTCAAATTTAAGCTTCGTATCATCAGATCCAGGAAAGCCACCACCAATATCAAGCAGATACATGCTGAAACCAACTTCTGTTCCCAGGTCAAACACAGCGGGCATCTGACAGGGCCTGTGCCAAGGTCTCCGGGTCGGTACATCCACTCCCCACCCGGAAACTGACACCAACTACATCAATATTTAGCTCTTTTGCCCATTACAGGAGAAGTTTGCTGGTTTGGAGTGTGGCACCAAACTTTATACTGAGACGAAAAACTGCTTTGTAATCATCAGTGGCAATCCGAAATACCAACTTTGCCTTTGGATGTGCTCTGGCGACTTTCATCAACTCAACCTCACTGTCAAAAATCATCATCTGGATTCCATTACTGGGAGCCGACTTGATCTGAAACACTTGTTTACAAGGATTTGCATAGATAATCCTCTCTGGAGCACCCCAAGCCCTTGCACCAACTGTATTTCCGTCTTGCTTGCACAGTCAAAACCTGTCCCAATGGCGGCTAGGGTGTTCACTGTGGATCCTGCTGTCATTACTTTTGACTACGTAAAAGGGCATGACGCGGGGAAGAGCTTTTAGCCACCTTAGATGCTTCTTCAGAATGTCTCCAAGCTCCGCGACATAAAAAGCATCCTTATCATCAGAGGAAGAAACTTCATTAATTTTTTGGTCCAGAATGTCCTTGGCAGTAAAGCCTTCGAGAATATGACAATCAAACTCTTCCCTGCTAAAGCTGTTCATGGTTCTCGTGCCTACAAAAAACCCTAGAGGTAGGATTATTGCCAGCTCCTCACAAGGCAGGCTATCCAGGAACTCTGAAGGCTGTCTCCTTGGAGCAGTGGAAGCGTTCTCACAGCGCACGGCTGCCACTGGCCAACCCCATGGAGAGGATGCTGCCCCCGCCATAGCCGAACCCAGAAGAGCACCCAGCCGCCGGCCGCCCAGTCAGCCGCCTTGCCTTGTCGAGCCCGCTGCAGACGCTGGCTCGAGGTGGCGCAAAGCTGCTGGCTGAGGGTGGGTAGACGGTGGTTGGACGGCGGCAGCCGCTGCAGGGACTGACCGGGATGTTTCTAACTTGTGATGCAGCAAGACAATGACCTATGCAATCTGGCAAAGGGCTTGGAGCAGCTTCTCAGCCCATGAGTCTCAACTCATTGGAAGTTGAAAGACCTTTTAACAGGGGTAGCCTAGGACCTCCTGCATGCCTATGTCTATAGTGGAATTTGTCCCTCCTACTGGCTTAATAAAAAGCTGATTGGCCAGAAGGCAGACAGGAAGTGTGGGCAGGACTACCAGATTAAGAAAACTTTGGGAACAGAAGGAGTAGGGAGAGACACCTGCAAAGAGAGACACCAATGGAGACACCAGCAGAAGCAAAGGAAAGAAGACAAGAAAGCTGCTCTGAGAAAAAGTACCAAGCCACATGGCTAAACAGATTAATGGAAATAGATTGAGTTAAAATGAAAGAGCTAGCCAGCAATATGTCTGAGCCATAGGTCAATCAGCATAAATTTAGTACAAGCTTCTGTATATTTCTTTGAAACTTTGGGACTGTTGGTTCAGATCTTAAAGTTAGTCTGGGTCAGAAACTTTTTATTACAGATGTTTGCATTCAGTTCATAATAATGACAAAATTAAAAGTGGGGTTTCTCTGTCCTGCCCTGTACCTCAGCTGCTTCCAAATAATCACTCAGAGGCTTATATTAATTATAAATTTTAGGCCAATGGCTCAGGCTTATTACTAGCTAGTTTTTACATTTAAATCAACCTATTTGTATTGTTCTATGCATCAGCACCTGGCCCCTGGCTTACTGGACAGCTGACTTCTTGCTCCTTGGACGGCTGGCTAGCTTCTGCCCTAACTCTAGGCCCTTCTTCCTCTAGTTTGATTCTACCATCCAACTTTATCTTGCCTTGACATAGGAACAAAAAGCTTTATTACCAACCAATGGGAGAAATACATATTCATAGCACACAGGAGGACCATCCCACAGCCCAAATTGCAGTTATAGTCTACCCATACTCTTGAGAAAATACAGTTTTCACTTCAGTGATTTAAAAAAAAAAAAAAAGAATGTATGTCTAGCCTCCATATCTTTGCTAACTTTGTTAAGCTTAAGCTAGTTTGCTAAACTGAGTCAAACAAAACACTGTAAAGTTCTGTAATGGTGTACTATAAAAGGACCAGGAAATTTCTCAGTGTTTTGTTTTGTTTTGTTTCTGTTTTTTAACAGACTTAATTCACTTTTTATTTTTCTTCTATAAAAACCTTTATGTGGTAGCTACAGCTGGAGCCTGGGTTTTCTGAACAGAGACTCTGATGTGGGCTTTTACAAGATGGTTAGTGAATTCCTGATAAGAGACTTGGTAAACACAGTTTCTTTCCAGAAGTCAAGAGTAAGGTAGCTGTAGGTCTTAGAGATGGCATCAAAGGTGGCCTTGGAAAAGTTGCTCAAGGTGGCAGTGCAGGCCCTGGCTGATGTGTAGCAGTCATCAATACCCGCCATCATCAATAGCTTCTTGGCCACAGGAGCAGAGATGATGCCAGTGCCTCTAGGGACGGGGATAAGTTGCACCAATGCAGAGTCACAGTGGCCTGTCACTGCACAGGACAGTGTGGGTACTGATCTTGCTCCCCCAGAAGTCTCTCTGCACAGGGACAATGGGAAGCTTGACCAGGATCATGACCCTTTGGATAGCAGTGGCTACCTCCTTTTGGAGCACTTAACACCAAGACCAACATGACCATTGTAGTCCCCAATAGCAACAAAAGCCTTCAACCTGGCCTACTGGCCAGCCCAAATCTGCTTCTGCACTGGCATGATCTTTAGAACTTCATCCTTTAGGGATGCATCCAGGAAGAAATCAATGATCTCGGATTCCTTAATGGAGAGTGAGAACAGGAAGATCTCCTCCGGGGACTTGATCTTCATGTCTTTAACCAGGAGGCCCAACTTGGTGATGGGGATCCACTTCTTGTTTTCAGCTTTACCTCCATGAGCCCTGCAGCCTCGACCATGGCCACAGCCTCAACCACAACTGCAGCCCCTAAGACTGCTGCAGAATCCTCCACAAAAGCCATTGCATCCTCCTAATCCTGGGTGCCCAGGTTCTCCTGTCCTTCCCGCCTCACTGGCATCATCCACCATTTGGTGCTTTCTTGAGGAAAAAGAAGCAATTTTTTAGTTTCTCTGGGAACTATGTTTATGAGTTAAAAGTTTTATTTGATATTAAAAGGAGCTTTAATTCAGAAATTGTTGTTTTTAAAGCCTCAACCACAACAGAGATAATGCTATAAAGTCTTTTTCCCAAGGTCAAGCATTTAGATAAAGCTCCCATTGCCCCAGGGTCTTGAATAAAATTGGTAAAAAGGGAGTCATTCCCAATTATCTCTGGCAAAAGGAATTTGTGGCCCTTCCATTAACATATGACTAGTGCCTATTAACTTGTCTAGCACAATGCTAACCTCAAGAATTCCTCAATCTCTGCTAGCAAGCCCTACCCCCAACAAGTCTGAGTCTTACTTATGAAGGCTATTAAGTTAGTGTAAAGGAACTGCTGAATTAAACCAGCCTATATACTTTAGGGATTCCTTGGCTTCAGAAAAGAAGTCAGAAAATGTGTTTCATTGGTGATGATGTTGTGCTTTTGTTTCTACAGGCAATAAAAGGCTATGGGTTCATTCAAGTTTAATAGAGATCAGGTTTGCTTGGGGAGACCTCCTGAAAATCTTGGCTATAGACATAAAAAAATAAACCAAGAAAATCAACAAGACAGGTGACATATGTACTGATCCCTCTGCCTGAGAATAGTACTGAGATTAGACAACAAATGTTACAACTAGTTTCCCAAGGTCCTCTGGAAATATCATCATCCCTAGACAACAGGAAGCAGTCTAGAGAGCATGATGTCCATATTCCCAAGAAGTGGAATGGATGAGTTTTGCTCATTTGATGGGTTATGGATGCTTGTCATCATTTAAAAGGAATTGGTTGCAAATTATTATTGGTCATGGTAAAGGGGAAAAACTATGCAAGGGAGGTTAAATTCAAGGATTTTTTTCTGGAAAAAAAAGAGGAATATAAAATAATAGAATAAAGAGATTATTGAATCTACCTTTAAACAAAGAAAAACTACTAGTCTCAAATATTTCACTTTGTTATAGATTTTTATATACTGATACAAATTTAAGATTAGTTTGTTATACTGTATATATGTTTCTACTCTTGTTGAAGGTATTGTACCTATGTAGCTCATTTAAAAATGTAATGTATTATATAATTTGCCAACTCTTAGTTTTAAAACTAACCCATAATTAGCCAAGTGGTTTAGTACCTTTTCTCAAAGCAGCATTTCAGCTTCTTTCCTCTGCATCTGCTGGTGTCTCTGCTCTGCTCTTCCTGATCCCAGAGTTTTCTTATTCTGGTAGCCCTACCCACACTTCCTGTCTGCCTTCCGGCCAATCAGTGTTTTATTAAACCAGTAAAAGGGACACATGTTTACAATGTACCAGAACATAATCCCACTACAGGGTGAGACTGACTGACTTTGTTTAGGCAAAGTAGGGCAATCAATTCTCCAGTGTCTGCTTGTCCACAGTTGGGCTGGGTCCTGACAGCAGGTGAGGCATTGGGGCAATCTTGTTCAGTCATTAGCATTACCATAACCCCATGTGGCGACACTGTGATGCCCTGTCATCATCTTTGGAGATCTCAGGATCATTGCTAGAATCTGGGAGCCTCTGTCTGTCATAGTAAGCTTTTTCTGTTAAACAATTTAAATACCATATTTATCAAATCTCTAACAAGCTTGGGAACCATTATCTATTAAATATATCTGAGTTAAATAAACCTAGTTTTCACCTTGAAAACAAACCTGACATGACTACAAGTTTGATTATTTTAGATAACTAACTACTAACCTGAATTTCTTAATGTCTAATGCTGTCTTGGTACTGCTGCCACCAACACCATGGAAACCACAGGAGCCTGGGATGACCATCTAGGTAATGGACTAGTCTCTGTCATTTTAAATGATACATAGCCATTTGAATTATATTTCATGTTATAATTTACCCCTTTCAGATCTCTAGTATTGACGGTTAGACTCACAATAGCTTTCTCAGCTTAGCAGCAGCAGCCAACCAGATTCTTCCCCAAGGCTGTAGCCAGCTTGTTAGCTCATTTTCTATGTAAAAATCAAGCCTTACTTTTTCTAGAGCTATTAGTTAGTTACCCTGTTAAAAATGGTAGACAGGTTTGCCTTGCTAACAGGCTTCATACTGAAAGATAAACAGGTTTCAGATGTAACTTTCCGTGAAAGAAACATGATTTAAGATGACTTTTCTCAGTAATAACTGCTTGTGTTTCTGATAAATGACTACACAGGGGAAAAAGGGTTAAAGTCTATGCAACTTTTGAGGAGCTAAGAAAATGTTCTAAAGAATATAAAAGTCTGAGGATATAAAAATCTATGTAAATTCTGAGGGTCTAAGATATATAAAGGTCTGAGGATGTGAAAGTTTAAGTAAGTTCTCAAAGTCTCAAAAATGATTTAAGATATAAATGCAAGTTGTAAACTTAAGTATGTAATTAAGGTATATGAAAATGAGAAATGTTTCAGATTTCTTTCCCCTTCTATGCTATTGTTGTTACTTAGAATTTTAAAAGTTCAGAGTTTTAACACTGATAAAAGGAGTTGTGATAAGCAGCACCAACTACTTACTGTTCAGTCACAAGCTCAAGATTTTAGATTTCCTTTGGTTATCTTTTCTAAGAATAGAATTAAAGATGCTTCTCATTGGGATAAAGACATCTCTGTCCAATCTATATTCAGCATTCTGGACAGAGAAAAGAATGTTCATGCCTTTTAATTCAAATCTATAGTTTTTGTTGGAACTCAAAGGTGTGAGTCTCCAGCTGTTTACAGACACTGGCTACTTTCTTTTTCTACAGTGTGGATTTCAGTACAGATTGAGAATGCTGATAATATCTAAAACTTACATTTTTTTGTAAACTAAAAAAAAAAATCATGTAAGCTTCAGAAAATCAAGGGAGTCATAAGAAAGAAAAAAAAGAAGATACTCCTCTGTGGTCACAGGGGAGAGGGGGTGTGGACAGAGACACCATGCAGACAGCACTCATGCTCACGTGGAAAATTTTCTTGGGTAGGGGGGAGAGAAAGCAGGCATAGAGTAGCCTCATGGGGAGAGAAAGAAGGGGAGTGAGAGAGAAAGAGAGAGAACTGAGGTGCAGAGGCAGCCTCGTGCATGTCAAGAGAGAGAGAGAGTGGGGGAGCTTGCCTTTAATACGGGAATTTAGTGCCTGCACATAGATTGCACAAGCACAGACTACATAACTCTAAGCTGTTTAAGTTTTTTCCTAAGTGCTGGCAGTGCATGTGTGGCCATAGAAACCTGGGCTGACTAGTACAATGCCTGAGTACTGACAGTGCATGTGTGGCCATAGAAACCTGGGCTGACTAGTACAATGCCTGAGTACTGACAGTGCACGTGTGGACATAGGACCCTGGGCTGACTAGTACAATGCCTGAGTACTGACAGTGCACGTGTGGACATAGGACCCTGGGCTGACTAGTACAATGCCTGAGTACTGACAGTGCATGTGTGGCCATAGAAACCTGGGCTGACTAGTACAATGCCTGAGTACTGACAGTGCATGTGTGGACATAGGACTGTGGAGGCAGCTAGAGCTGCTGGAAATGCTAACATTATTCTCTTTTATTTATTATAAAAAAGTGAGGAACTAGAGCACCAAAACTGCTTCCTGCTGACTTGGGGCATAGTTTATCTTTGGGGGAAGTTGGAAGTCAAGGTCACACACCGTGGGAGGTATGAGCAAAGAAGCATTCAGTTAGCTGCCCTCCTGGAGATCTCAGATATCTGTTCCTTGAGGGAACTGAGAGCGCAGGTTGCTGAACCATCACATCTCCTGTTTCTCTGGAGGTGGGAAATGCTTCTCTCCATTCTGTAAAAGTGTCGATAATGGAGTTTTTATGAGTGGGCATGTGGGTGAAGTTAATCTTCCAGTATTGGCCCAGTTGGCATTCACAGAGCTGATACAGGGCTGGCATATCTGAAGGGCACTGAGGGTTTGGCTTTGGCTCATGTCTGGCAGGAGGGGTGGACCTATGTGGGAACCAGCAAGCATCTGTCATAAAATAACTAAAACAGATTTATATCTTTGTGTCATAACAAAATTGTGGAAGGCTTTCAAACCTTCTCTAATGTGAATGGGAAGAGAGCAGTTAACTAGAAAAGCCGTTAACACCCTGGTCCTACACCATCAGATCTAAGAAAAATAAAGAGATGAGCAGAGGAAGTGCCATCTTCACATAAACAAATATTAAGGCACCTTTTCTTTTCCATCATCATGGTGTCACCTTAACACTCAGGAGACACGGGTGGTTGATTGCTGAGGGAAGTCAATAATAAACTCTTATATTACAATCTGTTCTGTGGGTTTCCCTTTAGGGTCTGGGGGTGTGACTGTCTCTGGAGTATTGCTGTTCCTTGCCACCCTGGAATGTTTTACAGTCTTTGCACCTCAAGCTTTGTGGCTAATGATGGTCTTATAACAATAGTTTATTAGTTAAATAATAAAATTAGAAATTTCGAATATGTCATTGGAGACCATAGCAAGGAAATTTGATGAAATAGGGTGTGATCAGTAGATATAAGAGAATGTGGAGGGATGGGGGGTCAGGAAAGAAAGCATATGGGGTTCCCAATTCAGTGGAGTTGGGTACGGTTGAGTGAAACCTTGTTCTTCTGGAAGTGGAGCCAAAGCAGTTGATTTCCGTGTCTTATGGAACTTAAGAGAGCAGGGCCTATTTGGGTCTATAAAGATGTGTGAAGGAGGATTATCTTGGGGTGGGGGAGCAAAGGGTTTGAGGTGAGATCATTGAATCCAATGAGGAAGATCCTTGGGTTTAGGAGGTGTGAGGGGCCCTGCCATTTTCTTAGAAGGTTAGAGATGATGGGTTTAAGTTCTCTAAGGCTCTGGAGTTAGAGCGGGTACTAAGCTTGGGTGATGTACTGGGTAGGATAACAATAGGGGAATGGTGTCGAGCAACTGAAGGATTTGAAGTGCCCCAGACATGGGGGCCCACCTGCGAGGCTGGCAGAAGAAATGACATTGTGGAATCAGTAGGCTGGGTGGTTAGAAGAGGAGCTGATGCAGTGTCTGGGGTCAGGCGGATGGGGGAAGCAGAAGAAACAGAAGCCCCCACTTTGGCTAGCCCACTAGGTTAGTTGGCACAACTGAAAATAAGTGGGTGAGGGGATGCCCCTGAAAATGCAATTGGGTACTGGGATCTGATGAGGTGGGTAAGGCTGTCCCCCTACCCCAACAATAGGGAGACAAGAAGGAGAGGTGGGTACCCAAAACTCCCTCAGGACTGAGTAAGTGACTCTGGTGTCCAAAAGGAAGAAAATGGATGGCTTGATACTCTAATGACTACGTGGGGATCTTGGTCAGAGATGACAGTGGTCGGGTCAAGGGAGCCCCGGCACCCTCAGTCATCCATGGCCAGGCCTAGAAAGTTGATTAGAGGCTGGTCTGCATTTTATGTTCCCATGCCACTACATGTGCGGCGACAGTCAACTGACCAATGTCCCTCTTGATTGCACTTTGGACATGGCTCAGGTAGCTTGAAGGGATTAGGGAGAGCCCTGGCCCAGTGAGCCTCCTGACCACATTTGAAACAGGGACCTAGTTGTCCTGGAGCCCCAGGGGCAAGGGAGCCCTGGAAGTTGCCAAGGCCAATCATATGGCCTTGGCCAACATTTGATGTTTTCGTTTACAGCTTTCTCATCTCTCCCTAGTACACCTTAAAGACCAGCACTAAGACTTCTGCTCCTGGGGTTAGGAATCCTCCCTCCAGATGCTTAAACTTGGCCCTAATGTTGGGAATGCTCTGGGAAATAAAATGGATCATAGGAGCTGTCTGCCCTCTGGGTTTTCAGGGTCTAGATTATACTGTAAAAGGATATTTGTGAGGTGTTCTAGAAACTGAGATGGATTTTCCTGCCTGTCCTAAACTATTTCCTGGAGTTTCTCATAGTTCACTGGTTCAAGTGCAGCCTTACGGAGACCCTCCAGTAGGCAGGTTGTAAACTGGTCTTTAGTTAGAGCACCACCTGGGCTACTATAATCCCAACAAAGGCTGTCACAGTCCCAGGTGGATGAGCTACATTAGTTTGGTGAATTTTGTCTTCATGTATTCCTGCTTGCTCCCAAACTCACGTGCGCTCCTCAGGAAGTAGGTTGTTTGTTAGGATCATGTATATCTTGAAAGGTGGTACCATAAGATTGGGTAATATATTGGAATACTTTTATAAAAGAGGTAGAATTACAGATATTAGAACCCAGTTTCTGGTTAGTAATTGGTTCTTATGGCTGTGGTCCCAATTTTTAGACTTTTATTTTAACTTCAAATATTAACAATATGAAACATTTTATAAATTTGAAATATTCCATAGCCTTATATATTTGAATATTTTAAAAACTGCTCTTAAAAAGGTTTAAAATCTCTCAAATGTCTTCCTGTAATATCAAAACCAAAATATTCTCTTATACTTTGAGAGGAAGAAAATATGGCATAACCATATCTGTATAAGACAAAACCAAACTCCAATAGTGCAAACCACCTAAAATTCAATATCTGGGATTCATTCACAATCTTTTTGGTCACTTCTTTGGTCCTACCTTTGGCAGCATATACATAGCCTGCCTTCCAGAGCTCTGCCTGCTCCGGCTCACTGTGCCTGGTGTTTCTGGTGACTTTCACTTGGCACTGGCTTGTCAACACTGGACTCTTTTTGGAACTCTAGCCTTGCCATACATTTGCAAACCTCAGGTGTTCCCTGTGTGTGATCTCCTCATGTCTTTAAATCCACTATCACCTGGGCAACCCTTAAATTACAAAGTTTAACTGTCAGAGCAAGGTGCCTTATTGTGTAAAAAAGCATTGAGGTGTAGCTTTAATATCTTATAAAACAAGCTTTTAAAATTTTGTCCCATATAAACCTTGATTTCAGGACATGACATGAATAATCATACAAAAGTCTACCCCAATCCAGAATAACTTGGAGCCCTGCTGTTGCCTGCCTCCTTAGTAGGCCCATTCCACGTGGTCATCTTTTCTAACCCTAGCAAAGATGGCTGCCGGCCATGTGACTGACTAAAAGTGACAGCAATCCAAAATGGAATCATGCCATATTTTTTATATCCATCTCATATGTAGATTTTTAATTATTAATTTGAGGAGTTATTAGTTTTGATTAATTTTAAGATATTTTAATTATATGTAATAAAATAAACTTATTAATCACAAGGTACAGAATGTTCATATAGATCATGTGTAATAATTTTTTTTGGCTCTTCTGTTTTGTTTTCTTTTCCCTGACACTGTGTCAAAGGCTCAGACTGACAGCGACATAGAAAAAACTCTTAAATAAGCATGCTTGCGTCTACCGAAGGGAGAGCCATCATCCAACTCTAGATCCAGCTTTTGAATAAAGGAAGAACAGCATAAAGCAATTTTAACACTATCTACATCAAAAAGACATCTGAACTCTGCTAACCCAAATCCAATGACCGGAGCTCAGTTATAAATTCTGAGCCCTGACCACAAATACAGCCACAGCAGAGATGGGTGGTGACTGGTTGCTGTTGGCAGCAGAGACGGCAAAAGGACAAATAAAAAATTTCTGATGAAGTCACATGACCCATCTGTCTTTGACCTTAGTCAACATGGCACCTGCCCACATGGTCACATGCTTTTTTTTTTTTTTTTTTTTTTTCTCTCAAGACAAATGGAACACAATCTCCAACATTCAAAATCAATCAGAAACACAACACGTGGCCATGTCCTTCACACACATTTCCATCTTCACACACAAAATGGACTTTTTAACAGAAAGACAGACAAAACTTTCCCCTGGAAAGGTTCAGGTTTCATGCTCAGGAGCACAGAGATGGTGCTGCAGAGAAGACTAGGAAACAGTAGCAAAGCAGCCAAATGTGAAAGAAAGAACGTGCTGCATGGGGGAGGGGAATACGGGAAAACAGAGTAGGATAGCCCCTGACTTCTCAGACTGGAAGTGGAGCAGCCAAGTCTAGGTTTTCCACTTCCGCTGGCCACAAGGGAGAGAGCAGGCAGAGACAGAACTGAAGAACAAGACATTCTGAGTGAAAGCACAAGACGCCAGCAGGCATGGAGACAGGGAGACGGCGGTAAGGGAAAAATTCAGCAGGCTAGAGCCCAAACCATGGGTCTCTCAGGATGCTGGGAGAGGAGAGAATGCACAACCCAAGAATTCTGAGTAAGGGGGCTTGAATCTATTGGAAAACTGGCAGAAGCTGCCAAGACAAGGGTATGGGACCAACTCTGACTGTAAAGGTGGATGAGTTTAGAAGCCTTTAAATAAAGTATTAAGCATAGAGGTTTGGTAGTAGGCTTATTTCCCACGAGTAAGGCAGACAGATTGGTTAGGGCACAAGCTGCTGAGTAATTTGCCAGTCATAGAGCAGCCTATTTGTCTAGTAGGGAACACTACCTTCCCACCTTGACCTTAAGGTACAGCCCATAGGTCATGGCTTTGTATACAGCTTAAGTTCTGAGGCATGTACACATCTTTCTCTTATGCTCCTGGCTGGTAAGAATCTACATCGTGGGATCAGTTCATCTATCCAGAAACTTTGCAACTGTATTTGCCCTTTGAGATCAGTTAAGTTGCCTTCCTTGAATAAATAATTATTTTCTCAGTTACTTGTGATTCTTCTGCATTATATTTGTCCCATGAAGATGAGTCACAAGCCCCCTTGGGAAGAGTGGGTCTCAGGCTCCAAGTGCTGAAAAGCAAATTATTGCTTCTCTTTTCTTGCCTATGTAACTCTTGTAGCAAAACTTAATTCTAGGGGCTGGAGAGATGGCTCAGTGGTTAAGAGCGCCGTCTGCTCTTCCAGAGGACCCCGGTTCGATTCCCAGCGCCCACATGGCAGCTGACAGCTGTCTGTAGTTCCAGTTCCAGGCAAACACTAAGGCAAATAAATAAATAAAGTTTTTTTTTTTTTTAAAAAAAAAAAAACAACTTAATTCTAGTCTGACTTGAAACGATTAGGCAGTCTACCCAAGTCCCCAGTCAATAGGTGATAGAACTGCAATTAGGACCCAGGAAGTGAAATTCTACTTCCGTATTCTCTGATAAAGACATAGGGCTTAGGAAGGAAGAAGTTGCGTGCAAGGGTTTCTATTGGGACAATTGAGCACATCCACTCTAGGGAAGGGAAACTGGTATCTGGGTAGAACTGATGTAGTTGTCTGGACCACCCCCTCTACCCCCGTTTCCCCATCCCTTCCCAGTTCCCAGCTAATAGGGAGCATGTTGATTCTTATCAGAATCTGATGTATGATACTCATAGTATCAGAGTACCTGCCTGTGGCCGTGGAATTATACCACTCTCAGGTAAGAAAGAAAACTCTTCCATCTTGTGATGGCTAATATTGACAGTCAACTTGATGAATTTTTTTTTTCTTAAAAAAAAAAAAAAAAAAAAAAAAAAAAAAAAAAAAAAAACCTTTATTTGTTTGCCTGGAACTGGAACTACAGACAGTTGTTAGGTGCCATGTGGGTGCTGGGAATCGAACCTGGGTCCTCTGGAAGAGCAGACGGTGCTCTTAACCACTGAGCCATCTCTCCAGCCCCAACTTGATGAAATTTAAAATCACCATGGCAATGCACCTCTGGGTATATCTATGAGAATATTTCCAGAAAGATTTAATCAAGAAGGGAAGAGCCACACTGACTGTGGTATCACACAGTGGGGTCCCAGACTGAATAAAAACCCACAGTTCACTGGAGCAGCTGCTGGCATCTCCCTCTGCTTTCTCACTGCAGAAGCAACATGACCAGCTTGCCTCACACAACTGTTGCCTTGATTTCCTCACTTTGACAGACTGTCCCCACAAACTATGCACTGTAATAAACCTTCCCGTAATCTGCTTTTATCAGAAGCATTGCCACATCAACAAGTCAATATACAGCATCATCTCAAAGGAGCCCATCCTCTGTTCCAGCTCTGTGGAGTCCATGGTTGGGCGCTGATAAAAATTCTTTCTCATCCTCTGTCTTGTTACCCATATCTTCTTCCCCTAAAAGGCCTTCCTGGGCTTTGACTGAATGGTTCTTGTACCAAAAAACACCCAGCTACTGAGCTACAGACTCCAAGGACAAGCCCCCATCACCCATCAATTGCCCCCCCCCCCAGCGATTTGCTTAATACTACTGGGGCCACTTAAAACTCCAGGTCATCTGAGAGTACAAGCACCTGTCTATGAGTTCCTGAGCCTATATGAAGTCAGTCTCACCATGCCCAACTCTGTGAGCTAGAACTGAGTTATGTGTACCACTCTGGTTCGTCTAAGTGATGGATATGGGGGACAGTAAGAACACAGTGTCTTTTGCTGTATTAAGTTGAGACAGGTCTACTAGTCTAGCCTGGCCACAAACTCACTAGGTACCCAAGGATGACTTTGAACTTCTGATCCTCCAGTCTGTCTTTCCTAGAGCTGGAATTCTTGGTGTACATCAACACATCCAGTTTTATGTAGTACTGGAGATTGAATCCAGGGCCTTCTGCATGCCAGGCAGGTACTCCACCAGTTGAACTACAACCTTAGTCCAACAAGATGCTTTCATTGTTGCAATTTTCTTTTCGTTCTTTTTTTTCCTTTGAAACAGAGTTTGTCTGTATAGCCCTGGATGATCTGGAACTCTCTCTGTAGACCAGGCTGGCCTCAAATTCAGAGATACCCTTGTTTCTGGGATTAAAGGCACGTGTCACAACCACCTGGGTTTTTTGTTGTTGTTTTATTTTTTTTAACATGATGTATTTTAAACTTAGGTTTTTTTCAAACCCTGAGACCCACATTCTTCTTCTTACCCAGTCAAATGTAAGACTTTCACTCTGTTTGTTCTTCAGCCTTCTTAAAAAGACAGTTAAGCTGCCCCCAGATGTTCTCACATACACATTGGTTTGCTTTGTAGGTTGGTACAAGTCCAATGTGTACATTATGAAGACGGAATGGGCAAGTCCTGCTGATGGACTGAACATGGAGGGAGAGAAAAGGGGAGGGGCCAGGAAAGATGCTGTGGGTACCAACTTCTTTTTGTTGTTGTGACAAAACTCTGTGACCAGAAGCAAGCTATGAAAGAAGAGTCTATTTTGGATTACAGGTCCAGGGGCACATTTGATGCTGACAGGAGGACATGGCAGTGGACCACTGGAGCAGCAAGCTGAGAGCTCACACCCTCAACTGCCAACAAGAAGCTGAGTCTGCCAATGGCAAGTGGGGTGGAGGTATAAGCCCTCCAAGCCCACTCCAGTGACTCACTTCCTCCCCCAAGGTCCCACCTCTTAAAAGGCTCCACAGTCTCCCCAAACAATGCCACCAAACTAGGGACCACACGTTCAGACTCCTGGGCCTATGGGGGACGTTTCTCATTCTAACTCTTACACAGAGGTTTGAGGCAAGCTTGTAGATGTTGAAGGAATGAAGAGAAGCTTTCAAAAGGCTAGTGAAAGTTAGCTCATAATTCCAGTTCCTTATAAAGGGGCCCCCTCCCCGAGATATTATAAGAGGAAACATGAAAAAGCTCCCCACTTGAATGGAGGGGAGAGGCCAGGAAGCAAGGTCTGCTGAGGGCCATCTGGAGCTTCCTGTGTGTACTCCATCATTGGCCATTATGAATCAACAATGGCCAGAAACTTCCGCTGAGGACTCCAGAGAATAATGTGTGCAGTGCTTGGTTGGCAACTGAGACAAAGAGAAAATAACTTAGAGGAAACTGGTCCCAGAGTAGGCACATCACCAGACAGGAAGTCAGAGCAAAATGCCTGTGTTGAGGCTGCTCGTGCCCCGTTCCCTGTGGGCTCCAGACAGCATGTAACTGATCTTATAGGTTTCCTACAACGTAGGAATGTTTAATAAGCATCTGCTTAAACATAAGGATAATGTTATTAACAAAAGTGCTTGGCCCAGAAGTGGAAGTAAAATAAACTTAGTGACAGTTGGACCCTTCTAGAACTTTTCAAGTTAGATACAGAGCACCCCACCTGACAGAGCACCCCCTCCTGACAGAGCACCC
>PVIH01000691.1:0-59033 GCA_004025045.1 Sigmodon hispidus
GTTTGCTGTGCTCAGGGCCCTTCCTAATGCTGTGTCCCCTATCTCCACTAATAAATTAACATCCAGTTGTCAAGACTTGAACTGTGCTCAGAAGGTGAGATTGGAACTTACTGAGGAGCCATGAAGCATTAGCTCTGTAATTAAGCACCATGTGACAACTTACTGATTTGTCAAAAGCATGCCAAATGCAATCACTTTCTACTTGGCTGGGCGGAGAGAATGGATGGGGAAATGCCCTAACTAGTCCTGTTTTCACGCCAATCTTTTGGTTTTGAAAATATAAAGAGGAGGTAGTCGTTGGCATTCTAACAACCACTCCCAAAATGCAGCCAAGGAAACAACAAAACTCATTTCTCTGGCCCCTCAGAAGTGAGCAGTCTTGGTCCCAGTGGGTGGGCAGTTCAAGAAGCCAGGTTTCCACACCTCCAGGGATCAGGATACAATGTGGTGGTGAGGAAGGAGGCTTCCTTTTCTAGCTTTTACCCTGTGTGACCATAGTTAAGACTCATGATTTGTGTCTGGGTTGGGCTGACCAGGTCAGTGTAGTCCTTAGTGTGATCAGACAGTGGTCAAGGACAAGTTTGTAACACAAGGATCAGAACATTGCCCCATCTATAGCCAGAGGCAAACATTCACCTGTCCCATGAGCTGATAGGATGAGAAATGTAGCTGAAACCTGCCCTGCCTTGGCCTTTAGATAAAGGTTTATTTCAAATCTAGTTCATACTAAAAGTGACAGGTAATACACAGCCAATTACTACCCTACTTGTTTGGGTGTCCCTGAGGCTGGAAAAAGAGGCAAAAGCCTTGACAGCAGCACCACACCACTTCTGCCTAATGCCATAAAAGGCAAAATTCAAGGAGTAGTTGAAGATGGTGACCTGAAGACTAGTCCTGAGTTAATCCAGACACAGACACTGCTCTTTTGACAAGACCAATCCAAACAAAAATTTGGAGAGTGAATCAACCGAAAATAAAGAAAAGAGAGGAGCTAAGAAAAATGACTTTATAAATTACAAAAAATTCACTCTCAGAGCATAGTCTACTCAGAATGCCTTCTCCCGGGGTGTCTGCTGTGGTTGAAAGCCCAGGCAGTGAGGACTCAGTCCTGCAAAAAAAAAAAAAAAAAAAAAAAAAAAAAAAAAAAAAAAAAAAAAAAAAAAAAAAAAAAAAAAAAAAAGCAGATGTGGAGGCAAATGCCTGCTGAAGCAGAACAGGAACACAGATGGGTGTGGCTCACAGGTGAAGGGCAGAGGCTGTGACATAACCGATGCTGCCTCCACTTTGCAAGAAATGTTGGAGGTGGCCTTTACATGATTTGTAAGTATTAGAGACATTTTTGCCACCATCCCATCCCCCCAAAAAAAACAAGAAAAAGAGAAGAGAGCATAAGAGAAGAAAGAAAGGGAGGGGAAAGGAGATGGAGGGGAGAGGAAGAAAGAAGAGGAGCCAGAAGATATAGACCAGAGAGTCTTCGGCTCTGGTTTCTGCTATAAATGGTAACCCAAACCATGTCCACCAGCCTCACCCAAACAGCATTCTGTAGGCAGTGAGCAGTGGGTTAATCTACTCCCTTTATTACGGGCTGTGCAACCTTTGAAAAGTCATTTTACCCCTATGAGTCTCTTTCTGTCTGGATCTTTGAAATAAGGTCATAAACTGAGACAACTGGAGGAATAGGTAATACTTCTGTTAAGATGACATGTGAGACTCCTAGGTCAGGATTTGACATTCAGGGAACTCCCAGGAAGTGTGGATGCAGTAGAAATTGTGATGGATTGGGGTTTTAGGAGGTAAAAAGGCTTAAACTGGGCTAAGGGTAATGAGATTGGGGAGTTGGGGGTAGGGTGGGGAAATTAACCAAAATCTACCAAAAAAAGAAATCTACTACTCTCTAAGACAATTAAAAATGTTTTTTAAAAGAAGTTAGAAATAAGTGTTCTTCATAGATATGCTTCTCCTAGAATAATCGTTTATTAGTTGAGAATTCAAAGCCAGCTGTTGGGTACTTCATGACTTGATAGTGAGGGTGCATAGCAAAGCTCCCAATATAATACAGGTTCTTGCCACTCCTCCTGGTCGCACACCAGAACTACGTTACAAGACCCTACTGTGGAATACACCTCATACATTGGTGAAAGGTACAGAGAAGTCAAGCTGGAATGAAATTAGAAGCTTCTCCCCTGCTGGCAAGCTTACATAATTCCAAAAGGTGCTTTCCAGGCTTCTACCTGGCTGTGACTTATCATGCCAACTTGTCAATCAAAGTGAGTCCACTGGTATAATAATGGCCTGACTGTTGTGAGAACAACCAACTGCTTACAGATTAGATTTGAACCCTGCTCCATAAGACAGAATTCATCTTGGTGCTGAAACATGCTTAAAAAAAAAATGGAGGCGATAGGCCTACAAGAGAATTTACTACTATTTGTTTAATGGTTGTTGTTTTATTTTGTTTTAGCTAAATTAACAAGGTACAAAATGGCCTTATAAATATTTATGGTTTTAGGCAACAATCCATACCCCACCACACCCCAGCAGTTAGATAACAGGAAAAGGTTAAGAGAGACACCTACAGGTTCCCCCTCTTGGAAGGGGAAATAGAGAAGATCTCCTGAGAAAATTATGACCCTACTGGGGGGAGGGAGGCAAGGGGAGAATGGGATGGTAGAGCTGGGGAGGAAGGGGGGCAACAGAGAGGGAAGGCACAGAAGAGGATATCCTGACAGAGAGCCATTGTGGGATTAGGGAGACACCTGCCTACGGACCACTCAAGAACCCCCAAGATGAGCCCAGCTAGGAGTCCAAGCAATAGCGGAGAGGAAGCCTAAACTGTCTTCCCCTATCATCATATGAATGATCACCCTAATGCCATTATAGAACCTTCATTTAGTAGCTGATGGAAGCCGATCAGAGATCCATAGCTAAACACCGGGCTGAGCTACTGATCCAGCCATGAGGGGATCAGGATCATGATGGGGAGACCCATGGAGTAGGCTGCCCAGTGCTGTTGGGAGCTTGCAGACTCTGAGATAACAGCTGACGAATCTTCATGGAATCTGGACCCTCCGAATGTGGATGACTGCCAAAAGGCCTGGGCAGTTTCTGGAGCCTCTTACACTCAGACCAGAGTCTATCATGGATCCATGAATTGGCTCCTTCAAGCCAATGCCTACCAGGAAAACACTTTTTCAGCCTTGATACTTGGGGGAGGGTCTCCGTCCTACCTCAACTGGATATACCAGACCACCTTAGGACTCCTTGCCTTCTCTGGGGAGTAAATGGGGGGAGGTGGGGGGAGGTGAGGAGGGAAAGAAGAGGCTGGGGGAGGACTGGGAGAAGGAGAGGAGGCAGTATGGGAAAATTTTTAATAAAATAAAAAATATATATTTATTTTTGAAAAATAAATAAATATTTATGGTTTTACTCATAGAGAAATGCTACTTTCATCCTTAATCTGAGAATCTACACCTTGCTGTGAATATAGACTCTTGGCTGTTGAAGGTGCTAGGAATAAAGGATTGTTGTGTGCTCACATTTATAGTATGTATTCCTGTGTGGTTCAGGAAGCAACCCAGAGAGGGAGCCAGAAAGAATATAAGAGCTGGAAAGTGCTATGAAATATTATCTTTAGCTCATGACACTGCCATTGTAATGATGATCTCACAGCAGCTACATCTGCCTCTTTGGACCTGCACAGTACTGGATCTGTCAACAGTTAACCATGGATGGGAAGAGGCTTTTGGAACCCTACTCCTTGTTGAGCTACTGGCTACTGCAGATTCTAGATGAGGCACATTGTCTTCAGTTGTGTACTCACTGGTGAACTCACCGGGCTCTGGTGTATGGTTCCAAAGTAAAAGTCACACAGATGAGCCTTGTTAAACTTAGTGAGCCACAAAACAAAAAACAAAATGACATGAAAGGGGAGAAGGGACTTGGGGAGATGGGTGTTGACACGGATGGGAAGGAGCTAGGAGAGCACATTGGGAGTAAGACTGAACAGAATGCATTGTATATATGTATGAAATCGTCAAGAATGATGATCTTAGCAGTGAATAAAATAGAGAATTTTCTAATAAGGTTGATGCTGCCTTCTTAGCGAAAGCCTAACAGAAAAGACAAGAGGAAATGGAAATACAGGAGGAAGGGCCTGAGACACAGGACCAGATTTCTAATACTATAGCCCAGAAGTACTCACATAAAGATGGGTGATTTCAGAAAGAACACAGCAAAACCTAAGCCAGTTCAATTAGCTTCAAGAGCCAATATTGGGGTGACATGCCATGAAACTTGGAAGTCTGCCATTCCAGCCTCCCACTGGGATGTGCAGATACTGCTGAGGGAGTTAAAAAGGCTTTGCATGGTTGTCTGTCAAGTCACCCACAAGGAGTGCATCACAGGAGGTGGGAAAAGTCTGGGAGAGAGAGAGAGAGAGAGAGAGAGAGAGAGAGAGAGAGAGAGAGAGAGAGAGAGAGAGGGCTGGCCACCCATCCATGGAACCATAAGGGGAACAAACACTGTTTGGTAACACAAACATCACCCTCTCCCCAGGAGGAATTGGATCCACAGGACCATGATAATGACAACAGGCAGGTTGGGGCTATGTAAGTGATCCCCAAAGTGTCATGAGGTGATCTAGGCTGTGTAATGTGTTGGTATTTAATATATGTATGCTATACCTACTAGCACATAGTCATTATTTGGCTATTACGCCTACTGGCAGAGGTGGGCACCAGATATAGGTCTATCTCCTTGGTTGTCTCTCCAGTCTTCTCTTGTTCCCACTTTGCTGTGCACACAGGGAAGAAGGACTGTAGTAGTAAGCACTCATACCAGGAAGTCCTCCAAACTCCCAGAACAGCTGGAGCTTTTCATGCCTTTCCTGCATGTCAGGACCTTTGGAGGTCTTACCTCCTCTGACTCATATCATCCTCTGCAGCCCTCTTAGGTAGGAACTCTTATTAACTTGTCCATGATCCCTGAGCTGATGAAAGGAAGAACCAAGGCAGGTAGCTTCCGGGCTCACAGTACCAAACACAACCCAGAAGATACTTATAGACCCATTTCTTCATGTGCTTGGAACTCTTTGCTTATCTTCTAAGGTACCAATTCCAGCCTTAATTTTTTTTGTTTAATCTTTCTAGTCACTCATCTGACCCAGGGCTAGGTAGATTATTAATGCCGGTATTAATTATTTTTCTCATCTATGTAATAAAATACCAGAAAGTAGCAACTTTGGAGAGGAAGTGATTATTTGGGCTCCTGCATAGGGGAAGGCATGGCAGCAGAGGCAGTTTAGCAGTGGGAGCAATGAGGAGCTTGTACATCACAACAGCAGTCAGGAAGCAGAGGGAGCAAGAGGCGGGACTGGACTCCGATGACAGCCCACGTGGCCCTCTCTTACTAAACTTGTATAATTTAAGTTCTTTGACCAGTGTGTGTGCAAACTAATTTTGTTCACATGTTATTTTCCTTGATCAAAAAAATGACATGATCACCATGCCTTTCTCCTAAGATTGCCAGAAGAGTTGACCTGGAAGAGACAGAATCCTGCTGCTGTGGAATCTGAGGAGTGATGGAACCCTATTCAGTTCTACTTAGTTTTTGGTGAGCTTAACTGTGGGTGATAAATACTCAGCAATCACCAGACTCACCTCCAGTCAGTAACTACCAAGTCCCTTGTCTTATGTCTACAGAGAATGGGAAACATGGAAAGGAAGTGAACAGGGTGGATATAGCTTGAATAAGGAAAAGTGGAAAAAAAAAATAAACCAACCGAGAGCAAGAGTGGTCCCCTAGGAAGGATCACAGACACGCAGCCTTCCCTGGTGGCCTTTATGGTCCTTATACAGAGAACTGGATGGAGACTGAGGTGATCTTAGGTATTGAGACTGGTCATCTTTTAGCATACCATAGACCAAGCCAGTGAGGAATCTGCATGGCCTAAGCATGCTCCATAACCCAACTGTAGAGGTGATCTTTTGTTATTCATCCTGTCAGAGTGTTGTGACTAGCTCCTGGTCCACCATAAACCCTGACCTGACTTCCTGTAGAAGAAAATTCCTATCTCTCTGGCACTTTACACAGTAGGGGTTTAAGGCCTGACTGATAGCAAGTGGTCCCATTGACTTGAAATGACTTTTCATGACACTTTCTCCATCCCCAGCATCTATCCATTTATCTCTGTGCCAGGTCCTGGGCATTAGGGGCCAATGGAGAACATGATGGTAAAGGTCCTATTTATCACGTTCCCTTGAAACTTCCTTGACTCTTGTTTGGACCACAACACCATCTTACAGACACCATTTATGCTACAATTTTAGTCATCAACAGATCTTCCTATCTTTCTGGCTTATTAATCTGAACAGATCTCACCTGGTTATTGTTGCCTCTCCCACACCACTTATTCTTCTCTGTTCAATGATTATACTGTCAAAGATTTGTAAGAAAGGAGGCTATTCTTGGAGTCCATGATTATATCACTTGCAGACTACAGAACTCTGTGATGGCATGTCACCAAAACTCTCAGTGTCCAGGTTTCTGACCTAGAGAAAATCCCCTGCTACAAGGTGTCTGCTTTCATTCTCCACATTCCCAGGGATACAGGGAACCCTGGGATCTTTTCCAGTTCCAGTCTCCCAGCTGCTAAGAGATGTCCACATTGGACTAATCACCTTCTAAACAAATGGTATAGTGACAAGCAGGGTGGGGGCCCGACCTGGCTGCACACGCTGCTGTTTTCAATTTAGAGGCCATGCATTATTTACACTGCCATTATTCCCCTCAATTTGACTTCACGCTTTAGTCCTATTTTCAGTATAATCAAAGCCAATGAATATTTAATCAGGATTGCTTCCAGAAATTGAGTAATGCCATTAACATAATGGCCCCAGGACTTCAAAGCTGCTTTCCTTCAAATGCCTGTGACTTACACCTTTCCCTGCTGCCTTCCTGGTACCCAGTTGTATTTCAAAATGGAGGGGAGCTCAGAACCGAGAACATAACACCTGTGATGACTTTGTCCAGGCATTATAAAAGCGACCAGCACAGGAACAGAACTGCGCTCACCCTAGTGAAAAAGACCCAGCCAAATTTTATAGGTAAACCCCATTTTAAGGCACCTCCTTTTAGAAAAACACCAGTGTCCTTAGGAAACTTAGGTTTACACTCTGGATGCAGGTGTACCAGGATTCAGCTGCTCGTCACCAAACAAGATCAGAGACCATATAGCTTTAGTCCACTAGCGTGAAAGGCTAGGACCTCAGCAGACCTAGGATGGTCCTGAAGCATTATGACAGTGCCTTGTGCTGCCACCTGCTGGTGGCTTCCAGCATGGTGCTTTCACAATTCACTTTGGCTTTCTCTCTCTCTTTCTCTCTCTCTCTCTCTCTCTCCCTCCCTCCCCTCCCCTCCCTTTCTCTCTGTGTTGGTGGAGGGGGGGGCATAAACAAACAGGAACAGAAAGCATGTTTGTTATGGGACCCTGTCAAGTTACTAGACAGCAATTTTGGAAAGTGGGCATTATAGTTTCCACTTATAATAGGGAGAGGGTAACATCGTGTGGTAATTTAACTGTCGGAGAGGGTATAGGTGAGGCTTGGTACATATCTCCTGTGTCGTGGTCCAGAGATTCCTTTCTGTTTCTCCAAAAAACTAATATAAATGAATGAATCTCTAACTAAGAACTTTAATGCTGATCAGATAGCTCAAAGCATCACTTGGAGGTTTCGCATAGTTTCCTTGTAAGCTTTAAATTACATACTTGTAATTATTCACTCATTCCATTAATTTTTGAGCTTTGACACACTCTTCAGAGTGAAAGAAAGAAGAAAAATATAACAGTGACACAAATCTGAGACAAAACCTGAAGGCACTTTAAGAGGTATTGGAAATGTCCAGGGGCTGGGTTTGATTTGGAGGGCTACTTGTCTGTTAGAAACAATGAATGAATATAACACCAAGGATATATTCAGATTACAATACTTTAGCCATGGTCAGGGATTACTCCTGGTCACATCTGGACCCCTCAGGTCAACTTCATCCCTAACCTTGAATACAGTTATCAAATGATCCCTCTCAGGATGACTTGCTGGGATTAGGCTACATCTCTATGGAGCCTGAGCTAGCCTTCACTTCTAGTTTGCCTTTTCCCCTGCTGTACCCCAGACAATGATGACTCCACAACCCGCGATACCCACCTGTACACTGGTTTGGAGATGTCCTTAGTTGGGCCCTGGGTAAGACAATGGCCATTAGGCATGAGGCCACGTCAAAGGAAGCTCTATGGAATGACGCCCAGAGAAGCATGGGACATCAGAAAGATGGCCTGAGCTGACAAAGTTAGGCTCTGATAAACACACAGAAAGTAAGGTAAGAGAAAGCATTGGGGTATAGTGGGGGAGAATCCCAATATCTGGGGGTGCACAGAGACTGTCCTTAGCAGCCCTGTGATTTGGAGCCAAAGGCAAAGGAAGCTACCCAGAGCTGCTTACCATGTTGATGGCAGAGAGCAGACTGGACCAGACACTTGTCTCTTCCCCTCCCTTGCTCTGGGTTCCTCCACTATGCGTATACCCAGAAGTAGATCCAGTGGCATTTCTGCCCTTTGTTCTGCCCAGCTTCCAGCAGCCCTGAGTGCCGGGAACCATAGAGCCTTAGCTCCTTTCACAAAAAGGGAGATGAAGGCTTCCCTAGGATGAAGGCTTTGCCTGGTAGGAGCACATAGAAATAAGCAGGAGCTGCTTTCAAATCTCTCCTACTGTGTCTAGCATCATGCCAGAAGTTCTTAGCTCATCCTCCATCAGCCCAGTTCAGGCCATGTCATTATCTCTGCTCTATGGCTAGGAATGCTAAAGACCAGAGACACTTAGTCACTGACTTATAAGTCACAGCACAAACATGTAGACAGAAGAGCAGCACTGGAATGTAGGCCGAGCTGATCCCAGACCCCTGGCAGCTCACAGGAACTGGCCTTGCTTCTTTACATCTGGGAGGTCTGATCATTATTTAGCTGCCATGGGGATGGGGATTTTGCTGACCACGCTATCTGGCTATTTCTCCATGTCGGGGTTCTTCCAGTACCTCAAACCTGACTCTAGAAAGACTTATCTACAGCTAGACTCACTGTTCTGACCATGCAGACTTGGCCTCATTTCTGCCTGTGTTACCCAAAACCCAGGCGGCTTTGGAATCAGGTGGAAGGCATTTGCCTTTTGGATGGCTTCTTACTGCTCTGTAATCTTTGGCGTGAAGAAGCCCTCCGGACAGGGCAGTCCTCTTTTCCACAAGAGGCGATTAATGGTGTCTACTCTGCAGAGATGCTGGGAGAATACAAAATAGCAGCACATGGCAAGAACTCAATTAATCATGGTTTGACAATTGCTTTTCACATTTATCTTGTGTCTCTCTCTGTACCAGATGCTGTTTGCTGTCATACTCAGGTTCCATCAACCACCCTCAAAGCAACCTAATGTCTACTTGCTGGCACATGCAACTGGAGCTGCCATCCTCTGGCCTTTATGGCCGCTCTGTCCTTCCCCACAAGACAAGATCAGGCAGAAGGAAGAAGATGCAGAGCTGCCCCTGCCTAGGAGAAAGCACTGCTTCCTGGGTCCTACCTATAACCATGACTCTGACAGGTATCTGCTTCATTTGTAAACCGTAAAAAATAATACCCATCTTTGCTAGTCTCAGGCTGCTACTAGTATCAAATTGGCTGATAGGTATTAGAGGGCTCTCACATTGTGACTATGTTGCTGGTTCCATGATAACCAATGGCCCTGGCTTTTAAACTAGCATTCAGTTCTCTGTCCTGTTTGTGATCCTTTACCTTAACATTCACAAGGTTGTGAACACCCAATTCATATACTGGGGTAGAAGTAAAATAATTTGAACTCTCAGAATAGTAGAAAAAGCAGACATGAATGAATGACTGAATAAATGAATGAATAATAAACATGTAAAACTACTCTTGATTGAAACATCTGAATGCTGGTATGGTAGCTGACTACTAATATTTAGCATAGTACACCCTCTGTCTTTCTATCAAAGTCCCATGAAGATACATGAAATAATAAAATCTGAAATGAAATAATAATGCTACATATCGTATTTGAGGATGGGGTAATTTTATGATTTTTATGTCTGCTCCTACAGGAAACCACAGGAAAATCCTTTACCCTTTGTACATCCTGTCCAGAAATGTAGGATGTGCTGAACAGGAAAGTGAGAGCCACTGCAGGGGACCTGTCTTTGAGCCTGCAGAAACCCTGTCCTCTTCCCACTCCAGCCTCTGTGGCTCTCTTGCCTTGAGCATCTACTCAGAAACAGATTTGAGATATGTCACAACAGGAAGCAGAGGGTTACAAGCATTCATGAGCATAGAGGCCCTTAAAGAAAGGTCTTGTGAACAGATTAAGACAGGAAATGCTTGGAAGAAGTGTTTGGTCAGGGGAAAAAGGGCTTGTAGACCTCCTTGAATTAAGAAAGTATTATAAACTACATGAAAAAGTAAGTCAACTTTAGAGGAGGTGGTGGTACTGCTCATGGTAAATCACTCTCTTAGTGGACCTGGACACATCAACTTAGACTTCAGAGCTGAACCTGGAAGACTAGACCGCAGGATAGATGCGTTTGTGGGTTTCCCATTTGCAAATGCTAAGTTTTCTGGAGACTACTCTATTCAAAGATGATCAAGTAACTCAAAGTAAAGCCTGAAATCTAAAACAAAACCGAATAAAGACGCAGTTATGGATGAGGTAACTGTTAAGTTTTTTGCATGTGAGGAGAGACACACACATTCACCACCAGGTGCCACACGAGTGTTTATTCCAGAGAGTTACTGACAGTAGGAGAGAGAAAAGTCAGACAGAGAGAGAGAGAGAGAGAGAGAGAGAGAGAGAGAGAGAGAGAGAGAGAGAGAGAGAGAGAAGAGGGGGAAAAAGAGAGAGAGAGAGAGAGAGAGAGAGAGAGAGAGAGAGGGCTGCCACATGGCGTTTCTTTTTAAGAGAAGGGGTGGGCATGAATCTACATAGGCACACCTAGGGGTGTGCCCTCTGTACAAGGCACCATGTTGGCTTTACCAGGGTGACAGCTTGAGTTCAGTTCCCAGAACCTACAAAAGCTAAATGAGGTGGTGTATGTACATCTATACTCCCAGCATTCTTACTGGGAGATGAGAGGCAGAGCTAGGAGGATTGCTTGGTACCTGGGGTCAAAGGGGTGGGGCAAGAGGGGGGGCAGATAGCCAGGAGAGCACAGCGCTCCTCCCTCAAAACTACAAAACATGGTAGAAAGAGATAATTCCTTCTGACCTTTACATGTGTGAGATAGGGTCTCAGTATGCAACCCTGGCTATTCTGGAGCTCACTATAAAGACAGGGATGGCTTTGATCTCAGAAATCCTGCTGCCTCTGCCTCCTGAGTACTAGGATTAAAGGTGTGTGCCACCATCAGGCCAATGTCACCCATCTTAAAATATACATTAGTAATTAAGTTCCAAACAGGATTTTTATCTTTAAATTTTCAAGAAAGGTATAAACAATGAAAGAAACAAAAATGCATAAAATAATGAAAATTGGAGTTGGGAGAATTAAAGACGGGCATCAGTTAGATCAGTTAGATGATGGTTGTACATAGTTCAAATCATTTACCACCTTAAACTTACCAGTAAGAAAAATAGTTCAGACTGTTCTGCCGAAGAACCAATATTATTGGACTAAAATGCAAACATTAAATTGCGTGCAACTTACAAGAGAAATTTTCCAGAAAACAATCAACATTTATTGCATACTGGCCATGTGAGTGAGTAAAAAAAAAAAAAAAAAAAAAAAACCAATTCAGATTATTCTCTTGAAAAGATAAAACTGTTGAACTAAAATGCAAATATTAAATTAAGTGCAACTTACAAGAGAATTTTTAAAAATCAATATTTATTGCATACTGCCATATAGGCTCGCCCAGGCATTGTCTTATCTAATTCTCCCAGTAGCTACATGAAGCAGACATCTTATTTCATGTGTCTTACACTGGACATTCTCAGCCTAAGGGATCTGAGTAACTTGCCCTCTGTCAGAGAACAAAACTAAAACCCAAGCCATTCTTAAAGCACCGCCTCTTAAATATAACTCACGTTATCTACATCCTAGGCAAAATCACATAGATTAAAAACCCAATTTCCAACATATTTAAAGCAAACTCAATTAGAAAAAAAAAAAGGAGGGCAAAATAAAAAAAGAAAGGAAAGCAGAATTCAAAGCATATGCCATTTAACATGTGAAATTGATTTTTTAAAACAAAGGCCAAATACATACTAAGGACTCAACTGTCACACACCTGTTATACTCAATGAAACACCCAACACTTGAACTTCTTATTTCTACCATTTTACAAGTGTTCACCTGTTTCTTTGTGTGTGCATGTTGGAGGTGGAGATGAGGTTCCCATGACACACACAGAGGTTAGGGAACACTTGCAGGAATCAGGTCTCTCTACCACATGGGTTCTGAGGATTAAATTTGGGGCATCAGGCTAGGCAACAAGTGTCTTACCTGTGGACCCGCCCACCAACCCCAAACAGACAAATTTTTAAAGCATCACGTGTGAGAACTGCAAAGAAAACATTGTACAGAAGCATATACAGCATGACCATAGACAAAGGTAACTGTGTCCCTTAGGCTGTTTTGAGTTTTTAGCATACATACATACATAGACGATTTTCTTAAGAAGCAGGGAAATGAAATGTCAAATTTCTAATAGTTGACTGTGGGGATGAGTCAGAAAGCGAAGGCATTTGTCAGGCAAGCCAGACCCAGAACCCACATAAGAAAACAATAGTGAAGGCAGATGGTGGCAGCGGCGGCTTATGCCTCTGCAATCCTAGTACTGCTAGAGAGACACGTGGTGAAAACCTACCTGAACTTCTAGGTCAGTGAAACGCGCAGTATGCAGTGTAGTAGCAAAACCATAAGGTTCTACCTTAAGAGTGTGTGGGGGCAAAACCACCTCTCAATGAGCTGCCCTTCCACTTCCACATGTGAGTTGTGGTGTGTGAATCCTGCCCCCCAACAAAATACATACATACATACATACATACATACATACATATTTTTAATTGATAATAAGCTGAGTGTGGTGGTGCAAACCTTTAATCCCAGCACTCAGGAAGCAGAGGCAGGAGGATCTTTGTGAGTTAGAAGCCAGCCTTTTTTATATACAGTGAGATCCAGGCTGACCAGGGCTGTATCCTGATACTCTGTCTTTAAAAACATATTGACAGTTAACCACTGATGGTAAGCAAATTAATAAAAGATCGGTGAATGTGAGTTATTAGCAATGCTCTAATTCTAAGGAAGGGGAATTCACAGGTGTCTATTACATGATTATGCTTCAAACTTAACATGTACCTATCCATATTACTTTATTCATATTAAATATTTAAAGAGGCATGGCAAAATAAAAAGTAAATATGGAAAAATATCTGAATAAAAAAACTGATAGAGTTAATGACACATAAAGATGTTTTTATTTTACAAATATAGACTAAATTCCAAGTGATATAAATATATACTATTTTCATTTTTGGACCATGAGCAGACAAACTAGAAATAAGTAATATTTCAACAACATAAACAGCTGCAGTGAATTGCCACATGGAAATTAAAATCTTTTCTAATAATATTATGTCAAAAAACCCACAAGTACAAAATATTTTGAAAATAATGAAAATAAGAAAACAATGTATTAAACAGAATGTTGCCGAAGCTGTGCTGAGTAGAAACACTTCTGCTGAAATACATTCCTCAGTAAGGAGGACAGCTGGGAAGAGGAATTCAGCCCTTCGCTAAACCAGGAACACAGGCCATCCAAGGAAAGCCCCAGGGAAGGAACAGTAAACACTTAAACAAACAAACTAGAAAACAGAAAAACAGTATATTTCTTAAGGAACTCCAGGAGTTGGTTTCTAGAGAAAACCAGCAAATCTATCAATATTTTTGTTGTTCTTGTTTCTGGAAAATAAAATTATAGGAAAAAGCCAATAAATAAGATGTATTGTCAGCTTTCAGTTGCCATGACAAAATACCTGGGGGAATCCTAGGAAGAGAAACGGTGTACCTGGGTCATGTTCTTGGGTTCCAGCTATTGGTACTGCCTGGGGTGGAGTGTATATTGGATGAGGCTGCTAAAGCAAACAGGAGTGGAAGAAAGGGTGGGCTCTCAGCATCCCCTTCTAGGACACACTTCACTTCCTCCTGATGGATCCCAGCACCCAAACATCCACCACCTCCCAGCAGGGTCACAGGCCATCAGCCAAGCATTTTACACATGGCCTTTGGGGACATTTGAGATCAGAACCATAACATAAATGGAATACGACAGCAACAGAGAATTTTATTTTTAAGAAGGGACAATCTGTACAGATGAAAGAAATGTTTCTGGAAGCCTCCAATATTGATCTGAAAAACCCTCAGTAACCATAGCAGAAAATGAACAATTTTAAAAGGCTCTAGGCCCAGATAATTTTATGTTTTTCTCAAATATTTGAGATGAGAAAGTTCTTTAAATATCTATTTTAAAGTATATATAAAAAAGAGAATAGTCCCATAACATTTTAAGTTACGTCAAGACAAAAACAGCTGTAAACAAATTTTTCTAATGCTTAAGGCCTAAGCTCCAATCCTCAGTACTGTAGATAAGCAACACACACACACACACACACACACACACACACACACACACACACACAACCTTATTATCGCTTTGAGGTTTATTTTTATTATTTACCTACATTTTCCTCCAAGAACCTAAGTTCTACAGAGGCAGGAGGTTACCTTTTCACTCCAGCCAGGACATGCTGCAGGTATCTTGCTCAGGCATGTGATTTGTGAAAGAAGGAAGGAAATTAAATGTCACATAGAGAAACATAGCCTTGACATTGTTAGAACTGGGTCATTCAAGATAGTGGCACTTATAATGGGGGTGTTCTGGAGTGCTGTATTTGGCAGACAGTTTCACAGGACACTGATCCCGGAGAACCTTGTCTAAGGAGTTTCAGAAACAGGCAGAGTACTCAGATGCTGCCAGTCTGGGTGGAACACACCATCAACACCACCACCACACATACACACACATGCTCCAGAGGCCTGAGGTGCTAAAATGTGTTTATGTGACATGGCAGTTTCCGGACTTGCTCAGGCAGCTGATAACTTCCAGACGTCCTGGGATGTGGACAGAGTTCAAAGCAGCTCAAAGCAGAAATGGCCTCCAGAGATGGTCTCATAGCTAAGCGGCAGGGCCCTCCAAACTCCAGAGAACAACTACAGCAAGGAGGGTAGCTGCAAGTGCCCAGGGCCAGCTCTCTAGGCTCTCCTGCTTGTCCTCTCTGGCTGGCATCCTCCCACTCTTCAAGCCTTGGCCCTCACTGCCTTCCCTGCCTCCAGCCAGGAGCAGGCTCTGCATGCTTGCTCATTGCTGGTACATGGGGCCATGGTAGGCTTTGTTTCCAAGACTGTGGCCAGCACACCTTTGCTTCCACGGTTCTCTATGGGAGTCATACTCAGCCCTGAGGCCCTTCTAAATCCATATTTGGTCATACTCGTAGTCATAGTTTTGGGTTGAGTAGTAGGAAAGATTTATAGGAGTGGTGGGCTGGGACCTATACTGAGACCTTTATGGTCACCTTAATTCTCAAGGTAGCAATATGAGGTAAACAGCACCATTCTCAGGCACAGGTGGAGAAATGGGTGTGGAGCAGTGATGGAGCCTTCTCCCATCCATCCTGGATGTTCTCCCTTGACCTTCCTTTTCTCCAAAGAGCCATGATGCTTCTACCTTTTGCTCCTGCTATTTCCAATTCCTTGACTTCGTCTTAGTATTTTAGGTGAAGCAATGGGCCTTTTAAAACCATACAAATTCCTCTCCCAGGCACAGCCTTCCCACTCTGACAATCTAGTGAGCTGTAATTGGAAGCCTCAACAAAAGCCTCCAAGAAGTCTTCCAGATCTCTCTCTCTCTCTCTCTCTCTCTCTCTCTCTCTCTCTCTCTCTCTCTCTCTCTCTCTTTCAGAGGGGGTATCACCATATAACTCTGGCTGGCCTGGAACTCACTGTGTAGACAAGCCTGGCTTTGAATTTAATGAGATCTGCCATTCTTTGCCTCCCAAGTGCTAGGATTAAAAGTGTGTGCCACTGTGTCCAGCTTCCATCTAGGAAATCCACACTCCTTCTCCTCAGATGCCCTAAACATTCTATTCCAACATTTGTGACACTTGAGTGTATTTGTGCATGTGTACTGAGCCACTCCAATAAACTATACGTTCCTTATTACAAGACAGTTGGATCCCTTGTATTTCAACACTAGCACAGTGCAGTGCTGGACATGGCATAGGGACCCCATCAATACTCGCCCAACAGCTTTTACAGTCAAACCCTCTCTTCAAGCCCCGCTCTCTTTGACCTCAGTTCCTTGACATCCTTCTACCCTCTTGTCCCCACAGACACATTCACACAACAGGACAGTGTTTTACACCCAACCCTGACCAGATGGTGCACTGACATTTCAGTAGCCTACAACAACAACAGCCTTCAATTACAAGAACAACACATCCAAATGAGATGGCGGAGGAACAAGGTGGCATTTTATTCCTGCTGCCAAGGTCATGACAACAAAGTAATAAAGGTAGATTTGCATATTTATCCCATCCTGTGACCCAGGACAGCAGATTCTTGTTCTTGTTACAGATCAGAATCAAGATGGAGATGACGTAAGGCACTCGATAAGGGCTGAGGACGCGTGGTGAATGAGTGAGTCATGATGAACAGATCATTTCCCACTGAGCTGCTCAGTACTGGTACCACCCAGGACCCTGTCATGCCTCACAGACGAGCAGGTAACAGTGCTGAGACCAGGCAGGCTTCCTTCAGGGCTTGGGGAGATAGATGGGTAAAGCTGAGCTCAAGTACCAAGTTGGTGTGCCACCAGCTTGAAATTTCTGTACACATGTGAAGCATTAACATTAGTGTTACCTTTATGGGCCATTGATTCTTTACTTTGTTTAAGAAAAATGATAAAATGCGGTATGAGGACATGTGGTGTCCCGAATTCCACAGCCACCCGTTTCTGTCTTATGACTATGCTGCAACCACAACAGCCGATTCTTGCAAAAAGTACTGAAGAGGGAGGCTGAGGACACAGCATGCTGTTGGGCTGGCCCAAGAGCCCTGGAAGCTTCCCATCTCAAAGCCTTGCCCTCTGGGGCTTCCTCTCCCACCCTCCCAGGGACTGTTTATTCACTGGAAAGCCCCTGGCCAGAAGCAGCCAAGGAGGAAGGCAGCCAACACCGTGGCTAAAGGGAAACAGATGGATGGAGTATGTGCTTCTCTTTGAGTGCTCAGTTGGGTGGGAAAGCACAGGCAACCTCAAAGATATGGCACTTGCTCCCCAGGGAGGGTTTCTCCATGAGGCTCCCTAGCTGCCTGCTGCTCCAAGGCCAACCAGCAACCAGACATTTAGCTAATGTGCCACTGTGACTTATAGTTGATAGAATAGTGACCACACCTCCCTTGCTGCTCCTGGGAATGTCTTTGTGTTGTGTGCAAGGCAATAGCTTTTGTTCAAGTCAGATCCCCCTCCCCTGCTACTGTTCAGAGTATCAGAGTCATGTTGTCCCTTGATACCCTATGCACTGTTGATGTGACACTACCATCCTGGGAAATGGAAAGAAGAAGGAAGGGAAAGCACACTCACTGCATGCCAGGCACTGACATGTTGCTAACAAAGTTGCTAACTTTGAGCAACCCACAAAGTTAATCACTTTAACATCCATGTTAACTCTTTTAAGGCAGATTATATCCATTTTATGGATATGAAAGTTGAGGTTCAAAGAGGTTAAATAGCACACTGAGACCACATGACTTGTAAGTGAAGAAATAAGAGTTGAGTGAGGTCTGTGTGGCTTTCAGACTCATCTTTGTGCTAAGCATCCTCTGGGCTTGCTGGGATTTGACACAGTTGAGTAGCAGAGGCTGGACTCAAAGATATCTGTCAGATTGCCTCTGTCTCCAAGCAGCTTCCTGTTCCCAGAGGGAGACCAGAGTTCATATTCTGAGTCTATCACAATCTTCCACTGTAGTCTTGGGGATTCCTGGAATAAATTCCTGCTCATTATTGAGTGTGTGTGTGTGTGTGTGTGTGTGTGTGAGAGAGAGAGAGAGAGAGAGAGAGAGAGAGAGAGAGAGAGAGAGAGAGAGAGAGGCAGAAAGAATCTGTCTGTGCCTGTGTTATTGGTGTGCATGTGCGTGTGTGTCCATCCTGGTGTTCATGTGCATGTGAGTTCAGGCATATGCATACTGCAGTTCATCTGTGGAGGGAAGAAATCAACTCCAGGTGACCTTCCTCACCTTCCACCTTTTTTGAGAGTAAGTCTTATGTGTGACTTTGTAGATTCCACTTGTTCATGCCTCCCATCTCACTGGATGTATATTGGAATTACAGACCTGTACTATGGCATGAGGCTTTATGTAGCTTCTTGGGATCTGCACTCAGATTCTCATCCTTACACACACAAAGGCTTGTATTTCCGGCTGCCTGCCATATATGGGCGCCTGAATTTGAGCCAATCAAAAGAGGTGACAGGAACGTTTCCTACTCTTCTCTGACCATCATTTACAGTTCATGTTTGTCTCCTGTCTCTTTTCCCTCTGAAGTAAAGCAGCCCAGAGAAGGAAACCTTTCCCAGGTTTGGCTGAACATTGATAGACGGAACCAGAGCGCCTGTTTGTCTCTGTTTGGCTTTGGGAACTTAGGTAAACCATCATATCTCTGCATGCCTCCATTCCCTTACCTGGAAAATGGAGCTTTGCTGTCAGCGTGATGACTGACTTGGGCAGAGGTAGCACGGTGGCTGTATTTGAGTAAAGCACTATTTGACTCTGTCAAATGACCTCGTACTCTAGGGAGGAGAAAGTGGGCTCCTGTGGCCTACTGGATGTTTGAATGCCATGTTCCCCAAAGGCACACATTGAAGCTCAATAGTGATATTATCAGAAAGAGGGTCTTTGGAACGTCACCAGGGCCCACCCTCATGATAGGACTAGTACCATATACAGGAGGCCTCAAGGAGCTTTTTGAGAACATACAAATGACAAATGCTTGAGGAAGGAGCCCTCGCCTGATATCAATAGGTGACACTTTCATGTTGGACTTCTCACCTTCCAGAACTGTGAGTGAGACATTTCTGTTGTTTATGTTACCTTGTCTAAGGTACTTTGTTATAGCAGCATGAAGCCCCAAGGCACAGACTTTACGTGAACCAGAATACCATACCTAGAGATTTTGGAGACTTGATGGTGGGAAACAGAAGGGTGAGGTCAGAGAAAGAGCAACATGGTGAGTGGAGGGGGCGCAGTTAGAGGGAGGCCACTTGTAATATGAGGTATTGCTTGTGGAGGGCTTTCTTCGTGCTCTCTTGTCTCTCAGAAGCTCTCCACTGGTCATGGACTTAGAACATCAGTTCTCAACCCGTGCATCATGACCTTTGTTGGGGTGGTTCTAATAACCCTTTCTCTGGGGTCACCCGAGACCATTAGCAAACACATATTTATATTACAATTTGTAACAGTCTGCATATTCCTGTCATTTGCTTGGTTTTAAGTGTCATCTGTACACCAGTGATACCTGGGTGTACATGTTAAGTTCCAAGGTATTACCTCAAGATCCCCATATCTAATTACAATGCCAGCTTCCCCCTAATATATTTACCAGGCACTTAAACCTGTCACTGAGTCCCAAGACTGTCTTCACAAACCTTCCTAACCCAGTCACAACGGCAGTTCCTGATTTCCAGTTGCTCAGGCTAAGGTTTTGGGCCCCTCTCCTTTTGACTTCCCCTTTCTCCTTGTCTTCATCCAGTCCTCTGTCAGAATTTCTTCCTTCAGAGTGAGTCCCCAGGCTAGCCACTTCTCATCTCCACCAGCACTTAGGTCTTCCAGAACCCATCATGGACTGGGCATTTCAGGGGCTCTTGCTTGTTCCCACTTTGCCTCCATGTGGTCTTTTGACACAGTAACTGGAGTGATCCTTTATGACACATACATCTGGCCACGCCTTTCCCTTGCTTGATCTTTCATGGTTTCCCTTCATTTGTATCACAGACCTTGCTGTCAACTGTAATCCTGCTTCCTGGCCAACCTCTCATTTCATCCTCCCCTGTGCTGTTCTCTATGGAATTGATTCTCACACCCCTGATCACCCAGATATCTCATGTTTCAGATATTCCATCAATCAAGGTAGAAATGGCCTGGCAAGAGGTTTTGCTGGCTTTCAGCTTTCCCTACCATGTCCCCACTTTTTTTTCCATTTAGGACAGTCCCTGATGATGTAATGCCTTCTAAATCAAGAGTAGGTCTTCCCTGGTTAATCTTCTATGTAAACACTCTCATACACATACGGAGAGATGTGCTGCACTAGTACCTAGGTGCCTCTTAATCCAACCGAGCTGACAAAGATTAACCCTCATACATTGGAATTAGCCCCTGAAAAATCAACGGCAAGTTGAAAAACCTTGTAGGTTCAAACGCATTTGATGCACCTGACCTGTTCGACTTCTTGGCTAAGCCTGTTCTACTTTGAACATGCTAATAGCACTGTGTCAGCCTACATCTGGGCAAAGTCACAGGGCACAAAGCCTATTTTATAATAAAGTATTGAGTAGCTCATGAGATTAAATGGATAGCCATGCCCACAGCACTGACAACAGTGCACTATGTGATGGAGTAACCCATGGTTTACATTTCTGCCCAGCTTCCTGAGAGAACAAACATATTGCCATATGTCACCAGCCTGAGAAAGATTAATATTCCAAATCTGAAGCAGCTTCTACTAAATGCATATCACTCTCTCGCTATCATCAACACAAACTATTTTAAAGCTATGACTGTCCTCGCGACTGTTTGGCCCTTACAGTTTGTTTCTCTTATTCTACTAGAGAATATGCTCCAGGCAGACAGGGACCTTGAGTCTTATATGCTCATACAAACATCCAGTATTCAAAGTAAGCCAGGAACATCAAAGAAACCCCACAAGTTTGTGTTAAATACATGAATGTACCTGTGGCTAAAAGGATGGCAAATGAGTAAGTGGAGTAACATTCCCCAGGTTCTCTCATCACTGAGTCCAGGAGACCAAGGCTGCTATGTGAATTTGTTCCTTTTGATAGCCATGAGAAAACTGTCAAGAGAAATTGTACCCACTGAAAGTGGTCACATTCCACAGGGCCAGCATGAGCCATCTGGAATACACACTTGTGGGACAGCATCAGCCATATGCTCACTTCCTGAGGATCTTACGGAAGTGTCCCAGCTAGAAGAGGAATTTCCTCCCAGTCTCTCATCCCTGCTATGAACTCCTGGCACTGGGCAGATATGGGAGACAAAATGGGAATCCCTGTGAGAGGAGAGAGACTCAATTGGCCATCAAAACTGCCATGAGCTCAGGCCAATCAACATTTACTTGGGTATCATGTTCTTGATAGCATTTCTGGGTGAACACCCCAGTGCTCTAGTGAGATATGCTCTTTTAATTATCGAAGTGCTGTTGACAAAGACTTATGGTCCATGAGCCTGCTGGGGTCCAATGTTTCCAGTTAAACATGTCATTTCAAAGGTCCAAGTCGGATAGGAAGTTGGTGTTTTCTCACAGATGCTGCTAGAATCCAGGAAATCCTGCGAAAAGTCAGCAATAGCTTGGCATCTCAACAGCCAGCTGGAGCTGAGACGGCCATGCCTGCCTGCCCATCTAGCTCCTGCATGCCTGGTCAGGAGGTAGCTTTGTTATACTGTTTTGAGTTTGGGGGTCTCTTTTTTTTTTCTTTTGTCTCCTGTAGTTACCTCTGTGGCCTGAGAAAAGGGTCTGGGGAGGGAATACAAATTAGCAGGGCATTGGCTATAGTTATTTCCTACACTTTGGCCCACTTAGCACTTTGAATCAACCAGTATCATTGCCATCTTTCAGATGTAGAATCTGAGATTTGGAAAGAGGATTTCCCCAGGCTGTTAGAGAAAGCACACACATCTGGGTTCATTTACAGCTGAATCTAGCAAAATAGCCTGGATCCCTGGCTGCCTGAATCTCACACCTAGCCAATGCTACAAACCACCCACTGCCCAGTCTGCCATCCCAGGTACCCCTCTGGGGTGGGATGCTAGCATCCACAGACAAGGCCACATGAACACTGGAGCTAGTCCAAGAGGAAAGCTGTGTGAGTGAGCGGCATAGCACAGTGGGTCAGAGGATCAAGAAAAGCCATGTGATTCTGAGACAAGGTAAAAAGGGCAAAGGACACTGCACACACACAAAGGGTGGGGTAAAAATGATGCAGGCCTTGTAAGGAGGGTCCAGAAAAGATCCCGTTCTAATAAAGAAGATGGTTTAGTCTGCCAGCAATGAGAACCAATGGAATCCACTGGCTAAGGTCAAGTTTGCTTCCCTTTTTTGCAGGAGATTATGTGGGTCTCAATGTGTGTGTGTGTTGGCGGGTAGCAGGGGCTGAAGGGGCAAATCTTTCAAACCAAGGCAAAATACTGTAGCTTCCAAGAGGCAAAAGCCACCAGCAGCATAAAAGGAAATAAATCCCCCTTTCCCTAGTAACCTTTCTCCATTGGCCACACCCCCATTCCCCTCTGCCTCCTACCTGGGACCCATCTGAAAATAGCTGCTCCTGTTTCTGCAACAAACTCAGGGCTGGGGAAACCATAGAGCATGGTGGTACAAGGGCAAAGGCTGTCCCCACCCTGGTTGTATACCTCAGGGGAGGAAGACTGCAAAGGAAAGAAAAAAGGAAGGAAGGAAGGAAGGAAGGAAGGAAGGAAGGAAGGAAGGAAAGAAGGAAGGAAGGAAGGGTGGTATAAAGGCAAGGCCTGACTAGACTCAGCTCTTCCCTCCCTGACTGCTAAGTGACTATGTATGGGTGGGGGGGAGCCTCTCTCTGCTTCAAGATCTGTCACTAAAATGAGGGACATCTCAGTTTGCTTTGTGTTCATAGAACCGGACAGCTGGGATGAGCAATCCATAAAGAAACAACGTTCTTCATCTCCTACTTCTAAAGGCTGGAAAGTTCAAGAGCACTGCACCAGGCAGCTGGTGAGGGGCTTCCTGCTTCCCTGAACCATGGCAGGAAAGACACGGGGAGCCAGGCATGCACTGGCACAGGTCTCTCTGTCTCCTGGAAGCCAGTGTGCCAGAGGCCCCTTGACCATATTCAATCCCCAAAGCCTTTCAGAGACCTCATCAACAAATTCATTAATGTATACATTTGGAACTGACATTTCTAGCCAGGAAACTTTAAGTGAATACATCTTAACCGTAGCAAGGAGCTCATATGTGGTCACCCACCCTTCCCATCAGCAGTGACAATTGCTATGCTGGACTTGACTCTCTGGACCTCCACCGTAGCTGCTGCCCCAAGCCAGCCTGATGCCTGCTATCTCTCCCCTCTCATTTCTACAGGATTTGATGCAGTGCCTGTTCTGGACCAGGCCTTGTGACTAGGAAGCCGGATAAAGATACTATGTGTTTTCAAAGGCATTGGTATGTATTAAGTTTAAAAACAAGCAAGCTCAGAGGAGAATCTCAGGATTGTGTGTACACAATCAATGTTCAGCACATCCACTTGATGAACAGAACACAGAGAAGCAATGAGGTAATTGAGAGGGTTTCTATTCCTTTTTTTTTCCTCTTGAGTATTTTTACCTTGTACTTTATTATTTTCAAATTAAAAAGCAATAGTAATGATTAGCTCTCTAGTGAACACTTGCTCCCTGCCAGACATACTTCCAAGACCTTCAAATGACGACCAGTTCGTTCCTGCAACAAAATGGTTTCTGTCATTAAGCCTGGTTTAGGGAGCAGAAACCAGAGACACCGAGATTAAGTAACTGCAATGTGGCACAGAGCCTCAGTAGGGAAGCCAGGGTTCACGTCCTCGGCAGGGAATGCCTAGGAAGCTGTAATTCCTCCACATACAGCCCTGCAAGCATCAGGGAGACAGATGAAAAGGATGCCTTCCTGCCTGGAGGGAGATACAGTGGACTGGTTCACGTCAGAGGAGAGGATACTGAAGAACTCTCAAAGGCCCAGCTGCCTGTGCCTGACTCTGAACACCTTAATTCTCCCAGAGACGACTTGCTACCACAGCTGATGATGCTGTCCACAGGGTGCCCTGGATGAAACAGATCCTTCAAGTGGAGAAAGCCACATTAACAAGGCCCGAGGGTGCAGACTATCTGTGGCTTCCTTGGAAAGAGCAGGAGCAGGAAGTGCGGATGGCTTGTAAGGGGGAGAAGGGTGAGCATGAGGGAGGAGGCCAGCAGGTGAGCAGTGGCCAGGTACATGGAGAAGAGCTGACAGAGGCTGGAATGTGTCCTGAGGCAGCAGTGAGCCTGGGGGGGTTGTCTCCTGAAGCACATAGACTAATACTATTGGATTTAAGCACCGAACCTCTATGCCCCCATCCTCTCTCCCTCCTTCTCTGCTCCTCTATTTCAATATGGAGACAGGGAGTCTGGTGAACCCTTCCCTAGGTTCTGTCTTAGGTACACTGAAACATGAGCAAGCTGATTTCTCTCAACTCCTATGACAAATTTTATATAACCAGATAATAATAACAACAACAACACTAATAATAATAGTAAGACAGAAGGCTGACCATCAAGAGATGTTCAAAATTGCATAGCCCTGGCCCATCCATAGACTCCCTGCATAGTCTATGATCCAGCACAGAGGTCCCCTGTCTGTGAAGAACAACCTCTCAGTTTGCCATGCTCTACTCTGGGCACTGAGTATTGCTGGCTGCCTCCACAGATCACCCCTCCCTGGAGGTCTTTCAGAGCTCCACCATTGTATCTCAGGATCTGCCAGGTGCCTAGCCCATGGCCAAAGTCTGTGCACTCCACTACCATGGAAGTTCAAGTTTTTGGGGAGCAGGCATTAGCAAAGGAGAGTAACTGGGGTCTCCTGAGTATCTTGTGCCTTGAGTGACATTTCAGAAATTGGCCAAGGGCTCTGATGGCTTCTTAGGTCTCAGGGGTGAGCCTGTCAATTCTCATGTTGTGAATCTGTGGGTCTCAGTGTTCTTTGCCTTGCCAGGGGAGCCATTAACCTATGCTGTTAAAGGCACCCGTCTGCTTACAGCCCTGGAGACAAGCACCAGGCATGGCTGTGTCAGCAAGGGTCTCATTTGACAGCCTGTCTGTCCCTACTAATTAAGAGCTTCACACAGCCCATGCGATTCATGATCCTAACAGCTACTGCCACTGGGAGCAGGGAGACTGATGCTTTCTGTGTTGTCTGGACCTGGCATGAAACTCTCCCCACCCCACCGATCAGCTACAAAGACAGCCATTCCCTTGCCTGAAGTCATAAGGGCTCTATGTCCTTCTCGCCTGCTCCCATCCTTCATCATCCTACAGTCTCTCAGAGTGCTTGCTTCCTGTTGCCAGAATGCCTGAGATAGCCCAGTCCTGACCAACCTCCTACAATGTATCCAAAAGTGCTTTCAAATGATGCTTCCGGCTCCTGGCTGAATATCTTCCCATCTCGCCAAGGCCCTTGAGCCACAGTCCCACCTGCCCTCCAGCCACATCTTCCTCTCTCCCTCCTCATTATGCTCACCCTGGCCTCCACCTATGCACCTCCTCTTGACACTCATGAATCCTGAGAGCTTCTGTCTAACGCAAGGTCCTCCTCTCAAACAGAAAGGTGTCTTCAGCTTCCGTCAGCCTTCCAGATCCCTCCTCTTTCCTTTCCCTCCTCTGTTTTTCCACTTCTAACAACTTGTGTTGTATATGTATCATGTGCTAGACACATCCTTTGTCACCCTCATCTTCATTGTCCCCTCTGAACCTCAGTTTGGTCCCCCTAACCTTCTAGTCCCACTGTTAGCTGTTCTTCTCCCACAAAGGCTCAATCTCATTCTTAACAAAAGAAAGTTTTATTTTTAATTGTCAAGGTTACTGAGACTTTATCACCATCACTAGCACAGCCACCATCAGCATCTTGATAACAATCATGTGGCACACTAATCCCACACCATGTTGCCCGAGAGACAGAGAGGTTTTCTCTGCATTGGGTCCAGCACCCAGAAAACACTCTGTCATGGCCAGCATCACCAGGACAGTCACGTCTGGCCTAGCGGAAGCATACGAGACAGGAATATGCCAGGCACGTTCAGGGACAGCTCACAGACAAGCTTGGCTGGAGCTCAGGGCTCGTGTTTAATAAAAGATTAATGAAATTGTCAAATTGACCTTGTCAGTGTCTGCTCAATCCAATTATGTGGCTGTGGCCCCCATGAATGGGGTTAAAACAGAAGCACACATGACAGGTGCCAAGAAGACAGCCCCAGGGGAGGGGAAAGCACCCTGGAAGCCCTGAAGGGAAGTCAGTCCTGCCCCATCTCCCCGACCCCATCTGAGTCTCCAGTGCTGGATGTGCAGTGGCCTGTGACTGGGAAACTGCTGCTGAGAAATGGCTTCCACTGATGCCTGGTTCTGTGCTGGGCCCAGGACCCGTGCTGAGCAAGGCAGACTGTCCTTCAGAAGTTCTTGTCTCAGTCTGGTAAGCAAGACAGTCACGAAACCAAACAGAAGATTGAGTGTGATAGCACATGACTTTTCTCCCAGCACTCAGGAAGCAGAGGCAGGCAGATCTCTGTGAGTTCCAGGTCAGCCATGGCTAGGTGGCAATACCCTATCTCCAACAAAACAAAGTAAAACACACACACACACAAATGGAATTCACTAATATGAGCAATGAAAGATTCATAAGGTCCTGGAGTAGAGCAAGCACACATGGGTCAGCTTCGGACCTGGGGTTTCCTAATGGTGTTTCCCACAGTGGGAATACACAGGGAAGGGGCAGGCAAGTCACTCCTGGAGACAGCCAGTTGCAAACAGAAGGACCATGGAAGAATGTTAGAATGTTCTGGACTGCGGCTGGGAGGGTTGAGGGAGTTCTGTCAGCTGCCCTGTTTGGGAGCAGAGTTTGCTTAGGAGAGGCTGGGGCCTCAGGAGACTCAGGATAGGAGACACCCAGGAGGATGAGGTTTTTCCAGAGACCACGTCCTAGTGCTCTGCATATGAGCTGGATCAAGGGGACACTGGAGGTGTCTGGAGCATCAGGAGGAAGTGTGAGCTGTAAGCCCTGTGCTGGGCAGCAATGCCCATCTTAACATAGGGTCTGCCGCCTGGGCATTCCTGGGATCTGAGCGGCCTTTTCAGTGCACTGAGCTTGCTCCGGTCCCTCAACAACTGGCTGTTCAGCTCAGCACAGCAAGCCAGATGCCATTACCATGCCTGGTTCACAGCTGAGCAAACAGGCGGAAGGAGAAATGAAGCCCGCTCCTGATGGTGTGGGACCATGGCCTGTTTACTCAGAAGTAAAATGTGATGGTGCCTTTCCCATTATCATGGTACCATCTTTAAAGGACTGGAGGTGGGAGCTTGGCATAAGAGGTTAAGATGGCAGAGGCTGGGACCCCTCACTCCATAGGCTACCACTTGTCTTATTTTATTTAAATTTTATTTGTCCTGTCCACTCCACTTTGGACTCCATAAACATAAGGCCTGCATCTGGATGCAGTTTTAAACAATGAAATTCATGTTTAAGCAAACAGCCGTAGAGCACAAGCATAGCCCTCTACAGTGTCCTATAGACAGGTCTCTAGCACCCTTTTGGGCAGCAATATTCATGTCTACTCACTCTGACAAGCCAGGATCAGTGGACAGCCTTATTTTCCTCCCCTCTAGTCAGCTAATGGCCTCAGCTTGGCTCTGCCTTGGTTCCAGGCGTCCCTGTTTCTCTCACTAATCTGTTTTGCCTCACTGTGGCCTTATCCTCTCCCATCACTTCACTTCCACCAGTGGCCCTCCCTGCTAGCCAGGCCCCCCTGCTCAAAACCCCATGATTCTCTGCAAACATCTCTCAAGGCCAAGTCCAGCTCCTACGGTGGTCCCTACAGCTCTACCTTGTTCACCCTGCAACTGACTTCTCAGCTGATCCTGCCTCCACACTGGACTTCTTGCAGGGCTGAAGGAACAGTGAGCTAAACACTCACCTGGCCTTTATTACATCTTTGAACCTTAGGCTGACACTCTCCCACACTGCTCTGGAAAAATTTTGCTTTCTGACATTTTAGTTGGGGAGCTGGGGATAAACAAGAAATGACAGAGGAGACAGCCTGTGGACATCTATAAGAAAACTGCATGGCCCTACCTTCCTTGTCACTGCTCTCTTTGCCTGTAACTCCAGTACCTATCCTCTATCCCGAGGAAATGGTCAGCAATTGGTCAGTACCCCTCCTCTTGGGCACTCCACAATGTCAGCCCAAGCCTTGAGACACTAGTGTCCTCTAATCATTCTAAATCCACCCTCCCCATCCATCTGTCCATCCATCCATTCATCTGTTCATCTCTCCATCCATCCATCTGTCCATTCATCCATTCATCTGTCCATCCATCCATCTGTCCATCCATCCATCCATTCATCCATCCATCCATCCATTCATCCATCCATCCATCTGTTCATCTATCCATCCATTCATCTGTCCATCCATCCATCCATCCATCCATTCATCCATCCATCCATCTGTTCATCTATCCATCCATTCATCTGTCCATCCATCCATCCATCCATCCTTCCGTCCACTCCTTGAGGAGACAGAGGCCAGGCCCAGGCTGCACCTGTTACCTGCCCTGCCCCTTGCTCTGGGACCTAATGGGAGGCAGGAAGGTGCTCTGCCTGCTTTACCTCATTATCCCAGTGCTGGCTAGGCAGTGGGCCCAGAATGGCTTTGGGTGAGTATTTGCTGAAGTGAATAAACATTTGAGATCATTTTATTGAAATGCTTCAGAGTAAATTTGGAGACAGACATTCCTCTACTCAAGAGTAATTTAATAACCACAAATGCCTTTAACACAGTGGGGAGAAAGAGGGAGAAGGTGTGTGTTTCTCTTATTGCTGCTGTTAAACTAAATGGCATTTTTAATAAAGTGTCCCCATACAGCATATGGAATATGGCCACGTCACAGAAGGAATATCTGGTGAAATTATGTGCTGCAAAACATGCTTTTTCTGGTCTTTTGGTTATTAAATTTAATCACTTTTGAGCTGAGTCCATACTCTTTTTTTTTTTTTTTTTCCTAGAGGCAGGTACACTTTTGATTAAAATGTGGGCCCCAAAGCACTTTAGCAGGGGAAAGCTAAGCTAAGTCAAGTTCCCAGAGGAACTGTGGAGAAGCAGGCCAATGGGATGACAGGGCCAAGGCAGCAGCCACAATTTGCTTCTCACTTGATGGACGTGTTTATCCCCAGACGGGGCACACAGCAGTCATGGAGTTTATGGAAATCTCGCAATTAAGACAAAGTCTAATTAAAGACTACACATTCAAAATACAAAGGAAGCTCTTAAGGGCAGTTTCTCTAGCTGCCTAGACCAATGTGCTAGGGACTATACGCGTCCTGTTGCCAACATCGTTTCTGGGTGTAGTTTTGCCTTTCAAGTCCACTGAGTCAAGGCCATCAGCATTGACACAGTAGATTTTCTCTGTTCATTGGCACTTCACTGGCTGCTGAATCTCCATCTTCATATTGAGAGCAAAGGCAACCTTCTACAGGACTATGAGAGAAGCAGAAAAGAGCATGGAAGGACTCTGCTCAAAGATGTCCTTGACCAAGTTAGATCACTCACATTACATCTGCACATGACCCCAGACGGCCCGATGAGAAAGTCCAACTCAAGGGCAAAGCTAGCACAGGAGCTGAGGGGAGAGACTGGGAGGCAGTATCTGGTCCCTACAGCATTCTTTGTGCCTAGGGACAAGGGCTGGGCTTCCAACCATTCCAACCTAAGCAACTGATAATAACTTCACAATGGATGTATGTGTCCCTAAGTGTGATAAATGGTTCCTACTCAAGCCAACTAGCCCTTTCAGCCCCAGTGCTGGAAGGTGAGAGTGGAGGTGCAGTCAATGATTCTTGCACCCTAGGGTTTTGACTCAGAGCCAGTCATCCCTCCTGAGCTCAGGTGAGGGTCAGGAAATGAATTAGAAGCTGTCTCTGCCCTTGTAGATGCCAGTCTGAGTCAGAGAAGGAAAAAGCACAGAAGGGAGTGGCAACTATCTAGAGTCCTTTGCTTTTTATAGCTCTCAAAAGCCTTTGACCACTCTGTGATTTAATCCTCCCTAGAGCCCCTGAGTGAGGAGAGAGTGGTGGATCCCCTCTCAAAGCTGAGCTCCAGGCCTGGTTTTCACTTCAGGTCCACAGCAGGGTAAGTGTATGGAACGAGGCACCATACTGCAAGCCCTGTGTACACTTTTCTTTCCCAGTAGAGTGAGTCAGGCCGTTTCTCCATTCTACTTTGTGCATATTTGCTTTAAATTACTGAACATGATTGTCCTCACACTGGCATTTTTCATACTGTGGCTGGAATTTTCATACTCTGCCCACACCTGGACAACACTCATTAGAAATGTCTAGAATATCTTGAGAGTTTTAATATTTTATATATGGCCTCAAGCTCTAAGGCTTATTCTCCTATTTGCTACTTTTACTATTCAGAATGATTTTGAAATTATTCATGCATGGCAGCACATGCCTTTAGTCTCAGCACTTGGAAGAGAGAGACAGACATATCTCTGTGAGTTCGAGGCCAGCCTTGTCTAGAGCAAGTTCCAGGACACCAGGGCTACATAGTGAGACCCTGGCATAAAAATAGGATTCTCAAAAGTTTTAACAGTTTATATACAGTCTCAAACTCCAAGGTTCACTCTTATATTCACCATTTTTACTAGACAATATGATTTTGAGATTATGTTTTTGATTTTTATTTGTGATACACATACCGCTCCGGTTCACTTCTGCTGGATGGCATTTCACATGATAAAGAAATTCAGAGTGTGTGTGTATGTTTGTGTAGGAGAAGGATAGAGATAGTGTATGTGTAAGAGATACAGGGTCTACGGCTGTACCACCCTGAACGTGCCCGATCTTGTCTGATCTTGGAAAAGATACAGGAGAGAAAGAGACAGAGAGACACTGTGCATGGGTATGTGTATGTACACTGATTTTCACTCTTTGTCATCCTGCTTTGCTGTACCAGGAAAGGGAGTCAGGGTCAGGGTGAGAATGGTTTTGGGCCATTCAGGAAAGAGAACGCTTCTCTGACTTTGTTGTATGTACAGAGCAGTGTCTGATGTGCAGTTGCCTCACATAGAGCTGATTACTACTTGTTCCAGAGCTATGCTGAGGATAACAGTGAACCTGGCCTCACAAGCACTTGGACTTGAATCTCATCCTCTTATTTATTAACTGTCTGACCCTGACACAGGCAGGGAAGAGTCCTCACTGTTCTCCCATCAGTATAAACAGACAGTAATGCCCAAACTGAAACCTAATCATTACGATCAAACATGTGAGGTCTTAGCTGTGGACAGAAGAAACACGAAAAGCTACATGAGTAGCTAAACCAATGAGTCTCTGACCCTGTGCTGGAGAAAGGGTACAGAGAAGGCGCTGGCATGCTCCTGCTGGCTGCCTTCCCACTGACAACATTGACAGAGAAAAAAGGACAGGAAAGAAGGAAGACAGGAACCTCAGCAGCATAATTTAAAGCCTGGGTAGACCAGCCCTCCTTCAATTCTGTCACTCCGTAGTTTTTATTGGCTAACTCTGGACAGCTTGGGTCTACTTGGTCCTGGGATGTCTCAGTGAGGATTAGTATTGCTAAGACAAAAGATCATAGCCAAAACAACTTGGAAAGGAATTGTTTGGCTTATACTTTCACAGCACTGTGCATCACTGAAGAAAGCCAGGACAAGAGCGCAAGTGGGACAGGAACCTGGAGGCAGGATCTGATGCAGAGGCCATGGAGGGGGCTGCTTATTGGCTTGTACCCCATGGCTTGCTCTGCCTCCTTTCTTATAGAACCCAGGTGTTAGTCTCTGACTCATTCCCTCTGAGCTCTGAGGCATCAAGCCCCATTTAAGGCAAGGTTTCCACCTCTCTCTCTCTCTCTCTCTCTCTCTCTCTCTCTCTCTCTCTCTCTCTCTCTCCTCTTGCTTCTCTTGGAAGCTCTCCTATTTTTCTCTCTCCTTTCTTCCTATCTTCTTCTTTTCTCTTCCTTCTTACCTTTTCTGGTATTATAATCATAGCCTTTCTGTTAATCATAACCACATCCATCTGACATTAAAGCTCTTTTGTACATAGAAACGGCTATGAAGAGTCTCCTGCTATCCACCACTACCTTCTGCCTTGTTCCCATGTTCCCACCTGCATCCATAGAAACCTACCACCAGACAACCAGGTATATGTGAACTATACCAAAATACACACAAAATCCTAACACAAAAACCACCGGCCCATGGATGGCACCACCCACAATGGGCAGGGCCCTCCCTATTGAGCACTAATTAAGAAAATGCCCTACAGCTAGATCTTAAGAGGCATTTTTCTCAGTGGAGGCGACATCCTTTCAAAGGACTCTAGCTTGCATATCACATTGACATAAGCCATGAGGTGGCTAACCACATGGGCCAAGCTCCCCAAAGGGTAGAAACGCTTTGTGAAGCCCCTACCTGTTTCCTGGGAATGGTGACTGAGCCACAGGCTGGCCCACAATGTGTTAAATCTCTTCCTTTCCTGGAGATTGCAGCCAATGAGGCTTTCTGCTTAAATGGCCTAGAACCATCTCCCAAAGCTCCTTAACTCAGAAAAGTGTGAGTCAGCAAAATGAAAATAACTTAAAAGGCTTCTTGGAAAAAAAGAACTCCAGTCTCATGCTCCTGCAGCTGAGCGTCTCTCAGGGGTGGCTCTCATTTTCTTGAGGTCAGGCCAGGGGCTTCCCACTAGTTCAGGAAGGCAAGTAGGCATTAGAGGCTTGAATCTGTTTCCTAGTGGGAGCTAGAGGACCCTTAGGCATCCTCTGGGAGTGTTTTGTGGCTCCAGGGATGATGTTAAGGTAATGTCTACCTTTAAAGGCAGGAACAGTCATGTGTACTATAACTGAGGTCCAGAGAAAGGAGGCCATCAGTTCCAAGTCCCACACAGCTATCTTGTGCTGCTCTCAGCTATGGGCTTGATGCTCCCTGATCTATCACTCCAAAGGCAGGAGTGTATTTGAAAACCTACCTGCCTGCCCTGTGTGCACAACACTTCAGGCATCATTCCTAAACTCTGGACATTTTATTCTTTCTCCCAAAGCTGAGAAAACTGCTTTTTTGCGGCTAATACATCTCAGGTCCACAGGGCTGACTGACCCATCCAAGGAGTTATCCAAGAACATGGGAGGAAAGGTCAGTGCCAGTTCTCACTCACCCCCCAACTCAGCTGTTCTGTTCATCCAAGAAGTGGCCCAGGAGGACTTTTCTACCAGAACAGTGAGTACCAAACCAAAGAAGTAATGTGCCCAAGGTCCCAGAGCTTCTAAGTGGTAGAGCTCAGAGTTATAGACAAGGAAGGAGTGTCAGAGTCCTCCAACTTACCAGGTCTACCTTGTCCTTCTTTCTTGTCCTAATGGGGGCCTATCAAACTTCAAACTTTGAGAACAAGACCAGATAGCATCACAGTATTCTCCATCTATGAAAGGCTTTATATGCCCTCAGCAGACAGGATTGTGTCATTACCTGGTTTCTTACAGGCATGTTTCTAGGGAGAGTTCGCTTTCATCCCATAGGGTCTGTGAGAAGACCAGGGAACCTGGACACAAACATTTGGTATTCCACCTTAAATGGCTTACAGTCTAGTGAGAAAGATGGATTGAAGTTGGAACAGTATAGGGAGAGGGGTGTTAAGTGCAGGCTGAGAAGCTCCCCAACCCCTCAAGATTCATGGTTACTAAAAGAACAGAACACAAAATACAGAGATAAAAGAAATAGTTTCTGTCAATATGGAGAGCCAAGCATCTTTCCAGAAACTTCTGGGTTAAGACATTGCAGAGTGAAGACACCCCATAGGTAGTAATAGCCCCTTGTTTGTTGAGGCTAGACAGGTGGGGTGAGGCCATGTGCATACTGCTGAGTACCTGAGACACCACACTGCAACAGTGCCTGCATGAAATCTTACTCTGGCTAGGCTTTTCACTAAGTATTCACTGAATCCTGTAAGCAGACCATCCCGTAAGTCACCATAGGGGCTGTCCACAGAGGAGGAAAGCCAAGTCAGGGAACTGATATCACTTGTGCTGAGCCCAGAGCTATGGTGAACTTCCCAGATAACATGGTGTCTGAAGAGAAGAAAGAAAAGAAAGAAGAGCCATCTGGCATGGAGTTGGGGGCCAGCCGCTGCACCATCCCCCATCTCTGTCTCTGTCTCTTCCAGGACTTTCCTGATGTGTTTCTTCTAGCCTTCTTTTTATCTAAAAGAGGTTCAGGAAGATCCAAAACCTTTGGCCTCTGCAGGCACCAGCACTCATGTGCATATATCCCCATGCAGACAAAGTCACACATACAAAGGCAACACAACACACACTCAGTTACCTTAAAAAAAATAAAAAAATTATGTATAACTTTAAAAATAATTCACTTCAAAGAACTTTTGCTAGTGAGTAGAGTTTCAAGAATCTTCAGAGGAGGATAACAGTAATTTTAAATTATATTGAATAACTTGGTAAGGATACAAAAGGTCATATCCACACATCTTAAAGTTTGGAGGAATGCTATAACATAAACTAAAATTCCAAAAGCATTCTTCAGGTCCTCACAAAAGGAAGTTGAGACAGTATATAGACGTAGAAAGCTTATTTGCCAAACTCTGACTATTCCAAATACAGGCAATACTGTTGGGAAGTGGCACATGTATGCCTGCTCTGTTTAAAATATAGCTGAGGCTTTGGGAAGAAACACAATGACACATGCAAAGATGCTCTTGTCTTTAGCCCAATTTGTTTATTCCTTGGAATTTATTCTACAAAGAAAAAAATCATCAGAAGGAAAACTATCAGAAAAGGTTGCCCAGGTAGCATTTCCTACCAGTGAGAAAGTAGAGATTACAAACTGTACAATGAAGAGTTAAGAAAGCAACTTTGGCCAGTGCCAGGAAGGGGATATTAAGATGGTAGTTATGCAGATCAGCCACCGTATGAGCATCTTTGGGATGTGGGATGCTCACACATGTCAGAAGAGCATGGAGGCAGAGGCATTATGAGGAACAAGGGTGACTGTGAGTTTGGGCTTGGCTCTAGGGATTATGGCTTGCTTTTCTTTTTAGATTCTGGCTCTCTTTGGAATTTTCTTTTGTAACTTAAGCAAAACTGGAGAAGAAGACCTCAAGCAGCTGGGATCTTGGGCTGCAACCAATAAAATGAAATGTGATGGGGATGAATGCAAAGTCCTGCATTTCATTTAAGAAATGTATTTCAAAAATTCATATGACTGGGGTAGAAAAGTGACTACAGAGCTGTTACTATGAAAGAAGCAAGATTAAGAGAACAACAGACTCCAAGTTTACCAATAGCAGGCCAGTATAATTACCATACTGACCGTGCATGGGACACAGCAATAAGAGACTGAGAGACTTAAAGAGAACGTGCCCAGCTTCCTCAAAGGGTAAATACATACTAAAGTCAAGACTGTATCCCCTGGGAATTACTCTGGCTTCAAACTCACATGTTTCCTTGTACAACATGGGACAAGGATGGTGGCCTAAAAGGCCCTAAACACTCCCAGTCTTACTTTACAAAACTGCCTAATTAGTATGAGACAATTTTATCACTAAGGATGTTGATTCACTCCATGGATCAAATACTAGAGCTCAGCTTCCATCCCTGAGTCCTGTCTTTGGAACTATGGCCTGAATTAGCAGCTGTAGTGCTAGTTCAAACACAGAGGATAATCCAACAGTAAAGCTTATCTTCACATATCTGATACAGTCCTGTGAAGCAGATATGCCCATTTCCAAAAGAGAAAAGTCAAGTGCTCTGGATAGTTTTGTGTGTTTGTTTGTCACCTTGACACAAGTTAGGATTATCTGGGAAGAAGAAACCCTAACTGAGAAAATGCTTCCATCAGAATGACCTATAGGAAAATCTATAGGGCATTTTTTTTTGATTAATGATTGATACTGGAGAGTCCAGCCCATTGTAGGTTGTGCCATCTCTGGGCAAGTGGTTCTGAGTTATATAAAAAATCAAGGTGAGCAAGCCATGGAGACTGAGCCAGTAAGAAGCATTCTCATATGGTCTCTGCTTCAGCTCCTGATTGCAGGTTCCTGCCTTGAGTCTCTGCCCTGGCTTTCTGCCATTATGAATTGTAAGCTTTAAACTGAAATTCTTTTCTCCCTAAGATGGTTTTGGTCAGTGTTTTATCACAGCAATAGAAATCAAAGTGCAATGGGAAGCTAAGATGGGCTAAGAACATGTTCAAGGCTAAGAGTCACTAATAGAACACAGGACCATCTAAACCCAATGAGACATGGTAGCTGTGAATTTGAGCTACAAATTAGCTAGGGAAATATGGAAAAACAATGATGTCATCTTGAACCCTTCAAAGAGTCATCATGGCTGTTAAATTGGGGTCTAGGAGGCAGGTTAAGCATTGTTATGGTGGAGAGGATATCTAGGTGACATCTACAATATCATCTTTGACCTGTAGGTTCCGTGACTTTGTAAAGCTTCCTGGAAGACATTGGTCCATCCCTCCAAAATAAAAGATGAGAGAGTCTGTTGTGGACACCAAAGCACATGTTTTATGCCCATAGTAAACAAACTGGTCCATAAGAAAATGAGAAGACAAGGAAATAGAATCTACTAGAAATGGTAGATTCTATAAAGAAATAAAATTCTGGAATAATTTTAGTCTTGATAATAAACAATAAAATATAATAAACATAATTTTTGCCAGCTAAGCTGGGAGAATAATTTCAAGAGTGGTTACACCCATTACAAGCTTAAAGAATAATGCAACTGACATTCCTTTTGGCTGAGGAGAAACCACACTAAGAAAACAAAAGAAAGTGTAAAGGGAATGTTAATTCAAACATTTCCATCAAGTTTTATTTAGAAACAATCTAAAATTCCAAGAAACTATAAATGGGCCAGGAGGCAAGGGGTGGGAACTGAGGTAGGTGAGGGGAGCCAGAAGTGTGGATCTGTACACACAGCCTGCACTACAGGTCCTAACAGACGCAGAATCTGCACAAGATTTCCAGGGAGCCAAAAGCAGATATGAAAGCTAAGTTCTCAGCACCAGAGGGCAGAAGGGTAGAAACAGGAGAGGCACATTCTCAGGTAAAGGAATGAACAGGGAGGGGGAGGGCATGAAAGGAGATGAATGCCGTTAGTACTGAAGGCCATTTATTTATCCACTCTTCCTCCAGCCCTTCAGTTATCTCCACCTTAGGATTCCCAAGAGCCTAAGAATGAGGCACTGTTTACTCCAAGTTACAGTCAAAGAAGCCAATGCTCAAAGGAAGTGACTAGCTCTGAGCAGAGTAGTAAGCTATAGAGCTGAAGAACAACCTGAATGCATTCACCGTCTAACTCAAGATCCCTGTACCACTGGGCTGCATGGGAACCTGCAGTGAAGCCCTGCGTGGGCTGGAAAATCAGCAGGTTACCCCCACAGGAAGGACTTGAGCAATTGACAAGATGGTTTACCCAAATGAAGCTTTCTGTCCATCCACTTTGAGAATGTTAGTGTAGATGGTGACAAACGCCAGGAGCAACACAGGAACAACCATAGTAAATGTGCAGGGATGAATACAGACCTGGTCCTGTATGTAAAATACAGTTACATCCTTGGACAAAAAAATAAATACATCATAATATTTCCAGCAGTGCTCTTTGGAATGTTTTCCATGATTTTTTTTTTTTTTTAAAAACAAATTCTAGAAAGCTTTTATTTTTTTATAATAAGAAAATAATCACAACAGAAACACATCCAAGAAACAAAGTGAAGCAAGAGAGTAAGAGACTTCCTCACACAGTCCTGAGCAAGAAATATGCAATTGGCCCACCTCCCTCTTCCCTGATGAAGGGTCTGTCACTAGGGCTTCTGGGATTGAGTCAGGTTCTGCAAATTCAGGACTGCCACCTTGCCCAAAAAGACACACTGGTCCATCATGAGAATCAAAGGAATCCCAGGGTAAAAGCTAGGGAGAGATGACCAAAACCTCTACAATAAGCCACTTCCTGTATTAAATTCTGGGAGTGTGAATTATACAATGTTCTGAGGAAGATTCCCCAGTTATTGGAGAAGAAACTAAGACTCAATTGCAATTATCTTCATGTGACTTAAAGGGACTAGATGATGTTTCTGTTTACTTAGAAAACACTCTTATTTTCTATTTGGTGTGTGTATCTAATGAGTTCTAGTAAATTGGTGATTGTGATGTTTGTGTTAAAATACACATTCTTACTTTGTTTCTATTTGAATGAAACAAATTATTATGGTGTAATTATCCCCAATATCTCCTGATGGCTTGAATTAATGAGAATAATTACCATGGGTAACTGAGGCTGGGCTGTCTCCACACACACTCTAGATGCTGTGACTAGACTCAGAGCCACTTATTCAGGAAAGATACTATACTGATTTGTTTGTTAACTTAACTGTTTATTTATTTATTGTGAGAGGAAGAGAGAGAACTTTTGAGAACTGTTCTTTCCTTTGACCTTGCTTTGTGTTTGAGGCAGTGTCTCACTTATTTCTGCTGTTATGTACTTCCTCACACTAGCTGGCCTTTCAGCTTCAGGTTCATTCTCCCCTCCCTCCGTCTCTTATTTCCCTAGGAGCTGCATCTGGACTGGACCCAGTTCCACAGCTACAAGCTCTAGCTCCTTAGGCAAGACAGACACAGTCTTTTCTGAGCCTATTTCATTCATGTCAGGTGGTTAAGGTATCATGCACATTCCAGGGACTCAAAGCCATCAGTCAGTCAGTCAATTAGTGGGTGAAACCTGCTTATCCCTCTAGCCTTGCTCTTGAAAGCATGTTTTCTTTTGTACTTACTTCTAATTTTTCTCTGCCTTATATGTGTAAGATATATATATATATATATATATATATATATATATGCAGGTATATACATACATATACATATATATGGAAAGAGAGAGATTCAAATGGGCTTTTTTCCCCACATTACTAAAGCCACAATCTTACCAAAAGCAATTTATGGAGAAGGGAGTTTATTTGACTTATGGGTGGTCCATCATCTAGGGATGCTAAGGAAGAAATTCAAGGCAGAAGTCTGGATGAAGAAACTGAAGCAGAGACCGTGGAAGAATGTTGTTCACTCCCAGACTCACATTTAGCTGCACTTCTTACATGGCCCAGGTCTATCCACTTAAAGAGATCATCACCCACAGTGGCTTGGGCCCTCCCACAACAATCAGAAATCAAGAAAATGCCCCACAGACACGTCAACAGGCTGATCTGTATGAAGCAATTACGCAGTTGAGGGCCCTTCTTCCCAAGCATGTTTAGGTTTGTGTCAGGTTGACAAAGACTAAGACAAGGGATGAAAGACTCGTCTTGGTTCATGATCGCAGATGGTTTCTATTCACTGTGCTTGGGAAAGGAATGAGGGAGGGGTTTAGGTTACAGCAGGAGCATGTATGTGGTAGAGGCTATCTACAGGGTGGATCAGGATGTTGAGTGCACTATTGGAACTGGGGGCTAGGTATAAGCTTCAAAGGCTTACCTCCAGTGACCAAGCTTTGCCATTTAGGCCTTACCTCTTGAAGTTTTCAGAACCTTCCCCAACAGCCCTATCAGCTGGAGACCAAGAGTTTCAAGCAGTCTATGGGGAATAGTAGATAGGGAAGAGTGAATTACAGAGCCCTTTCCCAGGACATATCTAGAATCCTCTGCATAAAATCCCAAATTAGGTATCATTATTAGTAGTCAGTCAAGTAATAGGCACACAGTATCAAAACAAGGACTTGAACCCAGGTCTCAGTCTTTCATAGTCCTGTTGTTCCTAATATGTACATTATAAATCACATAACGTGCTCTCATATTCACTGGGCATTTTCTCACTGTAGCTATAGCAATCTCCCTCACTAAATTGACACACACCTGGGATGCAGTTGGGTATTGGATTAGTCTTTGAGGCATGAACAGAGCCTGTATTTTCTTCATGTTTGGGGAGAAAGATAAAGTCAACTATGACACATGCTTTAGTTTCTCAGGCATTTCATATCACTTACCCCAACTGCCTGATGCTATAAAAGTATCTTTTGGGTTGTTTTCTGAGACAGGGTCTTCTGAAGCCCTAGCTGGTCTCACACTCACTGTGCTGGCCAGTGTGTTGTTAACCTGACACAAGCCAGAGTCATCTGGGAAGAGGAATTCTCAATGGACGAAAAAAATGCTTCCATCAGACTGATATGTAGGCAAGCCTGTGGGGCATTTTCCTGATTGACAACTAATGTAGGGGGGCCCAGCCCACTGTGGGTGGAGCCACCCCTGGGCAGGTGGCCCTGCACTAGATAAGAAAATGAAGAGCAAGTCATGGGAAGCAAGCTATGGGGAGCAAGCCAGTAAGCAACACTCCCCTGTATCTTAGCTTCAGCTCTTGCCTCTAGGTGAGTTCCTGTCCTGATTTCCCTTCATGATGGGCTGTTATCAGGACATATAAGCTGAAATAAGCCCTTCCTCTTCAAGTCACTTTGGTCATGGTGTTTGATCACAGCAATAGAAATCTAAGACACTATGTAGCCAAAGGTGGCCTTGAACTCCTGATCTTACTGCCTTACCTCCCAAGTATTAGGTTGATAGGTGTGGGCTACCATGCCCAGCTGAAAACCAAGCACAAACTCTCCCTGCTTTATGAAATGAGTTAGCCCATACTAAACAGTTCGGCAAGTCCTGCTATATAGTTACCATTAATCTGCCACACTGCCCAACTTCCTCAGTCTACTGACAAGGACTCAAACATGATGCCTTTGCCTTAAGACAACACTGCTACTTTAGAGAGCTGGGAAAGTACTACAGAAGACAGTTCTTGTCTATATATCCTATGGTGAGTGCACAATGGCCCACAAATAAAAATAAAGTAAATTCATTATTATTTCACAAAGGATTACTGGATTTACTGAAATATAGGGTCTCATAGTGGCAGCTTCCCACCTATTTAACGCAGTAACACAGTAACCTTAAGCTTTTGTGTATAGATCATCAAATTAAAGGTTAAAGAATTAAAAAAAAACTAGATCAAAGTTTTCGACCAATGCCTAAAAGTCCAAACACAAAAAAATGAACGTAACAAAAATTGCTGACATTTATTGAGCACTTTATATATTTTATCTCTAATCCTTACAGCAACTGTGTGAGGCAGGTTTTCTCCTTTCATGGAACAGAAAGTGGAGGCACACGGAGGTTATGTTAATGCCAAAGCAAGCAGGAGAGGAAGCTTAGCACCTAGAGGCATTTGTCCAAGGTCCTTGCCCTTTCCAAAATGCCACACTTACTTTATTGGCATTGCATAAAGAAAAGTGCAAGTCCACAAGAGGGTGGAAGGTCGTTTGCCAGGAACTGAAGATCCAGCAACCAAATAAAGAAGCAGACAAACCATTGTGAAACCTGCATAATCATTTAAAATAAAAGAGAGAGAATAAACTGATAGCCACCAACATAGTGCATTTCCTGGCAACTTTGTCCCATAGCCAACATTATTAGGTCTCCAGTATCCATTTCTTTACAAAAATAGGCTTGAATAATCAGGGAAGCTCATTCTTCCAGATGAAAAAGCTGAGTGGTCCAAGAGTAATCCTTCAAAGTCAGAGAGAGTAAGATGCTTTGCAGACTATCCCTTAGAGCTGTAACAAGATCCATGGCTCTTACAGGATATCTCTCCTGAGAGCACCTTATAGGCCACATACAACACACACATTTAATATTATAAAAAATGAGAACAACTGTCTACATCAAGAATTAATGGAGTTTTATTGTAGAACAAAATAGAGGAGCAGAGATAGATGTCCTCCAATGGTAAAAATAACAGTTCATATTGTGGTCCCACAGGGTACTCTGATGCTTTACAGCCCCATGAAAAGTGCTTTTCCCATCCCTCAACAATATGGAGGCATGAGGCTCTTCTGAGTCTCAGCAAATCCATCTGCCTTCTTTGAAGTAGGAAGTCCAAGTCCAGAATAAGACACTGACCACAGTGCCCTGAAGAACCCCTGCCCAGACATGGCCATTGCCTGGTGTGGTCTATTTTGATGGCACCATTGCCCGCAATGCACACGCCACACAAGGAAAATGCAAAGGCTTTATGAAAAAAATCCAAAGTTTATTGCAAATTGTATTTTGCTTCCCTTCGTTCTTCATTTTTACAAGATTTGTTGATATCCATGATTTTCTCACAGATGTACTTGTTGACTTTGGAAAGTCTCTGTGCAATTTCAGTTTCATCCACTGTTTCTTGCGCTATTCTGTCATACAAACACTCTAGATGGAGGGGAGAGACAGAGAGGTCAAGGATTAATGATAAATTTGAGAACAAGTCTTTTAAGGAGAATAGAGAGAACATGCCTCCTGACACACTTTCAAATACTGGTTCACAATCTCTTACATGGTTATATATCTAAAGTCCTGCCAAACAGTACAGATAAACACTATAAATATATACTTAAAAACTATTGGTAGTACTCAGGTATGGTGGCTCACACCATTGTTAGGTGTTTGGAAGCTGAGGCAGGTAGCTCTCTGTGAGTTGGACGCCAGCCATGATCTGTATATTGAGTTTACACATAGTGAGACCCTGTTTAAGATGATCAGTGATGGGGAACCTACTACCCAGATTAATACACCCCTCTAAAACTGCTGAGCCTCTCCCCTCCCTATCTTCATCAATGCTAACTATCTCTTAATGTATTCATGTGAGTATATGTCTCTAAATATTTTATTCCTGTCTTCAGTCTTTTAATAAATATGCCCATCTCTCTATTGGTCTGACTTGCTGGTTTTACACAGCAAGTGGAACACACAATGTCACCAAGTACAGCTGCAGGTCACCCAGTGACGTCACCACCTTTATTGATGGGAAACACTCTACTGTATGACTTTATCCTACTTTTAACTGTGGATTTGATTGTCCATACTTGCTTTTGCAATTGCAGAAAACCTGCTCATGTCTGAGGGTATTTATCCAAGAAACTCTCTAATTACCAGCATAGGTATAGCAATCCCAAACATCAGAGAGTATTCCTACTCAGCTTCACTAAGTGATGCCTGGCAAACTGTTTTCCGAAGTGTGCTGAATGCCATTCCCAAGTGGTAATGCATATAAGTGTGTACTGGCTGCCCTCTAACTCACTAGCATTTACAGTATCATATCATTAAGGTGTGTGTGTGTGTGTGTGTGTGTGTGTGTGTGTGTGTGTGAAGGAGTGATTACTACTACTACTGAGGCTACTCTTTGAGGGATCCCACTATTTGCTATGGCGAAACAAAGCCAGTCTGAACAAGGCCTGACTTTCTGCCAGTCTCCATGCCTGGAGATTTGGTACAAATTATTGCCCTAGAATTCCCACATCATTAAGTAGGACAATAAACTCTAAAGTAACCTTTAGAAGGGTTCCAAGAAATCTGTGGGGTATACATTTGTAAGCCCCTTTCAAGCAATAAGAAACCCTACACCCATATGGGATTGTTGAAGTTATTTTATGTTTAGGCAACTGTTTACTTCCCAGAGCCTAGTGCAGTACATGATAAAGGAGCAAGCCTACATACATATATGTTAAATAAATGAATGCCTTCCCAGGGAAGACTGAAAAAGTCTGGATATGACATGTGGGGAGATAACTAAGTTGGGAAAGTTCTTGCCTTGAAAGCAGGAAGATATGAGTCTCATCCCCAGAACTCATACAAAAATATACATGCACGATTGTGCATGCTTGTAATCTCAACACTTGGGAGGTGAAGACAAGTAGGGCTCACTGGCCAGCTATCCCAGAATAACTGGTGACTTCCAGGCCAACAGAGAGACTCTTTCTCGAAGAATAAAGTGGATAGTACCAGAGAAACAAGACTGACCTCTATCCTCTATGTGTACACCCCCCCACACAAATATATATCAGACCTGTGTATGGGTAGGGTGTATAATCATGAGCAAAACAGAGTTCTTTTATCTTGAGTTTCCTTACATAGAGTGACAATCCAGTCCTAAGGCGATTGATTCAGGGCAGTGACTTATAAGACTAACTTGTGATAAGCCTTCTGTTCTCATGGGAGTAGATGGGATTCAAGTAAAGGGGCAGTTGAGGCCAGAACCCATGGCTGCCTTTCGAAGTATGGGTAGGGACTATCATCATCCGTGCTGCCGGGGTGGGTGTGTGGGTGTGTGGGTGTGCGGGTGTTTGTGGGTGTGTTCCACAAGTGTTCTTTTCCTGGGCCACCTTTTCCTCTCCAGTGAGAAGAGTTTTTACTCAGAGATACCCTAACTGGTCTCCACTGCCCCCTGAACACCCCTGGTTGCCCAGTTCATCTGTCTCCACTCATGTGGGAAAAGTGAGATAAGATGGGCCCCAGGTCTTCTGCTCTGTCAACCTACAATGCTTTTCCTTTACAAACCACCTCACAAAGCAAGGCTCCTTATCATCTCAGAGATCTGGTTCTGGTTTTCATGGTATTAAGTCCTGCTCATTCTCGTCTGCTTGGAACTCCCCAGCTGAGTGAGGAGTCTGAGGTCTGCCCAGCACTCTGCTCCCATGCCTGAGAAGTTTCCTATGAAAGTACAGATTGTGATCTGAGAAAAATACAATCATCCCCCACTTCCCTAAGTCAGGACGATGCTATCAGTCAAGCAACCTTGCTTTGACCTAATCTAAATCACAGAGACATCTGTCAAGAGATGTTCAGGCTCAAACATGGCTTTCACCCCAGATGCCTCTGAGATGGGGTAAGTGTTGCTATCTATCCAACACTTACTGTGTCAAAGTCTAGGGAGTTTTGTCTCTCCAGTGGTCTTCAAGACAATAAAGGCAGGAAAGAGAAGCAAAGGACAGGAGGGTGGGTATGAAGGCCCCAGAGAAGAGGTGGAAGAGAAGGGCACGCACTGAACAATGTGTTCAGGGAGGCCTGACAGAATTCCAATCATCTTCATTTCCTGGGGTAACAGCTCTGAATGGCCCCTCAGGTTGATTAAAAGGCTTTTGTTAGATTCTAGTTATTAATCACCTGCAGATGCTGGGAATGTGTCCCTCTGCGAGGGAGCATTTGAGATTATTGCTTAATTAACAAGGTTTATAACAGCGCTAATGTGTCCTATTAAAAAAGTTATAAAAATTAACCAGAATGAAATGCTGCGGCTCATTTAGAAAGCTGGGATACTCTGCAAAAGGTCATTTGACCTTAATAAGGTTTAACTGTCATTTTGGAGCTTGTCATGAGAACAAACCCCAGCTTTGACCTCAAGCTTTCACGTTCCTGAAGCAGGGTCAGCATCTCCCATCCTCTGCTATCTGGTAGGGAACGATTTTAACATCAAAGAGATGAGAAAATCCTCCCAATGCTGGGAGTATGAAGGCTTCTGCCACTTTTATATGCCCAATATGACAAAGTATGCTCACATCACACACAGAATAAATACAAACAGTCCCGATCCTGCCCAGACAGCTTTCCCAGGAGGAACCAGCTAAATGCAAGCTGATATCACTCAGATAATTAAACTAAAACTGGTGACTGTGTGCTGGGGTGGCATACAGACCTCAAACCTGTTTGGCTATCATGAAAAAGTAAAGCATCAATTTCAGATTTCCATAGAACAAGAGACTCCTACTGACACCTGAAGCCTGAAACCCCAGGTCGGGCTTGCTCGCTCTGCCAAGGGTCCTAGGAAGCCTCCAAGAAAAAAAGAATTGAGCCAGATGCTGGGCGCTCTGGGACAGGCGGTGGAGTACTGAGAGGTGATGGAGAGTCTCTCGGAGGGACAAGATCCCAAGCAAATCTTCTGTGAGCAGCAGTAGCTGTCACAACAGAACAGGTAGAGGGGCTGTGACTATTCTAGGCAGGAGAAGTAACACTTGCAAAACCCCTGAGGCAGGAGTGAATGAGGCTTGTTCAGTTCATTCTGCTAATAAGTAAAAGCTACAGCTAGAGCTATAGCCAGCGGCCAGACTATGAGTGCTGGTATGCATGCCATGCTAAGTTTACCCTCTAATCATGGGGGCGCTGTGCTGGCTGGGGTGGGTGGTAGTAAGAGGTCATATCTGTTTTCTGAGGGGTCACTCAGTTACATAATGAGGAGGGTGTCTAGAGGCTTTGGGGGAAAAACACACAGGAAAAAAAGCACATAGCTAGGTCTGAATTATGAAAATAGTGGGTATGGATAGACAGGGTTTGAGAGGTGTTTAGAAACAGGAAGGATGCAGAGGTAGGAATGTAGGAGGGGGAAAGGGATGCACCTGTCTGGTTATGCTGTTCATTAAGAGAGAACCCAGAAGGGCAGAAGGCTGCCTGAGAAAGGTCAGTACTCCTAAATACTTACTGATGTAAACCTGAACAAGATGCTCATAAAGCTGAGCTTCTAATGGAGACAGGAGAGAAAAACTCATCAAATAAGCAAAAAATGCTGTGCAGAACTTTTCCCAGGGGCAGTGTAACTGAGAACAGTGAGCAGGAAGATGACTAGAGGCTTGTGGCCAGCCTGGTCTGTGGAGTAAGACCTTGTCTCAAAACAAAACAAAAACAAAAAATAAAGCACATAGGTCTTCAGCCAAGGAAAGAAAAGAAAAGGGAAAATGATTAGCAAACAGCTAAAGATTCCTATTACCTGAAGAGAGACAAGAATAAGAGAGAAATGAAAAGCCATGTCTATGTGGGCAGGGTCAGTTCCAAGGTGTCATGGCTTCCTGTGTTCACCCCTTGTTTAGTGCTGGTGCTGCACTGGACAATGGGCATGGCAGAGTGAGCTACAGTCTCTTGTGATGGAGACAGACTCTTGGCAGTTATCTGAGGGGACCTGGGACCTGCTGAGTCACTGGCTGACAAGTGTAACAGAACTGGAGGTTGGTACGTATCAGGAGAAGCAGGGCTGCCTTCCAGGGAAGGCCTTTCTCAGGGTGACTTCCTGAGTAAAGCTGCACCATTTCATACAGCAGCTGATTAAAGGTTACCTCTTATTATCTAAAAATAAGTGGTTGCCTTCTTCAATTAATCATGGGCTAGCCAGGAGGGGAGACACCTGTGTTATACCGGAAAGGCTGCAGACCAGAGTGAGAACGTGTGGGTTGGAATCCAGACTCAAGACTCCTTGAGGCTGTGACCCTAGTTTAGCTGCATCATCACTCCAGGTCTTGCCACCCTGGCACAACTGGCCCATTTCCCAACCTCGTCTGTGACAGTGCTGGCTCTCCTTGACGTCCCCAGGGCTCACCCCTCCAACCGATGGCCTCTGAGCCTCAGCAAACCTGAGCTGCCCACTATTGGCTTCTACTTCCTTGTAACACTGGCTCTTTCCTGCCTCCCTGACCTCACTCTCAGCTGTAAAGCCACTTGTCCCCTTGAGCCACTTCACCTGCTCTCTGCCCTGCATTTATTCTTCTGACTGTCACTGGCTGCCTAGCCTGTAGAATTCTCAGCTGGAATGCCATCTGTTCCAACAGCCTCCTTCCCAACAGAGCTGATGGGGCTCTTTGTCTCACCAGATCTGTGTGACACTCAGAGAACTCAAAATTGCCTGACTGGAACATAGACACATTTGTCATTTGGATCCAGAATGTGCTCAACTATAGGACCTGCTCAAATAAGATGTTCACCTAACTGAGTCTTACTTCCTTTGTCCAGAAGTGGCAGACCTGGCTATTTAGAGGACAGTGACTAGGAATAGACCCAAAGCCACCCTTGGCCTCCTGGGTTTCCTCCTGCTGGCTATTATAACCTGGGGAAAAGTACCTACTACCTCCATGGCCTGGTTTCCTTAACTGTGAAAAGGATGGAACGACAGCCAACAGTAGAGTTGTTGATAGGATAGTGAGTGAGTGTGAGTGTGTGTGTGTGTGAATGTATGTATGTGTATATGTATGCAAACAAAACTGCCTCAGACAGATAAAGTTTTAATAGAATGAGATATAAAAAGTACTCAAAATAACCAGCAGTCACTATATTCACTCTGCTCCCTATACTACACTCCTTACTTTGGGCTCACCGGACAGGACTGTTGTTCTTATATTTATTTTCAGCAGAAGAATGAGCTTCTTGGAGATGCACTCTGTGTTTTGTCCTTTGTGTTATCAAAACACAGGAGAGGGTTTGGAAAGAGTAAGAGCTTAGGGGAAGAATGAGGGAGAGAGGAGGAGCGTGAGAGGGTAAGAGAAGGGAGGGAAGAGAGAAGGGGAAGAAGGAAGGAGGGAGTGAGGGAAGATGGATAAGAACGGGGAATGACCCTATCTTTGGGTGACGAAGGACTCCCTGATTCTCTGCTTGGCCTGCCTCCCCAACCCCAGGAAGAAAGCCGTACCAAGCACCGCCCACCTCACTGACTACTCTACACGTGGCTACAATAAGAAGTTTCTCCAGCATGGAGCTTTACTGCTCTCTAGACACACCCCTTTCCCGTCTGCTCTCCTCTGTTCAAGACACTTCTGCCTCCTGAAGTACTTCCTCACACTCACCCCATCTCTGTCAGGTGAGCACTGAAGGCGCTCTTGGGCAGCCATCTCCCTAAGATTCTCCTCAGCTTTTCCAGCCAGGCATCCACCCCTCCTGACAATTCCCGGCACAGCCACTGTCCCTCTTGCATGGCATGCTACACCCTGGAGTTGTATTAGTGTTCCTACTCATTTGTTCTGTCCAGTGCAAGCTCTCTGGTGACAGCTATAATGTCTGCCTCTATGTTCCTGTGTCCCCATTGGGGCCTGGCATACAGGGGCTTAACTAAGCATTCACCAAACTGAAACACACATAGGACATTTGTGTCAGAGTGAAGGACACAATGTCCAGCATTGTGCTTCCACTGGGTGTGCTACCTCTGACGATGCTTAGCTTGTGAGGAGAGAGGGGTGGCTTCGGGATTGCATCCTTCTTTTTTTTTGTGGCGACTCCTGTGACACTTCTGTTTTTCAGAACATCTGTTCCCCAGATCATGACTGCCAAGTTCTTCGTGTATTTAGAATCTCCTTGGGTTACTTGTAGCTGGTGCCATTTCTCCTCATCAACCCAAATCCCACTTCCCAGATGAACCTGAAAGAGATAACACCACACCTGCTTAGTCCAACAGGAAGGCAGCTGGGGCTGCTTTTATCCTTTAGAACACCCCTTCTCCACTCTAAGGGATTCATGCCATGGATGTGAGAACTGCATCACTAAAGAACGCCTGAAGTGCATCAGGTCTTATTCTACAGCTCTGATTTTACTCTCTGAACAGAAGATGCTATGATATAGTTGTCATTTCTGATAGGAAAATCAAATTCAGCAATGCAAAGTGACTTTAGAGATCACTCAACTTGTAAGTGGCAGATCTGGGATTCTAAAGTGTACTCATAGGTTGGAGAGTTAAAGGCTAGGCTCACAACCAAAAATATAAATGGTACTCATGTTTTTACAGGGGTGCTCTGAGCCTGACCTATGTTCAGGACATTACGCTGCTCTATGTGTGTTATACTCTAGAAATGTCAGACTGTCCTCTACCTGCACATTCTGAGGCACACCTCCTGATAACATGGTTGAGGCTGCGAGCAGAACTCACCCAGCAATCATTGGTGCCTAGGCCTCCTCCCCAAGATTCTGATTTAGTCTGGGTGTGGCCTAGACACCAACATGGTTTAGCTCCCTAGATAATTCCAATTTAGAGCAAAGTTCTAAGTCCCTGCCAGCTGGCATGAGCGGGGAAGTTGCCTGGCACTGTAGCCAGCACGAGTGTAGCTGGAGGCCCGCTCCAGCTCCAAATGCAGCTTCCCATCTACAAAGTGGGAGACTTGGATTTCATCTCAAAGGTCATCTCTCTGGCTCACAACATCTAGGATTTTAAGAAATTAAATGCAACCATAACATATCCGGTTTGATTTTTGGTAGCACACACACTAGAATACAATTTTGGGCTCCCCAGAAGAGAAACAGTCACAAGATAATGAGAACTAAGAAATCACTGCATCCTCTCTTCTTCCCACAATGTTACAGCTTTAAAATTTGTCCCCAGTTGTGTGACCCTTAACAACTTACAAGCCAACCAATATTAATATTCATCATTAAAAAAAATTTTGACCTTGACATAACCATTTAGGTTGAGTTTCTGCTGAGCTTGGAGAAGACAGAAACAGTCTCTGAGAGGTGGAAGGGAGGGGCCTCTTATGAGCTGACCTTTCCAAGGCGTGTGAGAAGGTTCTAGCAAAGGCCTTTGTTTTCATAAAGACCTGCAGGTCATCACCAAGGCATAGTCAGGAGACATCTTGGAGAGGTCCTGGCCCGAGATGGCATACACACATACAAATTGATGCCAGAATGAAAGAACAATTGCCCAAGAAATAATTAAAAATTTTTCTCCTCAAACTTGGCTTGGGAAGAAAGGTGACCACAGAGAGGGGCAGCCAGGCCAGCCAGTAATACCTTCTTCAGCAATTACTGAGGTTCTTAACTATCAAAACAAACAACCAGGCAACTCACTCTCATTGCTAAGTAAATGTTCTACAGGTCACAACTAATATCACCTCCTTTTGCTCAAAAGATCATTCATTCAGCCCACTGTATGGAGACAGATAACCAGATCCACCTGGCCTCTCTGTACTGAGCACTTCAACACTGCAAATCAGTTTGTTCTGCTCAGACAGATAAGCAGCTCTAGGGTGAGATGTGCTGCCCAGGGCTGGCTTAGCAGTCAGAGCTCAAGGCCAAATCTGGCCCTTTTCCCTGTTTACATCTGAACTGCAGGTGGGCAGTCCGGGCCAGGTGAGCTGTGTCCCTCCCTAGATGACACCCTGAAGCCACCCACACAAGCTTCCTGCAATGGGAATGAGACAAGGTGCTCTGCTCTAGACTAGATTCTGAAAAAGAAACACAGAGATATGGACAGCAATTGTCCTGCATCAGGCTTTTGACTACTGGGATCATAAGCCTACACTGCACACCTGGCTTAATTCATGAATCTGGGAGAGAGATGAAGTCATGTAAGCCAATGTTCTAGAAGAAACAGGAACCATGATATTGAGTACTAATGATGAACTCAACTTCCCTAATCCTCATAAGGACCTTATAAGTTAGAAGCATGTAGAAATTACTGTTATTTTTGTGAACACATGTGAACACAATTTGGGGGAGGGTACTAAATTACTTTCCCCAAGACATACAGTCAGCCAATTTAAAAATCAAAACTTAGTCCCAGATTTGTGTAGTGCAGTTCTTGCCTTCCTGGCCTGCCCTGACACAGCCTGAGTGCCAAGGTGGGGCTGATGTGCTTGGGAAGTACACACCTAACACAGCAAGCCCTGCTTATTATAGGTTTCCCTTTGAGTCTCCTGCACCTGTGGGCCATATCCTGCATCAGCTCCCAATACTGTGTACCACATGCAGATAGAAACTGGAAAAAAAAAAAAAAAAAAAAAAAAAAAAGCCTGGCTGACTGCCTTTCTTGCCAGTGGTTGCTCAGTCCGGCTATCCCTGTAATCATTGACAACTACTTCCCCAAACACTGCTTTCCTCCTTCAAATAGAAGGCATTAGCAGTCTTCAATTCTGTGTTTTTATGTCAACCCTTTGTAATTTTAAGTGGCTCCCTACTTCTTCGACATCAAATCTGACCTCTTCAGCCTGGCTCCATTCTATCCCTGACCCATTAAGTCCATCCCTCTATAAAGTCTCTGAATACACCCACCTCCTTCCTCCTGTGCTAGACCAGGAAGGGATGGGCGCTGAGCTGCCAGCCCTGGATATGGACTCTGCCTCTTTTGTCTGTGAGCTGACATGTGCCGGGGCTAGCCGGAGGCTTCACCTAGCCTTACAGTTTATCCTCTAGCTCACAGAGGGGTGATCAAGCACTAAACAAAAGGAACACATGCAAAGAGAACACACTGCTAGTGGCTGCTACATCCCTGGCCCCTGCTTTTCCACTGGCATCTCTGCTCTCTCTGTCCTCTGATCCGGAAAGGAAAGGATGCCCTTAAGATGACAGACTTCTGTCACTTGAAGCTACTCATCTTTCTATGCCCAGTACACAGTCTGGGAAATGTCACTTAACTGCCACAGGGTTAGGTTCCACCTCTTGTGAAGCACCAGCTCACTACCCACCCAACTCAGTCCTACCTGTCAAGGCACATTTCAGTGGGGAGAAGTCAAGTCTCCCCAATTCTGCAACCTGCAGAGTGATCAAGACCAGTCTAAACTCAAAGCATATTTAACATATCTAAACATATGAACATATTTAATATGTGGTTATGGCTTCAGCTTCATTTCTGTTCCTTAGAGAACAAAATATTTTTTTGGTATCCACCTGTGTACAAAGCCAGTGCCATAGCACAGAAAGAAATGGTCCCTTGGCCTCAGAAAGACCCATCACATGTCCATGTGAGCAACTGAGACAAGGGCTTCTGAGTTCAGCACACTCATGGCAACCTAGAGCAATGAGCTGCTCCCAGGAGCACAGCAAGGCAGACTGCAAAGAGCACTGCCCTAGGATGAGGAGATGTAGCGTTCAGGTCCTGTCTGCACTTAATCTGTCAAACCTGGGCTTAGATCAGGCCCAGCTTTAGGTGTATTGTCAAGTTCTGTTACTTAATGTGTAAGTATAAGTCATATGGTTTAAAGGTCTTCACAGTTTTATAACCCAATGAGGAGCTTTTGTTTTTTTTTTTTTTTTAAACATCTTAGATAAACAGAATCAGGAAGTGATCTGTGTGGCAAACCTCATGTAGGTAAACTATAATAACATTTGATTAAAATGTTAGCCTTCCTTGGCAGGGAAGGTTATAGATAAATATAGCAGCTCTTGGCTGGGACTTCAAGAATTACTTTGTGATGTGTAATATAGGACAAAAGTCATTTCTAGTAGCAAATGGATCAGATTCCAGTGACTCAGGACATACAGAGTTCCAGTCTTCTGTTTACAGAGATGGAAGGCTCAAGCAAGACAGCAGACCAGGAATAGGGTGACCGTTTGGGATGTGAGGCCCACCAACTGCCCTGGGGAGCTGCCATCCACTCCCAGTGTCTGCTTTCTTTCCTCTGTTCCTAGAGTCCTCAGGCTGACTACAAATTAGTCCCAAACAAAAACTGGGTGGGGTTAAGAGCAGTGGCTGGTAAACAAGCAAAAGAGGCATTTTCAGGAGGCATTTAATGTGTGTGTTAAAAATTAAATGAGGTTTAAATTTGTTTTCTTGGGAAAAGATGTTACTTTTGCAGCAGGGCCCAGAAACTGCCTGGCAGTCTTCAGAGCAAGAAAGAGATTTTTCTTGAAAGTTTCTTAAGAAAAATTCTTCAATCACTCCACAATGTGATCATGAGAGGAAGGAAATCAAGAGACTCAGAATGATTCAATTTGGGTGGTTTACCAAAGTTAGGTACACACTTACAGTCTAAAACGGTCTATGGAAAGCACCAATATAATGTGCTTTTTACAGATAAGAACATGGAGGCCCAGAAAGGCCAAGGACCTGCCTAATGTCATACAGGAAGTACAGAAGTAGAGCAATGCTGTAAGCTGAGGCCTCCAACCTTACTCCTGTAAAAGCTTACTGTGCTAGTCTGCCTGCCGAGTGAAGCAAAGACAAGGCCTATGCTTTGGCCTGTCAAGTGTGGTCGCTGCACAGGAGAAAGCACTCAGTGAGAGATGTAGGGAATGGCATCACAAGAGAGCCCTGAAGATAAACACATTTCTTTTCCTCAGCTTGACAACATTTTCTTTGGTTCAGGCCAGACAGTTGTGGGGATATATCTAGACAAACCAACTCACACAACCTTTTCTTTGCACTAGGGAACGATATCAGATAAACAGAGACCACTCAAAGCATGAGGCAAGATAAAGGAGCTGACCCGAAAGGAGAGGTGAGTCTGAATGTGTGTGGCAGTGGCAGAGTGTAACGCGAAAGCTGGATTTTACCAGGACCTTGACAAAGGATTCTGACAGACTTCTCTTTCACACCAGGGCTTATGTGTTCTTTCACGATTTGTTTTCAGGAGTCATGAGAGAAAAATATGAGGAAATAGGTATAGCCCTAGAGTTGTGGGCCTGTGATTTGGTGGTAAGGAGTATGGTTCATTTATCCCAGAATCTCCATAATGTGGCTAGGGAGCTAGAGACATCTATTCTGTAAATGCTGAATGAATATACACTGAGTTGCTATCTATAAATTCACTCTGAGTTAACCTTATGTATCCTGGGCATCTGGTTTCATAGGAAGATAGAAAGAATGTCATCGAACTATTAAAGGAATTAAAAAAATATTTCTCATTAATAAGCTGTTCTAAAATGTTAGGCTAGTTTCATAGTTATTTTGACACAATGGGTTTTTTTTTTTTTAAAGAAGAAAAAGAAGGGCAAGTCCCAGCAAACCTAAGCTACCATGTCATAAATTCCACAGTCACGAGGGGCGGGGCTGGGAGGCTGGCTAGCTACACTGGGCTTCAGAAGGCCCCACCATAGCCTCCACCTTTCTTCTGACTAGCAAACATCTGAGGGAATGGATATTGAGCTGAAAACACTACCTTGCCATTGTCTAGGATATACTTGTCCATGACAGGCGCAGGAGCAGGGTAATAGGACGACGTATTTGCTTCCTCACTGAAAGTGCTCCGTAACTCCGGCTCGGGCTCGAGACATTCTGACTTTACTTTTTCCAAGTCAATGGCGGGACCTAGGCAGTTAAGAAAAGAGATCTGTCTAGAACTCCAAGGAAAATAAAAAGCAAATATTCTTAACTATACATCTATCAGTACATAGTGGCACTAAAAAAAATAGCTAGCTTATTTTTGTTCTTTATGCTACACTTAAACATAGATTCCAAAGTACTAAAAGACATGAATGTCACAATGAGGAATCAGAAAGCAGGAATTAACTAGACTTTAGCAATTAAGTATGACTAAAGGACATCTTCGAGGGTATCAGTGTCTACGCAGAAGGCAGGAGACTCAACTTCCTGCACAGGAGAGAAGGGATGACAATTACTACAATATGCAAGTTTGGGGCTGGCCAAGAAACTCATCTCTGGAGCCTAGATGGAGAGAGTCATGTGAGCAAAGGGAAATGAGGAAGGCTAGGAGGAGAGATGAAAAGACCTCCTTCCGGGGACTTAGTATCTGAGCACGGGCATTCCAACCAAGAAATTAAAATACAACAGAGTAAACTTCTAATTTCTTGATACAGTGATCATTCATATTTTTATTTTAATGCAATCAGCACAAATGATATAAGATTTAAACAGTGAAAGGAAGCTGGGGAAATGATTGCTGTTTCTGAGAAGGGCTCCTTTTTTTCCACTAGCTTTTAAAATGACAGTTTTTTTTTTTAAATTATCTATTGTGTCTTGATTATCAAAGAACAGAAAAAAAAGGGTAAATATGGCCAAATGGCTGATTTAACTTTTCTGGGAGAACAATTTGCAAAACCGATAGTTTCACCTGCTGGCCTCGACTAAAATCATGGAGCTGTATGTGCCTATGTGTTTAACTGAAATAAGTGATGAATTCAGGGTGCAATTTTTATCCTGGCCATGTGGACAACTGGGTTCAGAGCTCTTTATTTACTAAATTTTTGTGTAACGTAATGGTTGCAACTCTATGCTCAGTTGCCATATCCTAGATTTGGGCAAATGGAGGGAATGTCTCTGTGAGTTTGCTAGTTGAAGCCCTTATGACAGGGCTTCCCAGCATAAGAGTATCAATCTAAGCTGTCAGCATCTAGCAGCTGCCAACTGCAAGATAGATTCTCTGCAGTCTCCAAAGATTTAAGCGCGAGCTTTCCACAAAGCTGATCACAGAATGGACAGAGAGCAGAATGGTGCAGATAAAAGAACACACAGCATGTTGGTACAGACTGAGCCCCATCCCTGGCTCTGTATCTTTTCATTTCATGACTATAAGGGAACGAGCTGCAGATAAAGAAGCTGGTGGATAGAAGGATGGATAGCATCTTTATTTTTCTGACAGCATCACCTAAGTGTGCTTTATACAATGTCAAGTTCAGCTCTTATTTTTCTCCTTATGCCCAAAACCTAGTAGGTGTTCTCCAAATGCTTGCTAAAAATGAAGGGATCATAACAAAGAATGAATCTAAAGTCTCTGAAGCTCATAGTGGAGTTTCTCTACTATAGGTGTGAATTTTAAATACATGAATAAGTAAAACATGTGATCTTTTCTCAGATCTGGAAAATATAATTTCTACTCTCCTTAAGGACAGACTGGGGTATTTGCTGTCTCATTCTGCTCTGCTGTTCAGTGACAGAAAAGAGAAATAGGCTGAGACGCCTACTGTGTCCACTGGTTCTCAGGGCATCTTTGCAAAGTCCTTGAAACCTTTTTTCCCCCAAGAGAGAAGATTGTTAGGCAAAGGCTTGTGTCTCTAATCCCAGCACTCAGACATCCAAAGCCAGCCTCATCTGGATAGCAAGTTGCAGACCAGCCTGGGCTACATGAGACCTTGGCTCAAACAAGAGAATTCAATGGCTCAATGTCTGCTAAAGATAAGTTCCACATGACCATGACACTGTTCCTCCTTTGCTTACTACCCCATTACAATTACTATTAAGTTCCCACCACAGCCCATGAAGGCCCAGAATAATCATCCTCTCTCCATATGTCTAGAATTCATATTGGCTCCTCTGCTCAGCTTTGTGTGTTGCTCTGTTTTAGGCCTCTGGACTATTACATCAGTGTTAAAGGCTGCCTTTCTGTCTGCCCAGGTCCCAGTCAGGTAGCTTCCTTCTGATGCCTTGCTCCAAGGTAGTAGTATCTACATTAGAACTTGTAAGCTGTTTGTGCAGTCAGCTAGCCTGTCTTTTTGCAATATTACACTGAGAAGCTCTTCAGGAGCAGCTGCAGAATCCACTGTTGTAGCTGGCATGTGGCAGGATCTTAGTAAGTTCACCAGGACAAGAGGGCAGAGAGGCTGGAAGGGTAGTCCTTTGATGAGTGAGAAGCTAAGGAGGGGTACTGGAGGGAGAAGTGTGGGTCAGAAGGAATGCCTGTAATCTTCTGTACAGTTCAGAAAGTAGAAATTGGGACTAGCCAAACTTGAGAAGCAGCTAATCAGAATGGAGAGTTCTGGAGGCCATGGTTACAGAAAAGGACTCTGCATCCACATTGGCAGAGTCAAGAGGAGCAGGAGTTGGCTGTCATTTCTCTGGCTCAATGTCCTGTTAGTCCGTTCTCCTGAGACCCCATTCTAGTCCAAGTGGCTTCCCTGGTCCTCCACACATGCCTTCTCTTCTCTCAGCAGCTGTGATATTTTTTCCAACTGTTCAAACTCTAAGGGTGGCTCAAGGCCTGAGTCAAATGCCACTTCTCCCACAAAACCACCGTGATCCTTCAAATAGGGTCAATTCTTCCCTCTTGGCTTGGGATTAAACACTGAGTTCATATGTACCCGTGTTTAAGGTACTGGTACTTAAGAATCAGAGTGACTTTGCTCCAGTTGAAGTGCTCCACCCTCCTTCATACCTTCCCAACATCACCCCCACTCCACAGATGCATCTGATATCTCAACTAAGCTGTGAAGCTGAGCAGAGGCAGGGACTGGGCAGTCTTTATTTCACAGACTGGGATCATTGAGCACCTGATCAAATTCTTGTCATAGGAGATAATACATACATCTCTGACCCAGCCTCACATGAAGGAAAGAGTAAGAAAACTTGACAAGATTGAAAACTAAATGAGTTACACACACACACACACACACACACACACACACACACACACACACACACTCACGGTGGGGGTCGGGGGACAGACAGACACCTCAGCGTCTGGCACAGAGTGTGCACTTAGTAAACTAGCCCCCACTGTCCATTTTTACCCATCTACTGTGTGCTTACTTTTGACTCTGCTAAGCCATGGACTCAGTGAGCTGGGACCGTGCTGGTCTGCTTTTGCCCCTAGTATTTAGCACAAGACAGTGAACAGGGGAAGGCCTTGTAACCATTTCTGCCCCCTTTCCTATGCTCAGAGTCATCTCCTCAGGGACTAGCAAAGCTCTGCAAACCTTGAGGCTACTGTACTGCTCTTAAGGAGCGGTGGTTCTTACTACAGTGAGTCAGAATCACTCAACACCGGTGGCAGGTCTCTGCCACAGCCTCCTTTCTCTGGTACATGCCATGGTATATAAAGAATGTACAACCAGGGCCACAGTCTCAGAGAGGGGAGCATCTAGCAGAGTCAGCCAAATGCACATCCTGACAAGGATTTTCAGCAGACATGGGTTTGACTCCAAGATAAATGATCTTAGATAAGTCACCTCATCTCTGAACCTCAGCTTTCCAACTTACAAAGGGGTGACCGAGTGACACCATGGAGGCTGATGATGATGCCCAAAGAGCCAAGGACCGAGGCAGGCATACAACAGAGGCTCAGAAAATGGAAGACAAATGGGGGAAATGAATCAGCAAAGCACATGTTCAGTATTACAGACTCAGTAAAGAAAAGGACAAAATCCAACAAAAATCACCACCAACAAAAAGCCCCATGGTGTTTCCTTGGAGAGCAGAGGGAGGGCTCTAGTGCTTTCAATTTAAAATGGGGGGGGGGCCCGCTTCATTGCAAATTTTAGTCGGCTCTACTCCCGATGTTGGCAATTTACATCTCATTACAACAAATGCTTCAGATTGCTGTTTTGCTTTTTAAAATTTCTGAGGCATTGTTCTGCCTCAAACACATGTGACCGAATTAGCCACAATAATAAGCACTTGCGCTAGGAGACAACACTACATTCTGGCGCAGATATTTTAGGTAACAAAGGAACTTTTTTCATTTTGTGGGAAGAGTAGGAATAAAAAGAAAGGCCTTTTGATCCACTGGCATTCTAGGAGTGACACACACTTGAGGTTTATTTTTGGGAAAATACACCTTCCATGGAGAAAAGCCTCTTAGCCAAGTAAAGAAAGCTTTTACAAGAGCACAAAAGGTAGCG
>PVIH01000691.1:59133-307365 GCA_004025045.1 Sigmodon hispidus
GCACAAACCCACTCACCACACAAACCCTGACACACAACCTGCACAGACCCACTTACCACACAGTCTGACACAGAACTCAAATGAACCCACTCACCACACAGGCTGACACAGAACCCACATGAACCCACTCACCACACAGGCTGACACAGAACCCACTCACCACATAGGCTGACATAGAATCCACATGAACCCACTCACCACACAAGCTGACACAGAACCCACTCACCACACAGGTCGACACAGAATCCACATGAACCCACTCACCACACAAGTTGACATAGAACCCACTCACCACACAGGCTGACACAGAATCCACATGAACCCACTCACCACACAAGCTGACACAGAACCCATATGAACCCACTCATCACACAGGCTGACACAGAACCCATATGAACCCACTCATCTATCTCATAGGCTCTGCTATACAACTTACAGAAACTTCACCACACAAGCTCAGTAAGAGACATTGAGGATTATGGGACAAATAGAAAATATTTGAACTTTGGAGAAGTTTGTAATTCAGCATATGAAAAGTTATTATGTCATAATCACCTGTGATGGGCGTACAGTAGAGTTAGGCTAACAGATAAAGTTTAAATCATGTGTTCTATACCATCTACCTCTGTAAGTCCTGGTGATTCCTCTTATAAAGTGTAAATTGAGTCACAGAAGACAGCAGTCTGCTTGTTGGTACAACAAAGAGATGAAATTGTACTATGTCTTTATCTTAATTCTGAAAAGCTGCTACTTGATGTAATTACAAGAGGTCTAGAGGTCACCTGTGTCTTCAAATCATATACATGTTTAGACACTATTGTTTCTGATTTCAAAATCAGAGGGTTCATAATGTCAGATTTCCTTTTAAAAGGATTAAATCATATTTATTTCTCTAAGTCTATAATGAGTAAATCAAGTCAAAACTCCTGAATGCAGACAGAACACATACTGGGGCACAGGAGTATTTTAGACTAGAATAATGATGATTTGCTTCCTTGAAAAGAATCTGAACATGGACAGTGACATAATAATGAAGGAAATAAGCACAGGCCTTGGGAAGAGGGAGGCGATTCATGCAGGGAAAGTGGATATGCCTTTGTGGCCTAGGGCAGAGCAGGCTGGTCAGCCTCTGTGGACCTTACCATGTCCTGGAGGATGGCCTTGACCACTTTCATCTGTTATTGTGGCTATGCACCTCCTTAGCTTCTACAAGGACAGAGACAATCTGGCCTCATTCCTTCAGTGCAAATCAATTATATACCTAGTATGGACCAGTGATGGGCTCTGTAGCTTTGAGGGATTCATAGTCAAGCATCTGGAGAAATAGGTGACAGGTGTTTGTGACAACTGTGTGTAAATGACAAGAGGACTCTGGAACAGAAGCAACTGCAGCCATGCTTCATCTGGAGAAGACTAGGATGCCTCAGAACGATGGGTATAAACTTGGAGGATGGGTAAGCGATGGCTGGGTGAGGCCTTGGGTGGGGTATCGTCATACAGTGAAAGCAAAGGAGCGAAACACAGGCTGCCTGTCTGACTCTGGGTCGTCTGGCAATCTATGCACATTTGTGGGGTGAAAGGACTGTGCTGGGTAAGTGATCAAATGACCCTACAATGATCATAGGAGGAAGAGCTGATCTGACTGGGCAGAGCTGAACAGAGGGTGGTCTAGGCACTTTTTCTGCCCAAGTGGTGGCTCTTCAGTCTTTGGCCCCTTCCCTCTCCATTTCCTGAGTGTGGTCTGTGAACAAGGCCTGCCACAGGCCTTGCTGGGCTGAGGCAGAAGTCATTCTGGCATGAAGCCTGGGCTGGGTGAGATCCCAGCAGACTATAAGGAGGCCTCCCAGGCTGCCTAGGCTCTCAAAGAATCTGAACCAGCGAGCAGCAGAGAAGAAATGGATATGAGAAAAGACATGAAGCCCTTCAAAAAAAAGAGGAAGTAGAAGCAGACCCAAGCCCATGGTGTTGAGCATCAAAGTATTTTTTTCCCTTAATTTGAGGACCCTTTTCAGTGACATGTTGGAAAAGGACAGAGGACTGACACCTATTGACTGTCAGCTATGCTAAGTATTTTACAACAAAAATTCTCCTTTAAAAAAAAAAAAATCTCTTTACCTCACTGTCATTGTCATTATCTGCTTCCCATCTCTGAGTAAGACAGTCATGCTAAGATGCCGAGGCAGGGCGGCCAGTTTTACTCACAATTATATTCAGCACCCAGCACATATAAAATATTCATTAGGTAAGTGCTGAATAAAATAGGTTAACCATCATGGTGGAAGTCCCCAAGACTGAGCCCATTACCTCCTGAGAGGTCCAGTGAGGTGCAGTGACACACAGAAACCACGTAGGTACTGACTGCTTGGGTTCAGGGTTCTCAGGCTCCTGAGCAGGCTCCCTCCCTCAACCCTATATTTCCTCATCTAACTCTACTTTCCAGAGGTTTCACAGGCTTCTCATGTCCTCTGATACTCTAGAGGACCCTCATCTCCTCTGTCCTTCCCCTATTCCAGTAGACCATCTCCGAGTCAGGAGAGTCAGCAGAACTCATGTGAACCCCTGGGTACTGTGAGCACATACCTCACTGGTCAGAAAAGTGTGCTGTTTTCATCTTGTGCTCTTCTACCCACTCCTGCCCAAGTATTGCCCCACATTGCGTCAGAATGGGGAGAGACAGCCAAGGTAGTCTGGGTCTGTCCTGCCTGAGCAGCACTGAAGACCTTGCACAAGCACTTAGTGCCTATGAAATGGCCATTGGCTGGTCAGGTGCCGGGGTGAGAGTGTGAGGTGAGTACCAGGGGAGTGGAGAGCAGACGCACTTGTGGTGCCCATAAGCTCCTAAGGGGATGCCAAGTGCACACAGGGCAGGAGTTCTCAGGAACTACAATGTATTATGTAGTTGCACTTCCTCAGTGTTCCTCAACATTTCCAGGGATGTCCCACGCTTTTTTTTTTTCCAGTTCTCCGTATAAGTCAGTCTCTCTTACAACTCTGGAACTTTGATTGGACTTCCTATTGCATGGGATACTGTTTATTTCCTCTTCAGTTGGAGAATTACAACGAAATCCCTTTATTTGAGGCCTCCTATGGCCCCTTACATCCCCCATACTGCACTAGTGTGGAAAGATCTCCTCTATCCTCCCCTAACAGCAAAGGCCCAAGAGCAAACAAGATTCATGCTACACTGTAATTATTTGCTGCCAAGAGTTGAGTTTAAGACTCAGAGTCTTATCCATTTAATTCTCATGCCCAGCAAAGGGCCTGAGACAGAAAAGTATCACTAAAAGTTTCCTGCATAAACCCTCCCCTTATCCAGCCATCCGATGACAGGAGGGTTAACAGGAAGCAGCAGGACTGAGCTTCCTATGTGTGTTGAGAGGTATGCTACAGGTGTTTGAGTGATTTCTTACAAGAAAGCTGCACAAGGCTTCTTGGCTCCACTGGTCTAGATGAGCTCTGGGTCTATGAGCACTAACCCCAATTCAGACAGATGCTTAGGTCAGCAAAAGAGTATGAACAGCCTTAGGGCCTCACTGATTCCTAACGGTCAGAATGAATCTGTCCATCTATGGCAGCTGGATAGCAGCCTGCCACCTCTTCAGGATGGTGAAATCCCCATATTGGTTTAGATTCCATGTGGCACAGCCATGGTCTTTCCCTGGGTTTCAGATTTCCTGTCCATTAAGATGAGAATGAAAGCATTAATAATCTTTCTCATAAAAAGATAATTTTCATGAAGACTATAGGAATTTTTGGCTGGAATCTTGAGGCCATATAGCCAGCTAAGACAGACACTGAAGAAATTAAGCAGGAAAACTTTAAAAGCATGTGAGTGTTAAAGCTCTAGAATTCACAGGCAGAGAAGGGAGGGGACTTTGCTGGAGATGCTCAGGGGTTGAGTGACTGATCAGATTGCCTGACAATTGGAAAAGCAAGATAGGCCTCTGTATGAAACCTGGTTGTTCCGAGTCTTGTGGCCTCAGGCAAGTTCCCTAATCTCTAGGAGCAGCCTGTTCCCTCATCTTGCATCCATCTATGGCTGATATGGTTTTATGTATAAAAAAGTTCCTAGCGTTTGCCCCAGGGAACATCTGAGGGGCAGTGAGTTGTAAATTGAACCCTTTGCTATTTGCATTTTCTGACTGCTGCAGCCGGCAGAAAACAAACCTGTCACAAGGCAAAGCCCAGCAATGACTACATTTTCTAGCTGCCTAACAGCTATCAAAGAGATAGGAAGAGATTTTCCACAGCCCTATCCCCTTGACCTACAGGAAAATGGTTCCAAGAAGAAAAGACAAAGAGTCCAGAATTATTTAACCACCTTAAAATCACATTTGCGAATAATCAGGTATCAAAGTGGGTAATTCTGATAAGCCAACAAAGCAGATAAATAGATACGGTTTTCAAAATGAAGATGGCCGCTATTATGAATAAATGATTCTAGTCTCACTACTAAATCTTTTTGGAGCATCCACATGGGGCAGCATCAACTACACATTCTGGTACCACTCCAACTTTGGGAGCAACTGTGAGCCCCTGGCCTTTACTTTTACAATATGGATCTTACATAGCTTCTTCAGCCTTGTCTCAAAATCCAATGGTCTTTAGTTTTCCTGCTCACTAGTGAGAATGACCTGAGGACCCAAGAGAAGGCAAACAGTCCAAGGAGGAAAACCTAAGCAATGAGGAAGCAGAGCTATATCTGGTAATGTCTGAAAGAACTGATGGGATCTTGGTGGTCTCTGAGACAACTGACAGGGCTGGTCAACAGACCGGTGGAGGTAAGGCAGAATTTCACTCAGGAAACAGAGGGAAGGAGAGAATTCTTAAATGAACACACAGCTGTAAACTGGATAACTGAGAAAGGGGGAGCTTGGATTAGGAAGTCGAGGGCCGTAGAAGGCACTAGGCTTTAACCAAGATTAAGAAGTTCTCCATAATATCTGTGTTGAGTGGTAGAAAGAACAGCTGGGAGGAGCCAGGCCTGCACACACACTGTCCTGTGTCATCCTTGAATGACCTTGCATGCCAGTGTAGGAGTTACTGAGCAATCTTATGCTTGTGTCTGGCAGACATCTTCACTGCAGTGCTTTATTTTATCATCTTCACCATAATGTTTGGGGTCATCATCAACTCAGTTACAGAGATGAGTAAGGTAAAGCTTAAGAAGTAATTTGTCCAAAGGCACTAAAGTAGATTCTGGAATTTCTGCCCTCAGGACCCAGGCAGACTTTAAATCATTGAGTGGGCTCTCTGCCTGAATGTGACAGGTTTAAAGATTCCCATTTCACAGAGGAGAAAACAGATTTGGAAGTGTTAAATCATCTGCTTCAAGTCACACAGGTAAGGAATTATGACAAGTGAGATTCAAGCCCAAGTAATATCCATTGCCAAAGGCCAAACTACCTTCAGTCCAGAGGAATCAGCAGGAAGCATCTGGCTGACATTAGCTGCCTTTTCTAGGGCACCATCAGAGACCTGGGTGTAAAGGAGCCAGCTCAGACCACAAAGGATTTTAAAGATCAAAGCTGGTATTTTAACAGACCTTGGACAGAACACAAGGCATAAACTCAGAGGGTTAGCAATCCGGCTCTGCAGAGCCAAGACAGATATGCAGGCCAGCCGCCACGGCTCTCTTCTTCAAACATTTCAGCCTGCTTATGATCCAGCCAACAGGGGCATTATCTCTTCTTTTCACATGCTCTTCTTTCAAATGGAGATAATAATCCTTACCTGGCCTTGCAATAAAGCTATTGGAATAGTCCAATGAGATAAAAATGTCAAGGTGCTTTGAAACCTATGAAGTGCCACGCACATGCAAATTACTGTTATTATTCTTATTATCTCTCCCTTGGCTGGTCAGAATTCACCATCTGAGCCTTCCTTGACAAAATATACACAAAATCTAAAATAATTACCCGCCTCCTTCCTGCAATTACCGTGCCAATTTTACTCTGCCTAGTGAAATTTCCATGTTTGTGGCCCCTGACATAGCTGTGTGGGTCTTCAAGGCAAGGACACGTCTACTGCTCTTCATGTTCCTCAGGGTTCTTTAAAGAAGTACTGAACTTCTGGTTCACACGGAAAGGAATGACACCAAGGAAGCTGCCTAAACTTGTTTTTTCCCTGCGTATTAAGAACAGGGCCTTGGGCTGGTGAGATGTGTCAGCTGGTAGAAGAACCTTGCTGCCAAGTCTGATGAACTGAGTTTGATCTCTGGGAGACACAGACACCTCTACCTCTCCAAATGAATAAAAATAATGTAATTAGGAGGCATAGAAACAGGAACTAGCTGAGGAAAGCTGAAACACACCTTAGGCCCCTCTCACACTGGTGCTCTTTGCTCCCACCTCCCAACGGCTCCGCTTCACTTCAGCTCCTTGGCCTTCCGGGAGGCCGCCATCCTCAGTTTGAAACTACCAACCCACTGGCTTGCAGGCACTCTTTATAAAGGTCACTGGCTCTTTTATCTCTAGGTTTCTAACATCTATCCCTACCTACTTTGACACAAAATACAATCTCAAACATTTGTTGAAGATGAGTGAATAAATAAATGAGTAATTCCATAAATCAGTGTGTGCCTTGTAAGCAGCAATGTCCTTAAGCTTTTAGAATCCTTAGCATTGGCATTGATTCTTTGGTGGGAATGGAGAGGAAAGGAAAGAAAAGGAAGTCAGACTTGCCATTTACTGAACACTGACTGTGTACTGGACATATAGTCAGACTCCAACATGGCTTCTTTATTAAATTTTGCACAAGTACTGAGATAAATGACCCTCTTGGGGGAAGAGTGTGAGGCTATGTCCTGTCAGAAAAAGTTTCCCAGGCTAGGATCATAGAGAAGGATGGATCGTCCTTTATGAGAGATGGTGAAGCTACACCCAGGTTGGTGACAAAGTCAGAGTGCTGAAAAAAGCCATGGAGGTAAAGGTCCTGAGACAAGCACACTGGGCCAGTGTGGTCTTGATGCTCAACAACAAAGTGAGGATCAGCTTCCTACTCCTGTCATTTCTTACAGAGCCCCAGGATTCCATGCTCTAGAGAACCCTTCCCATCAGACACACTAGACTTTTCCAGAGAATGAACGAGAGAAGAATGAGTGGATAAACATGCAAATGAAAAAGTGTGCCACCCAGCCAAGCCTCTTGCGACCACTCCTGCTATCCTGTCATCCCCTGTATCCTCAATGTGTGCCTCCACCTCCATGAGCTACCCCATTATAACCCCTGGCTGCTAACAAATCTGGTCCCCAAGTCTGAAGCTGTCATGAGCCATGAGTGTCAAGAGGATAGGCTACTTCATTCCAGCTCCCTGCACCTACCATGAGACCCCCACACGACCAGTAATCCTCCCATGTAGGTTGGAATCTTCTGAGAACTGACATCTCCTGACCTATCAGCTGACCTGGTTTTGAATGACTTGTCAGGGTAATAAATGATCTAGCACCCAATGTGGATGAAGGACTTCGAGCTGTGACCCTAGGGGAAGAATGCAGGTTAGCCTTCTAAGAACAAGACAAAAGCCTGGCCCCATACCAACCTAGGCATTAGAGGGCATGTGGAGCTGAGGCCCCAAGAGGCCTGTCACTTTCTGGCTCTTATTATCTGCCCTGGTTCTGAGCAGTGTTTACAGAATAACTATTTTCCCAGAATTAGGGAAGCAGGGAGGAATGCTCAAAATGTAAGACCCTCTCCCACACTGGTAACTTTGAATTTTAATTATATGTTTATGCATTTACCTCCAACACTACCCTTTGCCTAGCTCCCAATGTTTTTACCTCTTAACACCTCCCCAGGTCTGTAGGCTTAGAAAGTATCCAGTGGTGTTATTGAGTAATTGAATGAAGAAATAAACAGACATCTATAACTCATTCTACCTTCTGCTGCCAAAGATAATGATAAGTAGAGAAGTTGGGTGACCTGCCCAAAGTCACAGGGCCAATTACTGATTGGCAGAGCCAGCATTAAAATCCAAAAGAGACTTGATTTTAGTTTCTCTTCCAAATGATGTAGAAAAAAGTAACTCACAGAACCTGAGCAACAAGAGAGTACCAGACCCTGTACTGTGTGTCCCAAAGCTGTAAGAGGGACGACATCAGTCTCTTTTTAAGGAAAATAATATTGAGGATCAGAGAGTTGCTGGCTAACTAGATTGCACCTCATTCTTCCCACCAAATTATACACCTGCCTGCATAGAAACTTTTCAAGCTATTTTTTTTTTCCTTTTCAGGTGGCTTTGCTTACCAAGTTTCCAAAACTTGAGTGTCTTGCCTCTACTGTCCCACAGTCCTCTGTGCCTGTAAGATCCTCCAGAGCAGAAGGCAAGGTGTATGTGTATGCGAGAGTGTGTGAGTGTACATGTGTATGTACATTTGTGTGTACATGTGTTTCTGTATATGTAAGTGTGTGTTCTAAATGTGTGAGACTACTACTCAGCACTAGGCAAAATGCCTGACACAGGAGGAGACCAGAAAGTACTGGTGAAGGGAACCAGGAAAGAAGATGTTAAGAAGGAAGGAAAATAAGAAAAGGAAAAAAATTTCAAAGACAGAGTTAGAATGTAGGAAAGCTGGAATTTGAGTCCAGGCCTGCAGACATCCCTAAAATATCCAACGTTACACAGGCAGAGACCTTTTGATTATAAGGACCACTTAGATTTGTCTTAGCCTTAATTAACATGCTAATGACTGGAGTTTAAGTGTTCCTAGAAGACATGTGAGAGCATAGGGCTCTGTACACAGCCATGGTGTTAGCCACGTCTATACTTGCTGCTAGAATCCATCTTATTGTGACAGCAACCATGGCACATCAGAGAAGAGATGGCCACTGGCTCTCATGATGGCACTCAAAGCCTGGCAAGGTCAAGAGACCAACTATAGTCAGTCAGGGTTAGGTTTGACTCCACTTGTTTGGGGATGAAAAGAGGCACCTGTTTACCCAAAATGTGGTTTCTTGATGCCCAAGGATGGGGTGGTTTCTGGAGTCTAAACTCAGTTTAGGGCCATGCAAAACAGGTAATTTCCCCCAGGAGCTGAGCTAATGGTGTGGAACGTTTGCTGCAGGTGTGATTCCCCATCCTTCTGGAGACGTTCACAAAAGGCCCAGCACAATCAAAGTAAAAACCGTTCACCTGAAGGTCAGGAAACACGTTTCTCCCTGAAAACTGAATTCTACCCTTAGTGTCCACATGAACTACAGGACCAACACTGCCTTCTTAAATTTGCACAGTTATGGCTTCTCACTGAGATTTATGGTAACAAGTACCTTATGGATCTGAAGGTTACTTAATGTCACAGTGAACCTATGATCTGGGACAAAGTCAAGGTGAAAGCAGAGCTGGAGAAGGGAGACACTTCCAGCCCATTAACTATGGTGACACGGTGTGAGCCGGAGGCTTGTCTCTGGCCACCCCTGCCCTGCTTGCTCCTCTGTGTCAAGGTCAGGAAAAGGTCCCAGGCTGATTACCATACATACTACTGAGTAACACTATTGAGACATTACCATAAAAGCACACTTCAGAAGCAAAAGGAACCTGCAAACGGAAAAGGGGCAGTGTGAAAGCAGGCCCATCCACACAAACTGAAGAACAGACGCTGCACATCAATGTGTATCATGTATCCAGATAATGGAGACCTTCCTTCTTCAGTGACATACTTGCAAGTTTTGGAGACAGCCTAGTTTACTTCCCTTCTGAGGAAAGCACCATGATGTAGGGCCATAAGGATTGTGAACCTGTGGCAGAACAACCTTTTCAGTACTGACTGGCCCCACCTCTCACACTACTAGAGTCTTACACTCTGCTGGAGCCTTTTTTTTTTCTTTGTCTGTTTTCTCACAGTCTTTTGCCTTTTAGAATCCATTCATTTTAGCCTCCACACCACTTCAGATGAGAAATCCTAAAGGCCAGGGTGGTTCTCCTATGACCAAACCAAAGGAATTTTGTGTATCTTTACATTAATCTCTACATACCTCCAATGCACAGAGCTTTCTTTAGCTTTGTAGTGGGTTGAAGTCTGGGCTTTGCACATCCTATGCAAGCCCTCTACTGCTGAGCTGCATCCTCCAGTCCTCAAAAGCAGCTTAATGCCTCCTATCCCTATCAAAACAATCCTGACTACCCAAGACAGTAGTTTCAGCATCCTTATCCTCTGCCCTCCACATCTGCAGCAGCCTTCCTAACATGCCCCATGTGTCTCCCATACTCACAAGTGCTTCCCTTGAACTTGGATACAGTGCCCACCTTTCAGGACCCAGGGACTTCCTAAAGTCTCTCCATATAACCATCTGTAAATAGCCTGTTGATGCACTCAACTTTCTAGTCCCGTTAGCAGGATTCCAGCTTTGTCACTTTTTAGCTCACAGTAACAGTATACGTTTCAGATCACACTCAGCTTTCTTTACTGTTCTGAGGTCTGTTTAGAGGGCTACCCCAAGTCCCTGTGCTACCTCTTGCTGAATCGGCCGTGGCAAGCATTCTGACTACTCTTGTTCTCTGAGCCACATTCCCCAGGGTTCTTCCCACAGTGTAGCCAATGAACATTCATGGCCTCCCATCATATTCACAAAGAGGACACTGACTCCTCCTTGGAATGACTGTTTAGCCAAGTCTCTCCTTCCCTAGCCTCAAGGGCACTTGACCTGCTTCTCCCCTATCTCGTGCTGGAAGAGGGGCTGCAGGACGATGCCCTTCCTACTGTGAGGAGTGGTAAGCAGCCTGCCTGGGCACTCACCGCTGCCGAGCCGCAGGAGCAGCACATCTTGGAGTCTCCTGTTGAGGTCTCGGAGCTCCTTCATTTCAGACACCAGTGCCCCATATTCCTTGAGTTTCTTGGCCTGTTGTACGAGCTGCCTCCGAGTCCGCTCCAGCTCCTGCTGGAGGTGGCGCATTTCTTCCTGTTGCTGCTGGTAGTTTCGCAGCAGCTCCTCATACAGAGCCCGGGGCACAACGGCATCCTCCAGGCTGTCCATGTCCTCTGTGCCCGGTGAGGCCTCCACAAAGACCTCTTCCGGACAAGTGCTGTGACCCAGGCTCAGGCCGTTCTGTTTCTCTAGCCGGGCCACCACTGCCTCGATACTCTTGTGGGCCGCTTCGCTAGGCTTCCGCCCCTCCGGTCTCTGTGTAGGACAACGAGAATCAGTTCAGGCAAGGGCAGCTGGGACTTTCTTGGACTGCAGCTCAATATTTCCCCAGACAATCCTAGAATCACAGAACCACAGAACATCAGTGCTTGGAGAAACCTGTTACAGACACAGTCAAAGCCCTTCATTTTGCAAATGGGGAAACAGAGGCTCGGAGTGAGTGCTCTTGCCAAATGTCATACAAACAGGTGGTGGTAGGACCAGGTCATTTTTGTCATGCAAACATTTCATTTTTTCCATTCCAGCACTTGGACTCACACATCGGGACCACTCTTCTAAATTTCCCAGCCCTCCCTAGACTCCATGATCCCTGGGCAGTTACTTGCTGTCTATATTGATTTTTAGAGGGTGACAATGTGGCCCATCCAAGCCATTGCAGAGGAATCACACTAAAGAAAACTCATATGCAAGGGATTCTGTCTTGTAACCTTTTTAAGACTGTTTCAGTTTGGAAGGACGTCAAAACCCAAGCCCACTCTAATCTAGGGCAGTACATATGTCTTGTTTTCTATGGTTCCCTGCTGCCTACTCACTCAGGACTGGCAGTTGGCAGGAGCCTGACAAATGTTTACACATCTGAAAATTTCAGAGAATGCTAACATTGGGGTGCTTTCAGTTTTCTTCATGCTGCAGGTAAGCAAATCAGGCCCCAGAAAAAGGAAGAACCATCCCCAGGGTAGCATAGGGAAGTTACATGCCATAGAGCCAGAAGCAGAATCTGGAGCACAACACCCAGCACAGAGTCTGCCTCTCACATCTGCCAGCCTCTTCCTCAGCAGGACAGCACAGAGCAAGGGAAGCTCAGTTAGTGAGAATGAGGCTCCACTATCCAGGGCCTGAGGTGATTTCAGCTCAAGTGCAAAAAGCTCCCACTGGGAACCCCCACAGTACAGCAAGTAGATGAGTCTTCTTCACCTAGGGGTGAGCTCTCCCAGGGGCATAAAAGGAAGTAGAGATAACCAGACTACACAAGATTCTGCACAGCTTAATCATGACAGGCCAGACCTGACTCAATTTTTCCAGTCTCATGAAATTAAAGGTAATGAAAAGTAGGTAAACTCATGACTTAAGGTTGAGAAACATGGCAAAGTCCTGGTCATGTGATTTGCTGAGATATAGAATAGATGAATGTATCTACTAAAATTGTAATGATCATCTTAAACAACTGTCTGCATCACTATACTGTGAGAACCCTGGGTACAGGCGCCACATGTCTACACTTCATGATCCAAGAGGCCAGTAGCAGGCCAGAGTCACAGCAGGAGTATAACGGATGTCATGCAGTGGATTGGCTGCATCTCTTGGATTACACTCTGGGGATGTTCTTGACCTTGTGTACCAAATGAGATCACAGAGCATAAGTGATCTCTTCCTTCCCTCTGCCTTTCTCAGGGATCCTCACAGAAGAGGGTGAGGGGTAGAAAGCTAGACTGCTGAACCAGAGTTCTAGCAGGGTTTTTTTGTTTTGTTTGTTTTTATATAGTGTGAGACCAGCTGAGGCACGTAACAAGAAAATGTAACCTCATGAAAAGGTTTTCATCCAGCCCAGAATCCCATAAATACCCTCTGAATTTTGCCAATATCGTCCCCTAGCAAGTTCACCCTCAGGAATTTGGGACAATGCGACAGAGACTAGCTCTAAACTGCTACCCAAGACCAACAACTGCTTCATGTCTATGTAATTCAGCAGTGATCTCTCCAGAGTTACAAGCTCTAAAGTTCTAAATCTCCCGCAGTCATGACACCACATACACACTGCTGCAGGAGTATGCCTGGTGGTGCAATCTCAATGAGGACTCTCTGAGTAGCAGGTCATATGGAAAATGCAATTGCTGTCGCAAGCATCCTCCAAAGCCCCTCCCCAAAAAAATAAAACAAAACAATGCCCATGGCCTATGACACCAGGACTCATTTATATGGGCAAGGAGGCCAGACTGGGATTCTTTAGCTCTGAGAGATATAAATCCACTCCCATGAACACTCAAGAAAAGCAAAGATTTCGTTACCTTGATGTGTCTAAGCTGGAAATCTTCTTCTCCATAGTCTTTAACCTCCCCATTGTCCTCTAGGTGACCGAGAGAAAGTTTGGGGATTTTTATTTTCTTCTGCATCACACTGTTCTCAAGATCAGATTTGTCTTCTAAAATGCATATCAAGAGAACAAGGTTGAGTGTGAGTCAAAATGCTCAAAAAGTCCAAAACTTCAAATTCTAGAAAATAAATGAGGCCAAACCAGCTAAAAAGGAAAAGCAAACTAACCCAAGGCATATTGTAACCTGCACAGGAGCTCTTAGAGACAGCATACAGCATTTATTGTGTGTGTAGGATTCAAAATGGACCTTGCTAATCTGTTTCTCACTGTGGAAGCTAGAAGTTCAAACGGGAAAGCTAGAGAGGAAGAAATCTGAACCTACTCTGAGAAAGATCTTTAGTAGTCAAATAGTTTGTTCTCTGGGATGGAATTGAGACTCTGGGAAATTCTGTTTCTTATGCTCCCCAAAGGTTCCTACTATGTATCTTAAACATATTCTCTAGTACTTTGCCCATGTGGCATTTGGACAGGGGCTGGCTATAAGCAATCTCCTGGGTTCTTGCTCTCTCTCTCTGCAGTTATGCATATGTGAATGTATTAAACATGCCCTCGTGTCTCTTCCAGGCCAGGCTTCTGTCCTCACAACTTGGTAGTAAAACTGAGAAGGATGCTTGTACACCAGTAACTATTGTAGAATGTGCTCAAATGCAGTCTTCTCAGATCCAGCTTCAGCTAGTCAGAGGTGGGATCCCTGTACCACAAAGTTCTGAGTGAGTCCCATTTCCTCCATAACAGGGAGAAGAGATGAGCAAAGCCCCAGGCTAGCTGAGCTCAGGCCTCTTTAACACAGCTTGGGAAAGAGAACAGGGTTCAGAGTACTCTTCAGACTGTGTGCCGGGCATACTGGGCACTTTATGAGTGAGATATTCCTATTACCAGTGTGCCTGAATCATTTTATTTCCATAAACAGAAGATGGATAACCATTAAATTTCAAAAAAGAAAGAGATGACAGGCAACATATGAAGTACAAAGAAAAAGTTCAGAAAAAAAAAGACTTGGTCTTAGTTAAGAGCCCCTGATGGGGAAAGGCTCTTCCTGCTAGGACAGAGGACTCATCCACGGTTCTGTTTTCACAAAAACGACCTGTTCTTGTTCTCTCTGTATCTATAAAACCCATCCAGCAGGTTAGGCATGAACGGTGGAGGGGTCGTGGGTACCTCTAAAAGAAAAAAATCTTCCCTCCTACAAATCAATGTTGAATCTTTCTAAGGCAAAAAGCCTGCTGAAATGTAAAACCTCAAGAGAGTGCTTCAAATGAAATTACCTTGGCACTGGGTATGTGTGCACATATACACACAGGGAATGGGGAGGGAGAAGGGAGGGGAGAGGGAGAAAGGGGAGGGAGGAGGGTAGCAGAGAAAGGAGTGAAACAGAAAGATTGGCAGGCAGGAGGGAGAAAGACAGAGAGAGAGAAAGAAAGTATGAACATGAATGAATATGAACAAGACAGAAGAGACAGACAGAGCCCAAGATCAGACGGGAAGATGCTAGAGGACTTCTTTCTGATACTGTTTTCAGTGTGACAAGTTTAAAGTGTGAGTTGCCACCAAATGGGAATTAACAAGCCCGTCCAGAGCTGAGACAGCAGTTCAGACTGATGATGGTGTTGTTAGTGCAGAAGGAGACAGTCATTGCGGCTTACAAATCTGGGAACTGTATGAGCAATGGTTCTCAGATCATCTCATTCAACCCTTTCAAAACATAATAATGGAAATTAGGTTACTTCAGGAAAGGCTATGCATCCCTGCAGCATGCAGGCAGATCCAAGGACAAAGGAGGAACAAAAGAGACTGTGTCTACATTTTGGAGAATGCATTATTATGTAAGGTCACAAAGGTTAGTGTTACAGTGTGAACATGTAGGAGAAGCCCTATTGTGTAATTTAGGCCTAGAAATTTCTCCTCCCATAAGCCAGCTAATAGTTTTGAGAGTTACATTCTGAAATATTGAGGCTGGGTCCTTGATCAGATGGGGATACAAGTTAAAAGCCCATGAGAAGATAACTCAAGATTTCCAACTTGAATATGGGATTTTACAAGCAAGAGCAATCTTTCTGGCCTGTGTAACAAGTTTGTTGTTTTTCTTCTCTGAGTCTATTTCCTCATCTGTAAAATGAAGTCAGTAATTCCTACTCACATTGCCACGATGCAAAGGCGATCAATTTTGTATGTTAGGATCTTGAGGAAAATAAACAATATTGAATAGTTTGGTGCACATGAAAGTCTAACCTTCTAAGGACATGAGAACATGGACCTCAGTTACAGTCCTGCCATCCAGAGTAGACCTGATCCTGTCTCATCCAGGAAGCTGAGCAAGGTTTGGCCCAGTGAGTACTTGGATGGGAGAACATGAAAGAATAGCAGGTATACCAGAAAAGATGGGTGAGAATTTCTGCATGGATCCCTAAAAGGTGATTCAGTTATAGGCAGGAAACAGAGGTGAGGAAGAAAAAGAAATATTTCAAATGAGAGAATAAATGGCCTGAAAGACAAGTTAAAAAGAGCTGAGGTTTAGTTTGCAATTGTGGAGAGAATTAGGAGTCACATGACCTGGATTCTCTGCCCAGCTCTATAATGTGGGAAGTCAGGTGAGCACCTATATCATAACTGGTCATTTTGGAGTTGCTGTTACTGTAATGAGGTTATGAAGTTTACCACAGGTGGGTATCAAATCAGCTTGACAAGCACACCTCGAGGAACAACAGAACCCTATGCTAGTTGAGGCCTGAGGCTGGCTTGTCTCATGAGTTGGAGACCTGCCTCACTGGCTGGCTTGCAGGGAGTGACAGACAGGGGTGCTCTTCACTTGATGAAAATAATAACTGGAGGCCCCACCACTAGATCCATACTGGCTCCATGTTCTTTCATGCCTGCCTCCTTCCTTGTGTGTTTCACAAACGCTGTTCAGCCGGCACGCTTCTCTTCCTTCCTCCTCTGAGGTCTCATTCCACACTGTCCATGCTGTATTTATTATACTCTACCATCTTATTATACTCCAGTCACCGGCCTAGAGGCTGCCCTGCCACCTGAGTAACCCCACCTGATAGAACTGGCCATACAATAGAGACTCATCAAACAAAAATTTTATAATAATAATAATAATAATAATAATAATAAAAATACAGGTTTTGCAGTAAGCACATGAATGACTACTCAGCACCACCAGTCACTGGGCAACTGTGAATCAAAATTATGATATTCCATTTTATACTGAGAATGTCTACAACCAGAAAAAAAAAGGTGGAGGGTTAATAAGTAGAAGGGATGATATGGAGAAAGTGGTGGGATTATAAAAGGAAATAGCCACTTTAGAAACTTTTTGGCAGTTGCTAAGAGTTAAACACAGAATTACCAGGAACTGCACTTCTGTATGTACACTCAAGAAAATGAAAGCATGGGTGAGTCCCAGCAGGAAAGAACCTTCATCCAGCAATGGATGAAGGCAGAAGCTGAGATCCACAGCTAAGTATCCACAAGTCGAACTCCCAGTCCAGCTGAAGAGAAGGAGGAGAGTATATGAGCAAAGCGATCAGGATCATGAGGAGGAGACCCACAGAGATGGCTGACCTGAGCTAGTGGGAGCTCACTGCCTCTGAAATAATCACTGAGGAACTTTCATGGAAAGGAACTAACTAAACCCTCCAAATGTAGACAACAGTCGAATGGTGTGGGCAGTTTTTGGAGCTTCTTGCAGCAGGACCATTCCTGGTGCATGAACTGGCTTCTTGGAGCCCATTCCCTACAGAAGAACACCTTACTCAGCCTTGATGCTGGGGGCAGGGACTCAGATCTACCTCAACTGCATGAGCCAGAGGGAACTGACTCACCTTGGGATTCCTTGCCCTCCCTGAGGAATAGATGGGGGGATGGAGTGGGGGAAGCTGAGGGAGGATGGGAAGGAAAGGGGAGCAGTTGAGGGTATGTTTACTTAAAAAAATAAAAAGAAAATGAAAGCATGTCTACCTAGAAACTTGTATATCAATATTGATAGAAACAATATTCATAATAGCCAAAAAGCACTTGATACACATGCATATTTAAGTCAAATTATGAATTGGTAAAATATGGTATCCATAATCCATACAATAGGGTACTTACTATTTAATTATAGAAAGAAATGACACACTAGTTAATGGTACAATATGACTGAGTCTTAAAAATATTTCACTAGGGAGCTGGAGAGATGGCTCAGTGGTTAAGAGTACTGAGGACCTGAGTTCGATTCCCAGCATCCACATGGCAGCTAACAACTGTCTGTAATTTCAACATCTGACACCTTTACACAGTTATACATGCAGGCAAAACACCAATTCACATAAAAAATAAAAATAAATATTTTTAAAAGAATATTTCACTAAGCTAAAGACTCGAGGCATAAAAGTCCATATATTTTATAATTTTCTTACTGTTGTTGTGAGTCATTCACAATAGAAAAATTCAGAAACAATAAATAAATTAGTGGTTGCCAAGAGCATGGGGAAACTGGCCAATAGGAGTGATGATGAATTTAGAGATTGGGGGGATTATTAAAATGTTTTATATAGTAGTGATGGTGACAGAATATACCAAGAAACATTGAATTTCAGACACTTTAAAAATAGTTTAAGTAGAGGTGGAGAGATAACTCTATGGTCAAGAACACTGGTTGCTCTTCTAGAGGACCTGAGTTGGGTTCCAGCAGCTACATGGCTACTCAACTGTGTGTAACTCCAGTTCAAAGGGATCTGATGCTCTCTTCTGACCTCTGCAGGCTCCTGCAGGCACATGATACACATGCATATGCAAGCAAAACTCTCATACACGGGAAAGAAAAAGAAACCTTGCAAACAATAATTAAAATGGTGGATTTTGTGTTGATTTAAAAAATAAAACACTTCAATTTAAAACCATGATTCTGAGCATGATGGTATACATTTGTAATCTCAACACTTTGGCATGATGAGGCTGTAAGATATTGAGTTCAGTGCCAGCCTGGGCTACACAAAAAGTGTCAGACTTGGTTGAATTCCAAAATGAGACTCTTGTCTTAAAAACACAGAAGCAGGGGCTGGAGAGGTGGCTCAGTGGTTAAGAGCACTGACTGTTCTTCCAGAGGACCTGAGTTCGATTCCCAGCATCCACATGGCAGCTAACAACTGTCTGTAATTTCAACATCTGACACTTTTACACAGTTATACATGCAGGCAAAACACCAATTCACATAAAATAAAAAAAATATATAAAAAAACCCACAGAAGCAATGTGGAATGTCTACTACATATAAATAACACACCAGAGCAACTCTGCAAATAAGCATTATTTACTACTACTTTTGCTTCTGAAAAAGAAAAAAAAAAATGAATCTCACCTAAAACTCCTCCCTAACCACACCAGCAGCAATGGTGCAGAGCCAGGATGTGATGCAGATCTTCTGTCCCTCAAGCTAGGATGCATCACCTCCTAGTACATGCATAGAACACATGGAAGCCATGATGGCTCACTGATGAATGGCTGAAGGGATGGCTGAATGATGGATACAGATATCTATCCCCTACTCCCTGGCCTGAAGTTGAGTGCAGGAAGCTACATTACTCCTGGTTTCCTGACAGACTGTCTTCAGGAGAAAGCAGCAGCCATCGTATTATTCATAATACGATACAAGATAAACAGGTGTAGCCAGGTGAGAGGCCTTGACTAGGGACTTTAAAAAGTAGACTGAGCAGTTCACAAAGCTCTGAAGTAACAGGAACACATAGAAGGGACCCAAGTAAACAATACTCTGAATCACACACACACTCTCTGAGCTGGATTCTATTGCCTCAATTACTGGCCCAGGGGATCATGACATTTCTCTGGAAGTCAACCTGCATCTGGCTTTGTCCTGTTTTTCTTTAGTCTCCTAATTCATCCACATTCCCTGGATCAGGGTTATAAAGACCTGAAGCCTATGTGCATCCTTTTCTCTAGGCAGTAAACACATCCTGAGCCCATTTGCATCCAAACACTAAATAGGATGGTCTTTGGGTTACAGAAACTTACAAGTCCAGTATGGTACATGCCAAGAATCATACCCAGAATGCAAGGCCTGACTTCCCAAGAGATGCTGGTTCACTGAAAGCTCTCCAAGTCTTCCTCATCCTACTTCTGGGTTGAAGGTGGACTTATGCCATCCACATCTAACTCTGGGATAATTCAACAGTGTCATCGCTAAAAGTAGAAGGCATGGGTAGGAGAGGAAAGTCAGCTAACTAATAAAAAACAGCCCTAGCATTTGAAAAAGGTGGTCCTGGGCCAGAATTCTTACTTGGCTACAAACTATGGGAGGGAACTTAGGCAAGCTCCTTAACTTGTCTAAGCCTCAGATGAAAAATGCTTTCTAAGGTGATGGTGCACGTAAAGTACCTGGCCAAGTGAACGTCCTTACCAGAGATGTCCAATAAATAGCAGCTGTTAGGCCACTCCTGCGGGTTATGTGTCTGGCAAAGAGAGTCACTGCTGACACAGATTGAGACATGATGAAAGAGATGGTTTAGAAAGATTTATGTGGCATTGCCAAGCAAGATGGATGGGGCATGAGGATGAGCCCCAACACAGGGTAACAAGAAGCTATAACTCTTGACCGGTCACATTAATGAAGGTGAATGGTAGTGTGAATCATCTGAGACAGCAAATATTTCATGTGGCATTTTAATGTGACTTTGGAATATGATTCTGGCTTGGATTTCCAGGAAACCACCGAAGGAAATAGCAGCTGACGAGGAAGAATGGTGATGGAGACAGCTCTCTGGCCAACCTGCCTTTCCAACGTTTCCAAGCTTAGAGAAAAATAATCAATTTGGGTGTATATAGAAAAAAGTACACATTCTTCAGAGAGACACCTTTCACCACCCTGATTTTCTGGTTCTGGTCTAGGGGCAAGGAAGATGACCATCGGTCTGAGTATTTTCTACCCTCTCCTACCTTCTATGATGACAGCCACTGATTATCCACTTTCAATAAATCCTAAACAAGTACCTACTGTGGGCCAAGTCTAGTGCCTGATCCTTGACATCATTCCATCTAATCCTACAGTAAATTATTGAAGTAAGGACTATAGCTATATGAAGTGAGGCATGTTTCCTAAAACATAAATGACAGTGACGATCTCAGTCCAGTCTGTTTGATACTGGGACCCTGTTCCTGCCACTTAGTTACACCTGTTGAAATAGAAAAAAGTAGCTTTATGAACTGAACTGAAAGAAACATACACAAGAGCAGTATATTGACAAAACTTTCAAAGTACTTGTCTTTCTTCTGACTTTGCCTACACTTTAGGAGACTTCTCTGATGAGTTCCCAGCCTGAGATACACACTATCTAAATCCGTGCACTAGAAAGTCTGTTAAGGCCTTCTAGATCGTGTGTGTGTGTGTGTGTGTGTGTGTGTGTGTGTGTGTGTGTGTGTGTGTGCCTGTGGTTTAAAAAATGTGTTCTTCAAGAATGTAGTAAAACTTGCTATTTGTTATTAACATGTGGAGAGATGGAAGCACAGAAAAAAAGCAAATGGTGTTCTTTAAGTAAGACAGGTGAACAGGAAACCCAGGGCAAATCTGTCTTCAGCTTCATGAAAGATCTGTGGTTTACAGTTCAAAGGGGGAGCAAAACTGTCCTACCTCCCACTTTATATAGCATCATGCTGGATAATTAAAATAATCCAAAACCAGAGAGCCGAGCTTGGTGTGGGTTTCCCAGTTAGAATGAAATGCTAAATTCTGGAAGGCTAAACACAAAATGTTTAACAAAGGTTTTGTCTGTTTTATAAATATCTATATGCAAGTTTCAAGTTTTTCATCTGCACAAAAGAAAACCCTGTGAAGTCTTGTGTTTGCATTAAAAACAGATATACCACAGAGAAGACAAGCATGCTGCATTCTCCGGCCTATGGTGTTTATTTTAATAAAATCCAAAGCAGATAGAATTATCAAGTTTCAAGGATTTTATCCAACCAAGACAACAAAATAAAGGATGTCCTGCTGTGGAGTAGCAGAGGCAAGCAGAGTGGGAGGGGGCTGGGGTGCTGGCCCAAGGCAGGCTCTTACAGGCTTGCTGGGTGACCTGGCCTCCCTTGACTTCCTTTCAAGGGAACATAGAGACAGAAATGGAAACCCTCAACAGGTCCTTCAGTGTCCCAGGTCCCTCTCTTATCTGACAAGAAAGGCAGGCAACAGATGGCCTCTATCTAAGATTCCTCCAAGTAGGGCTGTTAGAAGAAATGCCTTATTGGGATCTATCCTCTACTTGTGGGGAGAGGAAACTGGCAGGCAGGTATTGGTGGGCCTTGTTCACATACCCACCTTCTTGCTGGCCCTGGAAAAGAGCTGGGACACAGACACAAACAGGAATGCCATCCTGTTGGGTCATCCATCTGTCTGGCTGCCCTTGTGTTTTACCAAAAGTGTTGCTATGATACTGAATGACCCCACAAGAGAGTCACAGCAAGACACAGGAAACCGGTAAGCCCTCCATGCTTATGTCTAGTCCTGAGAGCACATAGAACACAGTTGTCTTAAAGTGCATGCATTTGTTCCTCTCAATATTCCTTTCTGCAAAATGGTGATCAGCTGTGAGTCAGCTGATTGTTCTTCAATGGCTAGTCCATCACAGCCCTAACAGCTGTCAATATTAGGAAATCTGTAATGTATGCCAAACGCTTGTGCATGTTTGCTTGATAATAACACAGTGGGAAACAGAGTGATCATTAGTTTCTCTGTTTTAGATGAGAACCTGATTCTCAGAGAAGTCAAGAATTTCTCTGCAGTCACACAGTTTATAGGCACAATTTGAACCCACAGTGTCCTCCAAGTCCATCCTCCCTGAGCTCTCACTTCCTCCTCAGTACCTAAGGAGGTGGCCTGCACTTGTCTAACCTTCTCCTACCCTAAGGCAAGCTTCCTTCCCCAAATATCCCAGACTTGCTTGCCATCTCCCACACAGGGTGCTCAGCCCTGTGCTGAAGGCCCTTACCATAACGCCTCTGCTCTCTGTTTCTAGTTTATTGTTCACAACAAGTGCCTGAATTCTACTCTGTCCCCGAACCAAGCCTGATCCTTCCTCTATAGTGTAAAACTCGGAAATCAAAAAAGTACAAAAATACCATTGCATGCAAATCTTCTCTTGTGCATGTATATTTAGCTTTCCTGTCGTCTGCCTCACCAGTGAGCTCTGGGGAAAGGCAGTCGCTGCAGTTAAATGAAACAAAAGTCAGCCAAGACCTGACTTCTAAGACCTCTCTCCTCATTTGGTTTCCTAGGACCCTCCCCCCACCAATTCCTTGATTCCCAGTCTAGTGCTGGCTGTTCTTTCCTAGTCACCTTTTATGGTTTGTCTCCTCAACAGTGCCCTTAGAAGCTGGTGTTCTGGAGAATTCTGTCCTTACATGTTTCTTTCTCTCCCTCTGCCTTTACCCATTGCGACATCAGCCCTCTCATAGCTAATTACTTCCAAATCAGGACCTTTAGTTTGACACACTCTTCTGAACTTTGGGCTCCTCATTCTCCTGACATCCCCCAGGACATGTTCAATGGCACCCTAAGAGTCAGCATACCACACACAAAGCTCATCCGACCTGATACTCTTCAAGAGTGCCCTTTTAGGAAGGAAGGTCCAGATTACCCTATCCTGTCACCTCACCATCACATGGCATCACAATCAGTCAACAACCAAGTCTCAGGGACTTTCTTTCTTTTTCTTTCTTCCTTCCTTGCTTGCTTTGTGTGTGGAGGAGTGGGGGTTGTGACAAGGTCTTGCTGTGCCTGTAGCCTAGGCCTGGACTTACATTTATGGACCTGACTCAGCTTCCTTAGGGCTGACATCACAGTCTTGACATATGGGAGGATACAGTCCACTGTTTGGAACCTATGGCACTTACTGAACAGGGTTTCAAGTAGTTTCCTCAAGCCCTATTTGGAATGGATGCAACATGGAACCTGGAGCCTTGTGGTTACTGAGATCTTTGGTCAGACATTATCAATCCCTGTTCTTCCTGCATTACCTCCCAGCATTTGGTTAGACCACCTGATGGAACTCAGAACCTGCAGTACTTAAATGGGCCAAGAAAACCTCCTCAGGTTATATGACTTTCTGGTAACAAGAGCACACAGCTCTTGTGTCTAAAGAGCTTGGACAAAGGCACATGGGCAAGAAAAGTTCTTCCTAAAAAAAAAAAAAAAAGGCATCAAATTGAACTCTACTTATTGGGATATTTTTTAATATTTTTTAAATGTTAAAAGTTAATGTGCTCTTGAACAAATTATCAAACACACACACCAAGCAAAACAAACAAACAAACAAAACCCAATCAAATAAACAGAAACAAAAGCTTCAACTTGCCTGGGATTTCTCCTTTCAGCCTATAAACCAGGACCCTGAAGCACTCTTCAGCACACATTATTTAGATGCAACACATATGTAGTTCTTGAACACTAAAGCTCACATCAGATTCAACCTTCAATGATTAGCATTCCAGTAGAATCTGCAACAAATGACAGCAGGCAAGTCCCAGTCTTCGCTCCAGTGTACATCAGCTGAACATGTCAAAACCTAAATTAAAAGTTTTCATTTGCTTATTAAAAAAAAAAAAAAAAAAAGCAATCCTTAGGTTGGCATTCTCCCACTGATGACACGCAACATCTCTGCATGTGAAATTGGCTAGTCCCCTGCTTCACTGCTAGCTCTGTAGAAGTTCCAAAGCATTTCTGGAGCAAGTGATCTATTTGGACTGACAGTGCCAAGCTGGGACCTGAGCCCTGAATGAGCTAAAATTACCAAAGCGAGAAGAACCGTGGCTTTGGGACTTATTTCCCCAAGTGTGGGGTTTCTCCTAGTTAAGGGAGTGATAAAGAATGTTGACTTCTTCCAGATGAATAAAATTGAATGAAACCTCAAAAGCCCATTGCAGGTTTCTGTTCTAAAAAAGAAAACAAAACCAACTGTGGCTTAGAGGTTCATTCTCCTCTATCTCCTATCTTCCAACAAAACAGCATCTGTCTTCACAAAGTATGTGAGGGCAATGCAGCCTGGCCCAAGTGGATGCACAGCCCTGGACAGCAGGCCCCTGCCCTGGAGAAGTTCACTGTCTGGCAGGAACACTGACTAACTAAAACAGTCCTAAAATGTTACAAGTCAAAGGCAGGGAGTAAGCACAGTACAAAGTGAGTTCTGAGGAGGGAGAACCTTCCTTGGAGGCAGAGGCAGGAATAAGCAACACCCTAAAGGCAGGGAGCTCCCAGTGTACTTTGCTCACTCTCTCTTACAGCTAGACCAACAATGGGTCCCAAGTCTGTTTTTTCCCAATGGAAGGTCAACTCCACATAAACAGAAGGTTCAAGTCAGACAAAGATTAATCCACAGGGCCTGACCCAGGAGTATGTGCTCACAGTAAAAATACCAAGAGATATCTCAAGTCCAGGGCAAGCAGGGTTGGGCAGTTAGAGGGATGAGTCTGGAAAAGTAAAGTGGGGATGGCGTTAGGGTTGGCCTACTGGGATATGAATGCCAGGCCGAGAAGTTGAAGCTTTACCAAGTAGACCATAGGGAAGCTATACAATGCTCCGAGGAGAGCAGTCAATTGATAAGACAGTGGTTCAGATCATTCTGAATGCAGTGTAGGCAGTGGACACTAGGTGATTAGTTAGCAGGCTGCTGTAGGCTTTTAGATAAGAGCCTAAGCAAGACTGAATGCAGCCAGGGCTTGTAGATCTAGAAAAGAAAAACTCCAGACTCTCCTAGAATTGGTCCCTTCACTATGCTGCCTGGGGCCTGGCTTCTACTTCTCCTTAACACTTCCTACACATTCCATGAGGACAGTGTTTATGTCTTCATCACTCTGCCCCTCCCCAAAAATCCCATGTGGCAGGGCCTAAAAAGACTGTCTTCCATGGAGCATGCCCCATTGTGAGCATGCCTTGGACTCTATGCATGGGTGTAACCATGCATTACTACATTGAGTTTGACCTGTAAGAAACAGTAAGGACACGCTTGACCACAAAGGGAATTTAGGGCAGTCAAACAATGATTACACAGTATAGATGCCCAGGAAAAAATGACAAAATTGCAGGACTACAATAGCCTACAGGAACCAGTTTTGAGTCTCTAAACTCCATTAAGCAGGCTGGATTGCAATTAAACAATAGCAAAGTCTTTGCAAGGAAACTTCTCAATTTCACAGCCTGCATGGCAAATAAATGCAAGTAAGAAGAGACCACACAGCTTGTCTGTGGGGGGGAGGATGTCAACCTTTGAATTATCCTGTCCCTTCAGAAAGGACAGGAGCTCCTGTGAGAGGATTTCATCAAGGAGATGACAACTGAGTTTGGGGAAGTGTTTGATTCCTGTAGAGAGGTTAGCTGGGTAACAGAAGAAGAAGAGCCCAGGGGTTTGAATATGAATACTCTGTTCTCTGGCTGGGAATCTTGCCTTGGGCTACACTCTTTCGTTTCCATTTCCCCTTTGCGCCCACTCCTTCCAGGCCATGCTGTATTGGTTCATCAGCCACCTTACAAAGGAGACTGCCAAGCAGGGGCTGGCAATAGAAGATCTGTGCTGCAGTTTTGGCTTTGCCATTTATTTGTATGTGGCTACAGGGAGGTCCCTGAGCTTCAGTGTTCTCGACTATAAAGTGGAAACAAACGCCATGGTATTATCTATCAATGGGTGCTAGACAAATAATGAGCAGGCACACAGCATGACTGTCACCAAAGTGTGCGGGAAGGCTTTGCTTTTTACTAAAGCTAGACTTGTAGTTTGGTACAAAGGAAGCCATGCACTGGGGTTTGACACACTGAAACCATGGCATAAGCTACTGTGGTGGCAAAGTACAAAGTCCCATAGCAGCTGGCTGGATAGTTCCTGGTTTCATGAAAAGGATTTACTTCAAGACATCTACAGAGGTTGGCTTGGACACACATATGGAAAGCTTAACACACTTGACACCAAAGTCACAGTGGTTCTAAAACCATGCTACTGAAGTCAGAACTAATTAGTTAACTAGGGGCAGTCCACAAACACAAAGCCACCTGTGCCTTCCTCTTGAGGAACTAACTCCCCAACTTGGTGCCACAGTATAACTCTGCTCCCACGAATCAGTGTTCTTGACTATAAAGTGGAAACAAACGCCATGGTATTATCTATCAATGGGTGCTAGACAAATAATGAGCAGGCACACAGCATGACTGTCACCAAAGTGTGCGGGAAGGCTTTGCTTTTTACTAAAGCTAGACTTGTAGTTTGGTACAAAGGAAGCCATGCACTAGGGTTTGACACACTGGTACCATGGCATAAACTACTGTGGTGGCAAAGTACAAAGTCCCATAGCAGCTGGCCTGCAAGAGTTCCTAAGCCCCACTTGCTTAGGAGGCTGCTTGCATTTTGACAATAGCAAGGTCTTTGCATGGGTGAGATGAGCTCTTCAGGGGAAGTCACTTCAAGCAAGATCTGGCGCCACCAAGCTCAGTACCCAAGGCTCCTTCCAGGATACATGAATTCTCAGGTTCACACTGGCCCTTCCAATCAGGTCTGCACTGAGAACAACAGTTTCAATTTAAAAATTAACCAGCTTACTGGAATTCAAAATGGAGTCTAGCCAACGTCATGTTGCCATTGTCCCCACCCCTCCCTGCCATGCACCCACCCACCATTTTTCTTTCCCTAAGAAAAAAGCTGGAGGTGAGAAGAAGCACTTTTAAACTTGGTTTGCTGAAACTGGTACCATACTTACTCTGCTCAGTCCCTAGGTGCTGTTTAGGGTTCTTATGTATGTATACATGTATGTACCCATTGCAACGTGTGTTGATTTTAAAAGAAGAGTTGGTGGAGGCTGTCATCTGCCTAAATAGCCTCTCTGTGGTTCTTGGAGAACTACATGTGTCTACAATTGCTGAATGAATGGATAAATGGATGCTTGACTGGATAAACATGTAGATCAACAATCTCCAAAAAAGAAAGGCCTTTACCATGGACTCCTGATACCTATCCTATCCACTCTCCTGGGCTCTTCCAGATCTATATGTCACAGGATCATCAAGAAGCATGCTTTATTTTTTTTTGTTTTTCCAGCAAAAGGGAAGCTAAGGTTAAATCTAGTTATAATTTCCTTAGGCTTATCCTCTTGCTGAGTAAATTCCTAATCCCTTCCTAGGTAATTAAAGGCAAGCGAGCAAACAAAACCTAATCAGCTACAAAGACCTTCATTCTAAAACCTGCCTCCCTTACTCATTTGTTCCCCTGGACCTTGGTGTCTGGTGTTGAGTAGACCTATGGTTCTGTGCCCCCAGGGCCTGTCATCAAGCGGGTAAGGACTCAACCTGTCAAAAAGAGGACCTTGTGGGGTTGATCCATTCTAAATCTTTTGCTCCTTTATTCCCACAAACCTACTTTCCAGAGGTATTAGAAAGGAATCAGAGCCTGTCCTGGGATTCTGGGCAAGTTGCTGTGATTCCTGCTAGGTTCAGAGTTAGCTAAGCAAGAGGAAACACAGGACCTTGGGAAAAGTAGGAAAAGTGTCAAAACCACAGAATCCTGAAAGTCTTCATTACTGGTGTTGTCCTCCAGGGGGAAGGTGACTCTGCCTCTGCCTCCTCCCGGGGAGCACTCTGACCAGTAGCAGCTGCACCTCTGCCCCCAGATGGAAATGATAAGCTCCCTGCTTGCTGTGGGCCCAAGCCTTCTACACGTGGCTGGGAAAGGCCAACTGCCTTTGCTTGAAGAGGAACCCATGCCTCTGCATGGCACAGTACAGGAGGCTGAAGAGATTGGCTTATCCAGTCAACTCACCAAATCTCTGAATCTAACCATCAACCTAGAGATCATCTGCCGGTCAGTCTGTCTCCTTTCCCTCTCCCAGACCGCTGTGTACATGATCGGGGTTAGGAGGTCAGGCCCTAACCTGAACTAGAAACTGTTTGCCTTCATCTCTCTCTCAGGGAGCGTTCTGAGAGGATGCAAAGAGGGGTGTGGAGGCGAAGCTACCTTAGGACCCTCTGCAACTTGGCCAGTACACCGAGGATGGGCCTCCTGGTCCTAATGATGGCCCAGATGGAAGAAGGTGTCAGAGATTTCTTCTGTAATAAAGGGCTCCCATCTAAAAGATCTAAAATTGCTTCTTGCTCCAAGAAGACACCAAGGGCTTTCAAAGGAAAGAGGAAGGAACAGTTTGAGAAACTTAAGATAGAAAGCAACAGAGAGAAAAGCAACTGTGAGAGGTAAAGGTGAGAGATGGAGACATGACGGTAAGGGTTGGCAGCTAGCGAAGGGAAAGTCAAGAGGCAGGGAGAACACAAAAGAGTAAGAAAGAAGAGGGTAGAGAAGGCAGGCTGACAGCCCAGTGCGGGAGTGTCAGCGAAGCCAGGAAGACAAAGGGGACCCTTGGGTCTTTTTAACTGGTCTGGCCCCTTAGAGACACCTGGTACCTAAAAGAAAGCCCAAGGGACATGAAGAAGAGGCAAGCAAGCTGTGGCTCCCCGGCCCCGGCCACTCAGCCTCTCCCAACCAGCCCCAGTCCGCCCGGACCCAACGCCCCTCCCGGCCCGCTTGCTCACCTGCCAGAGCCAGGATCTGGGCCTTGTGGAGCAACAGCGTGCCCCAGTCTCGGGGGGCACGCGGGGGGCTCTCGGGCTCGGCGCCCAGCTCCTCTGGGCCCCGGTACACTGCGTACACCTTCTGGTTGTCAAAATCCAGTCGCGAACGGGGGCTGAAGTCGCGCACGCACGACACGGGCAGCGCGTAGCAGACGTTGTCCTCCAGGAACCGCACAAAGGCGTACATGGTGGGCGCCGGGGGGCGGACCCGGGCGCCGGTCAGCCCGCGGGGCGGCGCGGAGGTGGGGACCCCGCGGGGGGCGTGAGCCGCAACCGGGCCGGGGGCGGGGAGGCACCCCGGGGCCCCGGCTCCCCCCACTGTTATTGTTCCTGAAAGCCCAGCTCTGCCAATCGGCTGCTCTCGCCTGGGCGCGGAAAAGGAGGGAGTGGGGAGAGCCGGGCGAGGGGCGGATGAGGGGGTTTGGAAGCGCACCGCTACTTGCGAAGTCAGACCCGAGCAATCACAGCCTGAGTGCGATTGCTGTAAGGAGGGGAAAGAGCCTGGGAGATTCAATCACCTTAATAACAGTAGCGCAGCGGGGTGGGGAAAACACTGATAAAAGTCGCTTTCGGCCCAATTCAGCAGTTTCAACAATCGTGCTGCAGAACAAACTGCATTGCAACAAAAACTATTTTGCAAAGGACAGGAGGGTAAGGGAAGGACTGAAGTTGGTGGACTGGCAGTAATATTACGTGAATCCCCAAGTGTAAACTTGCAAGTGAGCGGAAGTTTAGCGTTTTGAATTTAGCCACCCTTCTTAGTTCCTTTAATCTACCCCGACCTCATCCCCTTTCCCCTTTTCTCTTTCTTTTTGCAAAACTAACAGCACCTGCTGTGAGGGTCAGTCAGCCAGAAACATTCCCCCAGAGCTGCCAAACCAGTTTTGGCCAGAACTGTACTTATTTGAGGTTTCCAGTTGGAGAGGCGGCTGTGGTGCCCCGAGGGTTGGTCTCATCTTAAGGAAGCAGTGACACCCACCTTCCCTTTCTCTGTTGAGGAATCGCCTCCACTTGCTTGCTGCCTCTGGGCAGGGAGGGGCAAATTTGAATGAAGCAGAGAGGGAGGCTTTTAGAGAGTTAGGGCAGAGGCTGGACTTCCTAAGTCCTTTCAAGAGTTCTGAAGCAGATCTGGCCAGATGACTGCCCCTTCCCTGTCTCTATCACAAGCAGATGAGAACCATGAAAAGCTGGTTTCCACAGCCACCTGTGAAAGGCTCTCTGCATGGGTAGCTTCCCAGAGGGTATGCATAGCATAAAATTGAACTATTTACATCCCAGTTATCTAGCCCAAACAGAGCATTTGTCAGAAACATTCTCAGCGAATTTGGGGGGAAGAATAAACAAAATTTCACACACATCCATTCATTCATTTAATTGAGCAACCAATATTTATTGGCACATCCTCCTTGCTAAGTGGGTGGTCTAGAGAACAACGGAGGTATACCTAGGACCTTAAAGCACTTATTGATGTATCAGAACCTGAGTCTCAGTTGGATTCTATGTCAGTATTAAATGACTGAATCACACACCTTTCTGCTGCTTGTAACTTTAACATTCTAGTCTGAGAGAATTAAAAAAGTTTAATTATGAGGTAACAGTGAGAAAAGTATCCTCACAGAAGCATGCATAACGGGAAGTGGGAGACTTGGTGAAATGTTGTTTTTAAAAACTCATTTTAATGAGCTTAACCTGTAACAACAAAACAAATGATTCTGAGTTTCTTGCTTAGGTGGGGGATTTTGTTTTCCCTTATACTCTTCTATGCCCATATTCTGCACACATACCCTTGGTGCTATTCCCCACAATAAGGCACTGCTTTATAATAAAAGTACCTTGCACTCATCTCTCAAATCAGCTCCATTCAAAATGGAGACAAAGCAAAACCCCCAAATTCACTTCATTGTGATCTGAGAAGTACTTTATGAAACTGTATTCCACATCGCTCCAAAATGCAAGCATAGCAAGTAGGCTAACATCCTCTTAGAACACCCACTGGTGATACCTAGTCAGCTGGACAGGACTTAGAGTTATCTTGATAACATATGTTCATCCTGTCTTATTCTACACTCTTAGTCCTTCCAGAAATATACTCTCCTGATTATGATTTATCCTGACTTACCTTAAATGGGTTATTTAAGGTATTTAATGTTAAAAACACATTCCTAATGTGGTCAAGGGAAAGCAATGTGTCACAAAAGTTTTGATGACTCACAAGATGGAGCATGTGAAGTTGGCCCTAAAATAACTTCAGGTAGTATTCTGGATGGTCTCTGCATCTAGGTGAGGGTTTCCCTAAGATATGTTGATAATGCCATCGCTCACCACTTTCCTGGACATAGTTGATTACAGAGAATATACATAGACTATTTGACATTTCCCAGCATAGCATGACCCCAGCCTGTGTTTGCTCAGTGCCCTCATCCTTGGAAATGTTTCCCCACTGAGTGCCTGGCAACCTCAGCTATCTCTGAAAACCAAATGTCTTCTTTCCTAATCAACCATACTTTTTAAGCACAGACTAGCCTCCCTCTATTTTTATCCCTCACTGTTTCGAAGTTGGAGCTGCAAGGACAGTGACGGAGCTCCATACCTGCACCTTCACGAACTGGGGAGTTCATTTAATGCTTTAGGGACCTTAAGTCTGGATTTGTGGCTTCCATGCAGAAAAGAATATTAGGACTAATTTATGAAGCAGAGTTGGATATTGTATTAAAGTTATTTTTATTATTGGCTTAAGTGTAAGGGTTAGGAGAATAAAAGGGACCCAGGAAAAGAAAGTAAGATTCACCCAAGAGCTTGGGTGTGGGCTTCTTTGTAAGACAGTCACAAAAAGTAACACACACCCAAGTGTAGGTGGGAGCTTCCTCAAGGAGTCTCAATTGCTTTAGCATTAGCCGTATCTACTATTTTTGTTAACTCTTGAGTTATATCTAAAAAGGTTGCTAAGAAACAGTTTCCTCTTTTCTCTATCACGATAAATGAAATTATAGAAAGGCTCTAGAGATGTCTTGGATGAAATTATAATCTGATAAAGTAAAAACCAGAAGCCACTGGGGTTACACATAGAGTCCGGTACTTGTCCTTCCTCTGTCTCTGAAGTATGAGGTGAAAGTCCTAAAAAATGACCGTGTTGACAGTTGCTAAGAGAGACAGGCCTTCAAGGATTGTCAGCTCTGCTGTACTTTTTATTTCTCTGCTGGTAGAGAGTTTCAGTCAGATCCTGGGGTGACACATTACTTTCCCCCCAAATTTCCTGTCTTTCCTGAACCAGAATGAGAGCTTTTTGAAGGCAAGTAAAAGCTAGTAATTTCTGCAGCCTAGAAACATGCCATGAGGCTGGACATTAGACTCTTAGCTTAAAAACACATTAAAGACAACACAACAGCATGACTGAGCCTCTTAAGAGTTTTTTCTTGAAAGCCTATTTGTTCTTTTCAGAGTTGGAAACACAATCCAACTCTCTTTCTCACTCCTGTTAATCCTACCAGGAAACTCTGATCCTTCACTGAAGACAGATACACAGATGAATACATTAAATCACAGCAGCCCCACTTAACCTACCCATGCCAGTGTGAACCATTACAAAACAGTTCCAGTTCTCAAGAACTCCGAGAGAAGAAAAGAAATCATAGGATGAAAAATGAGTGAACACAAACAGGGTAAACACTCTCCAGTACATCGGCCTGTAGGTGCCCAGAGTGGGTTCTGGGAAAGGAACGGCAGGCACAGTGGGCTGAGGCACTGTGGACATCAACAGAAAGCCAGCCAGTCCCCATGTCTAACAACTCACACATCCAGTCTATTGACACGGACACAAGGAGTGGCCACTCTGTACTGCACTGTGCCTCCCCTGCTGCAAATTCCCCCATCAAAACTTATAAAATCTTTTCCTTGACCCCAGATGACCTGAGTTCGATCCCCAGCACCCACATGGTGGCTCACAATTGTCTATAACTCCAGCTCCAGGGCATCTGATGCCTTCATCAAAGCACCCCTAGGATCAAACAAATCACCTACCCAAGTTGTTTTGAACTATTATAAAATATCAGTTCTACTTCCCAAGAAAAGAAAAAAACAAGATCAGACAATGAAAAATAGGCACCAACAGGGTAAAGACAGCTCCAATACGTCTGCCTCTAGGTCCACAGAGAGGGCTCTGGAGAGGAATGGCAAGCACACAGGGCTAAGTACCCTCCTTGGGCACTACTTGCATGTCATTAACAGGTGTACACGTAGACAAAACACCTATACACATAAAATAAAAAAATAAATATATTCTAAAACAGACTCTAAACTCAAAGAGGCAATGTAAGGCATTAAGTCCAATCAAATCATGGTGAAATTCCTACCTCAGCAGCCATAGCAAAAGGTCATTCAGATCCTGTGTTAGGAAGTTTAGTACCACAACTTTGGGACACACCCAGATGTTAAAGTCCTGCACTGAGACAGACTCTAGGATACTGCAGCTGCTATACGAATGTCAGGGAGAATCTCATCCCAGCTCTTTTTTCTTCTGCCCAGACATCATTACTTCTTTCACCTATCTTTCCTCATGTGGCCTGGTTCAGAGATGATGGCTGGGTTATCTACTTATCCTCTGTGGCGTCCTGTGAGCTTTGCACACTAGGCACTGCGCATACTTCATTAGTTTCACAGGAAACCACTCAAGAGTGTTGTTAACTCCTAGACACATTTCAGACATTGACACTTAGGGCAAATGGTTTAGTTCTGGGGAGGTTCTAGAAGGTCGATGGCCATATTTTCATTGTAGAGACTTTGCTCTAGAAACTGTATGGAGGAAAAATGGAGGAGAGGTAAGTATGAGGGGGGAGTCCAGCGATGAGGCTGAGTGTCCTGTCCCACCCCTCCCTTGACTTCCTCTTTGTGTGCCAAATGGACTTTGCCTCCCATCCAAGTCATTTTAATGGAGCAGAACATGTACACATCTGGGCTAGCTTAGCAACCACATCTCCATCTCCACTGCTCTCTCCTCTTGAGCTGTGCACAGCCTGGAGTTCATGTCAAGTTTCTTCGGTTTAGCCAGCTGAAGCATGTTCAGTGGCATCAGTGGGACTTATGTTTCATATTACTGCCTGGAATTCTCCATGTACTTTGCAAGACTATTTTGAGGAGACCTGGGTTCTGTGAATTTTTAAAGCAATTGGAGCGTGTCTTTTCAACCTCTCTGCTAATGATTGATCACATTTTTTTCATGATTTTGACTTTTTTCCTGTAATGTTTGACTTTTCAAGTCTCTCCTTTTTACATTTTTAAAGACTTTTAAGAAAGAGTTCTAGATTCACCACAAAATTAAGAGGAAAGGACAAAGGTTTTCCTTCTACTTCTTATCCATACCCCCATCTGTATTGCCTGCCCATTGTCAATGTCCTCCACCACAATGGTACAACTGATGCCACTCTGTGGACACACTGTTATCACTAGTAGCCCTTGGTTTATGTTAGAGTTCATTCTCAACCGTATACATTCTATAGGTTTGGACAAATGTATGCTGTCATGTATCTAGCTTGGTAGGATCGTACAAAATCTGCTTGCTGCCCTAACATCCCTCTGCACTATACTGATTTGACCCTCCCCATGAACCCCAAACCCTAGCAACCACTGTTGATCTTTCTACTATTCCCCCTTCTTTCCCAGACCCTCAGTTTTCTTGCCTATGAGAATCGAAGAAGTTCCTCACACTTCTTTTCTGTCTCCCTCACCAAGGAAATGAAAAAGTATCCTATACCTTGAAATCCTGACTCAGTGGGGTTGGGGCATTGAGTTGTTTTCATTCGTAGATTATTCTAAAAGTTGAGCACTAGTGAGAAAATTTTAAGGTAGAATGCTATGCACATAGGAAATTATCATGAGTAATAAGTAATAACCATCATTATTACTGGTTTCAGGGAAAATATAGAGGGCTTTGAAATGTCTCTATAAACTCAGAGAAGCCACTTAGCCTCTGTTAGTTATGAATTCTTATTCAAAAATCAGCAGTTGGTGTAGACTGTCTCTCTGGGTCTGAGTTCAAACCATGGTCTACTATGGGAGGACTATTCTTACTGTGCTCAGCCATGGATGGATTTATGAATTTCTCCAAGCAGAAATTCCTTCAAGAGAATATTAATACAACTGCATAAGGTTGTTATGAGTGTTACATGAAATAATCCATCTGGAGTTCTTGGAGCAGTGCCTAACACATGGTAGTAAATCCTCAGCATATTATATTTCCATTATTGTTATCAGCATCATCATTAGTATAGTTATTATAAGAGTTCATATCCCCATCCTTGTGAAGGATAAAATGCTCCAAATATTTCATTAGTTCAGATTGGATATAACAAACTAAACTATGATGATGCTTGTCTAGCAAATATCCCAGAATGCCCCCTTCCATGTGCAAATCATGTGGTCTCAGGGTCTACTCACCAAATAGGTGCTCTGGTCTCAAGTGTCCTCAGGCTATGGCACTTGCCCAAATTGTAGTGGGTGTTTCCAAAACATTATGTTTGGAACCATTTCTTCTTTCATATTGATTTCATTGAGGATTTTATTTGAAGAAATTAAAACCTTTTATGTATTTAATAAAATAAAAATACAGATGTGTTTATGGCAACACAAAGCCTTGAGAATGTACAGAGCATAGTCCAGTTCATCCAATGAGATCTTGGCTCTGTGGTATGCGCTTGTGTGGGCCTCATATGTGAGCTGGTCAGTGGATCATCTAAATCCTACCATGCTACTCAAATACCATTTGAACTGGTGTTGAAAAGAAAGAAAACAAAATGGGGCTAGAGTGAAAAAGTACAATTTGGCTCAGTTCTGAATTTCAGCTAGAGGACAGATTAGTTTGAGAAGCTATCCCTCCGTCTTTAAGTCAATGTGCACTGTGTTTTTTCAGGGGAACCACTACTTCCTCAAGAATGCTTCCTGGACTTGGTGTTCGCAGCTCCGTCCAGAGAGAAGTCCTGGTCCTGTCCTGCTGTTCTTCTGCATATTGTTTGTCATGCCCTTTATTGCAGCATTGAATTACTATTTGTTACAGTATTTTCTATTTGCCCCTAGATCAAAAGCTCCATCAGAATGGGCCCTTTCTGTTTCCTTTACTGTTACATCCTCAGAGTTTAGCCTGGAACAGGAAGGTTCTCAATGAAGACTTACCGAATGAACAAGTATGTAACATGTGACCCCTGAAAGGAGAATGGCCCCGAGAGGCCAAGAGAGGAGGAATATCAACAGCTCAGTTGAATACCCCGACTCAATTTATTTTTGTGACTGTTTCTATCTCTGTTGACACCATGTCTGACTCACCCAACTGGGCCCCGATACTCCAATACCCAATGCACATTCTCATGTAGCTGTTCCTTAGCATAACTAGACAGGATGACATTTTCAAAGTGTTGTCTTGAATATACAGACAGAATAAAGGAGAAATAATTATAAAAATGTACAAAGAAAAAATTAGTCAAGTTGTCATGGTTAGTTGGCATATAGTAATAAGTACCAAAAAAAAAAAAACCCACATAATAAATAGTATCAGGAACTTTCTAATACAGTCCATGGGCCACCTAGAAAGTATGGTTCAGCCTCACCCTAAAACACTAGACTTCTTAATCTGCCATTGGCTTGAAGATATTAATCTACTCAGGGTAACCCCTGCCTCAATTGGGTTCTTGCTGATTCTAACTTTTCTGGTGGATGACAGGGCAAGATTCCTTCACAGAAAATTTCTTACCTAACTCTCTGGTCATCTGCTGCTAATGCTAGCCACCAGAGCTCAAAATAAGTCTGCCCTTTCTAAGTCCTTCTGGGACCAGCGCACACATTGTCATTCATGCCAAGATTTTTGTATGATAGCCTTCGGCTTCACTTCTGGGTCAAAGGCACAAAATTCACTCTGAGGGATAACCTGTCTGAAAAGTACATTGCCAACTATGAACTCTGATTCTTCTAAGAATGTCTCTTAACCACACCTTAAATTCAACTAAATTGGAGCAATGGAATATAAAAACAGAACTAAAAATTGTAGACTTCCACAACAAAACTGGTTTCTTTACACAGTTGTGTGGTTGTGGTTTGGGTGGCAGTGGTATTTTTGTTGTTTTGTGTGTGTGTGTGTGTGTGTGTGTGTGTGTGTGTTGTTTTGTTTTTAGACTCTGAGACGGAGTCTCTGTTTGTAGTGCAGACTGAGCTGGAACTCACCACGTAGTCTGACATGGCTGAGAACTGACAGCTGTCCTTCTGTCACAAACAAGTGAACTAAGTGAGGGGTGACAGAGGTTGTTTAAAGTCACTCGGAAAATCTGTGGCCCTGTGTTTCTTTCACCTAATGTCTGGATTTCTAGAATGTTTTGAAATATGGTTTGTCCCAAGGGAGCAAACTGCTCAAGTGGTAGTGGGTTCAAGATCCGCTGTCATTTCCCCAGGAGGTTGAATCCCTCACTCGACTTCTGAGAACTAAATCATATGGGCCAGTATGATGTCTACCATACTGAGCATTCATATCATAGCCAATAATTTTAAGGGGATCTCAGATTGACAACATAGTCTGGGGTTTCCTAAGTCACTCCCTCCTGATGGCAGAGACATGGTGTTTTGGATGCTCTCTGGGGTCCCCAGCCACTCTTAGAGCATCTCCCCCGTGATTCCCTCTCATAATGGCCAAGGAATTGGTAATCAACTTTCAGGGTTGGGATGGAGGCTTTTTTGAGCCAAAACAAGAGAGGATAAGACAGATCTACTTATCAAAGTCTCTGGGAGAAGTCCCAGCACCTTTCTCGGTGTCCCTTAATGATTGCCTTCCACTGCTATTGTTTGGAAGAACCAGAATAGCAATGGGAGGTAACAGAAGTGAACAGTAATGGATGCATGCCTCATTCCAGGCTCGGCTGTGTTTTTCTTTTACACTCTAAAACTCTCAGTGGTGGTAGATACTGTCCTATCCTCAGGCCCTTTTAGAAAACCTATGTGTGTGAGGCAATCTGCCCAAGGTCACAGAGGAGTAAAGGGAGAGCCAGGATTCAAACCTATAGGCCATTTAACTACAGAGTCCCAACCTCGGACTTTCACACTACTTCTCTATAGCTTTCTGAGTTGACTCTTGCCTCATTGAGAGGACCTGTGCCCTTATTCTGAGGGGAGAGAGAGATGTAGTATCTTCATTTTCAAAAGGTCTTATTTTGACTTCTTCAGGGACATTGAGGCCACCTTGAAAAATCCATGGGAGATCCTGACAGGAAAGATTTTGTATGTTTCCCAGTAAACACCTTAGATTTCATGTATATACGCATCCTGTGTGTGGTACATAGAAATATATATTAAGTCACACTATCAAGGCTTTCTTTTCTTACCTAGCCTAATTTATTTGATACAAGACAGCCTGTAAATGGCAATCAAAAAAATAAAGTAAAATCTTGAAGTTTAAGCTTGCACATGAAATAATGACTACATACATATGTGGAATAAAGACTATATGCATATATATCATACAACATCCTTTCTTTAAGCCTTCCTCACTACATAGCTCAGGTTGGCTTGACCTAGAGATTCCCGCTGCTTTTGCTTCTCCAGTGCTGCAATTATAGATGTTACAGACATGCACAACCTAGCCTGATTCTCATTTCTTGTTTTAGTACTTCTGATGATTAGTGATAGCTCTTAGCTTGAAAGAATCTAGACTCACTGAAGTGTGTGCCTCCTGAGCATGTCTGTAGAGGATGTCTTGAGTCTATTCATTGAAATGGGAAGACTTGCCCCTACTAGAGCCTCCCTGGCTGGGATCCTGGGCTATAGAAAAGGGAGCTGAGGAGCATCATGCATCTTTCTTCATTGATCTTTGCTTCCTGATTGTGTGTGTAAAATATCACCTCTTCAAATTTCTGCTGCCTTGGCTTCTCTGCCATGATGGACTGGACCTTGTACTGGAGGCTGAGATTAACCTTTGTTTCCCTAAGCTGTTTTTGTTGGGTTATTTTCTCACAGTGTTGATAGTAGATATATTAGAACACAGAATATTGACATCCTCTTTCCTTTTTATTGTCACTCATATATTAATTATCATAAAAACATATAGTAAAAACAAATGAAAAGGGATAATCAGTTGAGGGTGAGGTGGGTAGTTTCTGGTTTGTTTTATTGGTAGAATGGGTGTGAGAGAGATGGACATGGGAATATATGATTCTGGATTAAAATGCTTAGGGAGAAGCTTTCGTCAGTTGGTAAACAGAATACATAGCTGGAGAGAAAGACCCCTGCCTCCCACTTGGATCCTGCCACACATCTCCCCTCACTAAGTTCTGCTCCTGTGTCAGGGACTCATTCTGGAGAGGTGGCGGCACAGCACAGCACAGCACAGCACAGCACAACAATGGAATGTTAACACTGCCTGTGCTCGAAACTAAGATTTGGATTTAATTTATGCTCCACTACCCCAAGGCACTGTGAGACACTGGGCAAGTCTCTGTCTCCATGGTCCTCAACTCTCAGGCAAAGCCATCTAAGGCTACTGAGGTGTCAAGTGGACGCAGTATGTGCAGAGTTCTGATAAGCAGTGTGTCTTATGCAGGAGGTACCTGTCAGTAGGCTTTTTCATTTTTCTCCTTATGAATTCCTTAAGCTCTTTTCCTTTCAGAGCTCACAGAGTAATAACAAGATTGAATCTCCATAGGACAGTTAGTTTCGTGGTCAAGTAGGAGTGTCACCCCCTTCTCTGATGGCTGGGCAACGCTACTGCATGTATGTCACTGCCCACCACCTCTCTTGGCCAATAGGAGGGGACTGATTTGTTCAAGAAAGCTGAGACCTTAACAAGATCTTTACTTTTTATCTTAGAGTTTTATTGTCTGCTTTCAAAATCATGTTCAGATTTTGTATTTTTAAAACATGCCTTTGGAATTATGAAACACAATGTTCTCAATCATAAAAAAAGATGAATTATATTATGCTTTCTATTTCCCTTTCTGGGTTTTCTTCTGATCTCCTTGCATGAAAATTTTTTTGTGATAGTCTCTCCACCTTATGTCCTAAGTTAGCTGAGACACTAGCTTAAAAACTTGTGCAAGATTTTTTAATTCCTTTAAGAGTGCACTACTCTTTCACTCACTGACCATTAAACTATTTGTTGAAAGCTTACTACATGCTAGAATCACCACTGAATACTTGAGATACAGTAGAAAACTACACAAACCAAATTCTTATTTTTAAAATGGAAAAAGAATATGTTGCATTTTAGTATTATTGAAAGGAGTAACTAAAAATATATGTATAAAGGAGGAGTCTAAGAGAACCAAGTTTGTGAGTTTCTTATTCTGCCCCTACAATGCCAAGGTCTTAGAGTGCAATCTTTAAGGTAATCTTGGGAAAGTACTGCTGTTAACTCTGTCTTTCTTTTTTATGTATGTATGTGTAGTATGTATGCATGTGTGTTCACATATCTGTGGCTGAATGTGTATGTCTGTACATGAGGGGTTGCACGTGAGGACGCTAAGTCTGTGTTGGATATGCTCCTCAGTTGTTCTTTACTGAGGCAAGGTCTTTCCTTTTTCTAGAGTTTACTGATTGCAGCTAATCTCACTAGCTGGCTAGCCCAAGAATCCTCTGTTTCTGCCTCCTGAGTGCTCAGTGCTCAGGTTATAAGCTTCCACCACACCTCTCTGGCTTTTATGTGGGTTCTAGAGAATGGAACTCCGGTCTTCATCCCTGTACAGCAGGTCTTATTTACTGAGCCATCTCTCTAGGCTTCTGTTATTCCTATCTCAAAGATTCAGAGGAGGACAGTTATGGTCCATATAAAGATTCCTGGCATGTAGCAGCCATATGGTGAATCTAACATGGTGCTGGGTGAGATTAAAAATTCCTGTTATGTAGCGGCCACCTGGTAAAGCCAACATGGCTCCAATAGAGCACACCATAAGAGAGCATGCTTCCAGGCATGGCTATGTAAATCTGTGCCCACCCACTCTCTTAAAAGGAGATGTGAAGGTTGATCTCTTGATTTTTTTTCTTCCCCCCCCTTTCCCTCCCTCATATCCACTCAGTAACTCCCTTTAATAAACTGTAGTGTGGCATCTAGTGGTGAGCATCTATGTCATACACAAAACCAACAGTCCAGGCCCCTCACTTATTCAAGCCAGGTATGAAATCCAAGTGGATCTCATTTTGCCTCCAGTGTTCCCTACATACTTGTTATCTAGTAGGTATGTGAACTCCATCACCAGCCAGTCTCCCTATGATGCTCACAATATATCTGATGGGATCTACTGTGGTTTAGGTAGAGCAAGGGGTGCTAGAATAGAAAACCAAACTTCTGATCCCTGATTTCTTCCTTAAGAAGAAGAAACAAAGAGGACTCATACAAAGGAGAGAGAGAGAGAGAGAAAATGTACAGATTAAGCTCAATGTTTCAAGCTGCCAGTGGAAGACTTTGAGGTTCTTTGTATCATACTTCCCAGTTGAGGAGACATCTGGAATATGGACTCTCAGCAAGAGGAACATTCTCCTTTCCAAGCCAACCCATCTCTGTGACCTTTAAAGATTAAACGTTTAAAATTCTCTATTCCTCAGACACTCATACTCCCCAGGTGGAGGCAGATCTCATCTGCACAAACCATGAGGCATATTTTCCCTCTTGAGACACTCGGTGTCTATCCAAGGAAGAAAGAGTCTGCCAGAAAATGTTCACTTGGGGCCTGCACATTTTCAAGAAGCTGAAAGCTGAGTAGGAAGTGAAATCACTCTGCTTATACTTGGCAAAGGGGATGCAAAATTGCCCCCAGCTAAACAACATGCATCTATGCCTCCAATTATCTTCTGTCTCTCGGTTCAAACGGGTCAGAACAAGGGCAAATAAGCAATTTACTAGCACTGGAGTTGCATCTACTTCTCTTTGGTATCAAGAAAAAAAAGGAGGGGCATGGCAGAGAGCATTTGTGCCACCAAGAAAATCACGAGGGCTAGCAGAACAAAAAGATAGACAGGCCAGGAGCACAGTGGAGCTTTGTATGCAAAGGGGGAGGGGTGGGGAATCTTTTCCTTGGCATAGAGAAATTGCATCCCGAAGGTTCTTTTTTTCTCCTTTTCTTGGCAATGTAACAATTCCTTAAAATAGAGTTATAAAACAGAAACAGATTCTATAGAAGCAAGAAACCAAGACTAATGACTTCAGAGAACTTAGAGCTCAAACTTCTCATTCTAGAGATGATCAAACTGAGACCAGAGTGATGACTTCAGGGACTGAAAGCATCTGCCTCTGGTGAGGCCAGCAGCGGAGCCCATCCTCTAGTTAGCCTTCCCTATAGTCTCCATGGTCCTGTTTGCTGTTACAGGGACAAGCCTTCAGTGGAAGAGCATCTCTCCCATTCTCAGGGCATTAGCCTATCCAACCCTATGGAAATATGCAAATGAGCATCTTTCAAAGTTCAGCCTTGACAGGAGCCTGTTTGCTGGATAGGGATGGTGAGTGAAAGGACGTATTACTTCTCTGCCCATAAATGTCAAGTTCCTCTCCAAATCTTCTAGTCTACTTCCATTTTTGTGATACCTGTACTAACCCTCTTTGCTACCACACCTATCAGATAGTCCTGCTGATTCTTAAACATGCTGGCCAATGTCTAAACCCAGCCCATTTTGTAGGACTGTCCTCAGCATAGCTGAGGTAGTCTAGTTACAAAGGGACTTTACTTAAACATAGGTAAAAGCAATGGTAGCAGATGGCGTTGATCTTGGCCTTTTGGCTAAGAGCAAGTATACAATTCAGTAGAGTGAGCTGAGCCAGGAAATGATACAAACAGGAATTTAAATCTTGGTTCTTTGCCCATTAACTGTGCAGATGTGAATAACTCACTTGTCTTGTTTGGTTTCCTTGTCTGTTGGATATCCATGGCCTTTATTAAATGAGAATATTTAGAAGGCAAGGGAGCACTGTACTGGCTGGTGTCTCAACTAGACTCAACCAGAGAGGAAGGAGACTCAGTTGAGGAAATGCTTCCATGAGATCCAGCTGTAAGGCATTTTCTTAACCAGTAATCAATGGGAGAGGGCTTAATCCATGGTGGGTAATACCATTCCTGGGGGTTGGTGGTCCTGAGTTTTTTAAGGCTGAGCAAGCTATGTGAAGCAAGCCAGAAAGCAGCACCTGATGCATTGCTTCTGTATCAGCTCCTGTCCCTAGGATCCTAGCCTATTTCAGTGCCTGTCCCGAGATTCTTTAGTGATGAACAGCAATGTTCAAGTGTAAGCCAAATAAATTCTTTCCTTCCCAATTGGCTTTTTGGTCATGGTATTTCATCACAGTAATAGAAACCCTAATTAGGACAAGTATCTAGAAGAGATCACTGTACATAATGAGTCCCTAGACTTATAAAACATGCCATATATTGATTTTGAAAGCATGGCCTATGGTCAATCTTTCTTAAAAATATTCCCTGAGTCACTTGATCTGCACCAGACCTGCACCTGACTCTAAGTGTTGGAAAAGAATTTAATGTAAAATATGCCTTATATCTTGAGAAAAAATGTTTATGAGCATTGCATTGAATTACATATCCCCCAAAAGATATCTTAAAGCTGAATCCCCAGTATCTTTAATGTACCCTCATTTCAAAATAGGGTCTTTGCAGACATAATCCAATGTGACTGGTAGTATTATAAGAAAAACACCCTATGAAAGACAGGGACATAGCCAAAATACTGTATGATGATCAAGGCAGAGACTGTAACACAACCACAGGCAGGCCTATCAAAACTGTACAAACGATGCCACCTCCAGACATAAGGAAGAGGCAAGCAGAGCTTCTGCTTGCAGCCTCAGAGGGAATGGTGTTCTGACAACTTGACCTTCAGTTCTAATCTCTAAAACTTATGAGGGATGTTTCTGTCATTTTAAGCTACCCAATGTGTAGCAGTCCTAAGATGCTGATACAGTTGGGACATATGCAAGAAAGCAAAGACACTCATTACAATGGAAGAAGTAAAGAAACACATACTGAATTCCTCCATCCAAGGAGCCTGTTACACTTACTCACTTCGTAATATTAGTTATGCCAGGAGATGTCATGGTGCCTCCATGCTAATAGTAAGGTTTGCAAGTAGAGATAGTCTGACCATGAAAGGGACAACCTGTCTGTCTGAGGATTCAGGGAAGATGTCTGAGAGGTGATAGCTGGAGCTGATACCTGAAGGGTGAATTTCTATGCTAGGCAGCTATGTGGGACAGAGGATAAAACACTGCCCAGGCCGGAGAACCTGATGTACGCAGAAGCAGAACACTAGCCACCCTGTTCTGAATTCTAGTCATCTACTGGTGTTGAGGCTTTGCTGGAATGTGGTGCTGATGTTCTTCTGCCTTCCAGATGCCTATCTATGCTTTGATGTCCTAGACACCTCTCTTACTCAAAGGTTGCAAAGAAATTGATCTTGGTCCTTCCCTTCCTATGCTATCTCCCTCTTACCATCCATCTCTCAGTCAGTGAGGTACTGTTCCCCAGGCAGCTTTACCTACAGTGTGTCTCCATACTCAGCGCCAGGGAATTGACCTCTTTATCCCTGGCTTGCCAATCATTTCTGAGCTTTACTATCTAATTCTGTGGGATTCTTAGTTGGCATAAGGTTGCAACTCTCCAGCTGTGTCTCTCGGCCATATTCCTTCCAGCCAAACCTCTCTGCCAGATAATTAATGATGTGTAAACAAATGCTTAATTGCACCAAGGGAGAAGAGATTTAAGGAAACTGTGTGATGAAGCAAACACGAAGAGCATCACTCTCACAGACGCGCCCCCACCCTCTACATTGTTTGGTTATTCATTTCATGTATTTTTTTATGTTAGGGACTACTCCATACCCCAAACTAAAAGAAACCCTAAGGGAAAATGGGATTATATTGAGATTTATTCAGGTCATGTGTTTCCTGAAATACCTCCTTCACTCTTGGATGTATGCCTTCGGCCTTCAGCCTCAGGCGCTTGCTGGGAGAAAGAAAATGTTGGCTTTTGGCAAGAAGAGAAGGAGATGTGAACTCATTAAGAATATACTTGAGTCTTTTATTGATGCTCTCTCTTTACTCTTCCTACAAGCCAATGACTGGCTAAATGAGAAGTTCAGTATCTTACACAACATAGGACTAGTTTGTAAGGAGGAGCAGCACACTGAAGAGGCTGCCTGAATTACATAGAAGGACACTACCATCTTTAAGCACCCTACACTGAGCTGTTTGGATTGCTGATCACCCCATTGCCTTTTCAGAGTAGACAAGAAGACAAGAGTCAGAGCACATGGTGCCTGCCCTAGCCACGCTGATTCTCTGTGGGTTGGCCAGTCACTCTGGGTTTAGGTGGGCATGGAGATGCAGAGGAAACTTTTCTGTTTGATGCTGCTCTGAGGTTTGACCTTTGTGCTGAAAAATCTGGGTTGGGGCAGTAGGGAAGGGTCAATATAGCCAGCAGAATTCTCGGAAAGGAGGCACCTTGGCTAGAACCTGAAGTTGAGCCCTCTCCAGGGAGTTTGAAAAGGAGTGGTTTTGTTTGTTTGTTTTTTCTTTTTTCTTTTCTTTTCTTCAGTTCATAATGACCCAGATGTTTCTGAAACAGGAAGCACTGTAGCATTTTTAGAATAGTCAGTGGGGGTGTGATAAAATGCACAGGCTATACCCACACAAACACATTCCCTGCTCATTTGTTTCTGAAGTCATTGTTCACCAAGCACCTGCTCTAGTACAGATCCTGCATTCTACTTAGTGTATAACCTTGACCCCTTGCAGGGCCTCTTCCTGTCTGGCCTACACATATTTATCTTAGGTCTTTGTCAAAGAGAGGCCAGCACGACCCCCAAATCTTTCCTCTGTCTGCCTGATACTTCCTTCCTTTTCCCCCACAGAACCTATAGAAGGAAAGGTGTTGCTGCTTGCTGACCAGCACCAGCCATGCTGCCAGTGATACAGTTTCAATAAGACTTGTGTCCCAAAGTCACCGTGGCACAGTGACTTAGGGACAATTTCCTTTGTGTGTCACCTCACTGCTGCCCCCAATAATCCCGATAGTGTCCCTATCTTTGATTTTTTGATACAGAGTCTCACTCTGTAATCTAGGCTGGCCTCAAACTCATGGCAATTCTCCTGTTTCAGCCTTCTAAGTGCACAGATTACAAGCATAAGATACTACACCCAGATTTTTTTTCCTAACTCTTGGAAAGCCTTCAGTCTCCATGGCAGGGTTCTCTTCCTCAACACCCAGTTTTGATAGCAGAATCCTCAGAATTTTGTCCTTTTCAATCTGTGCATAGCCAGTATAGACTTTTTTCCTGTGCTCCTGATATTAACATAGATAGTAATTTACCAGATACCTGGGAGCTGAGGTCTTAAGAACATCTCAGATATCACAAACAAATGTATCTTCTGAAGCCTTTCTCTACAACTTTCATCTCTTCAAATGTCTTTTGGTTCAACTTTTTTTCTCCCTAACCCCCCCTCCTTTTTTTTTTAGCTGGGTCTCAAGCTGAGCACTGGCAGGCCTTGAACTTACAACAATCCTCTTGCAGCAGCCCCTGACAATCCTAGTGCTGGAATTACAGGTGTAAGGTGACATGTCCCAGATGCCTATTCTTTAATAATAGCATCATCCATCTCATGACCAGGTCAGGGATCCATGAGTTCCTCCCCCCCAGCAGCTTTCTCACCGCTTAGTCATCAAACTCCCTTGCATTTTGCACCTCAAATGTATTTCACATTTATTTCTCTTACTTCCCACGATATTCTAGTCAAAATTTATTTTCACCCTTTCCAATCCAATATGTTCTCTAAAAGCAAAGAACTTTCCCAAATGTAAATATGATCGTGATATTCTTCAAATAAGGTGGTTCAAAGGCTTTTCATCTATCTTTACACAGGATCATTGATTTCAGTCTTATACGGCTTATGCCCTATCAGCTCTCTGTCCTCACCCCATGCTATACATCCTTTTATTTTTTGCATCATTTGGAGTGCACTTCTTGTTTGCATTCTCTTCCTTTTTCCCCAACCCACACTTTCTTTCTTCTACCTGTTTAAGTTACATGTAAAAATCATATATACTTTTTTCCCATTTTCTTCCTTTTATTCAGTCTGAAACTCCAGCCTGTGAAACAGTGTTACTCATAAGTATTCTAGAACATGCTTCCTTTTACATTTAAACTTCTCTAAAAACTCTCTTCTAGACGCACTCAAAGTCTAAATCTTATTTTGGATGATGGATGTGACAATCAAGGTTAACTGTCATAAGTCCCCCACCCTCACCAACATCAACCAGACACTAAAATGCGTAATATACTTTTGTTTGTTTTTGAAGCAGGGCCTCATACATTCCAGGCTGGTCTTAAACTCACTGTGTAACTGAAGATAACTTTGAATTTCTTCCCCTTCTCCCCCTTCTCCCCAAATGCAGAGATGATAGACATCAGTGACCATGCCTGGTTTTATGGGTACTGGGGGTTGACTCCAGGTTTTCATGTGTGCTAGACAAGTACTCTATGAATTGAGCTATATACTTGTAAGACTACCTTTTAGAAATCCAAAGTGCTTTTCACACAGATTATTGCAGTGGTAACATTTTGCATGTTATAGCACAATATCGCACTCATAAGCTTACATTATAATGATCTCTTAACCTTATTTATATTTTACCAATTTTATATGTCTCATATATGCTCAGGTATTTAGTTCTTTGTGTTTTTATCACACATTTAGGGTCACATAGCCACCACCATTTTGAAGACAAGGATCAGTTTCATCATAAGGACTCATTACACAATGGTTGTACGGCACCCTCATCATAAGGATTACACAATGGTTGTACGGCACCCTCAGAGGGTCATCTTCCATTACTTCTCTTTTCATACCAGATAGTCTATTTGTAATCCTTTCCACCAATATTATTCATTTGTTCAATAGATTTTTAGTTATCAGGCCTCATATATTAGTTTCCCTGATCTCAAACATGCCTAGAAGTATTGCTTTCTGTTTCCTTAGATCTTTATTCTTCGATGATCTTTGTGGTACACCAGGAATCAGAGGGAAGTGGATTTCTATGAGTTTGAAGACAACCTGGTCTACATAGAGTTAGGGGACAGCCATTGAATAGTGAATCCCTGTTTTTTTTAAAAAAAGGATGATTCATGGCATCCATTTTCTTATTTCTAGATAGTAATGTTTATGAAAACAGCGGCTGGCTGAGGCTTGTAAATGTCTATCTCTCGAGCATCCATCAAGTGCTTAGAACTAGGGGATTTCTCGATTAAAAAGAGTTGGATTAATGAGTTAAAAAGACTAATGAGTCCCATGAGACTCCCTCTCTCAAAGAGCTCTACCAAACAGGCACTCTAACATAGTGATTTGAAGTGACACTACCTTGAAGGGAGATTTCTGTGCTCTGGAGTATCCATTTTTCTGCCGGTTTTCAGATATGCAGAGCTGGGTACATTCAGGACCAGGAACCCCAGAGTATCCATGTGTCTACAACCTTACAGTACAGTTTGGCATATCAGCAAATGGTGCCAGACACCATAGTAATGAGTTTAAAGACATGACTTCAAAGCCCTCAGTTGGATGATTTTTCTTAGCTTCACAACCCTAGACTGAGTTGTGTTCCTGTCATATGCTAGGGCTTGACACTAGCCATACAATGAGTCCTGATCCTGATCACATGATGCCCTAATTTGAGAGCAGATCCCTGAGACTGTCCAACTGTGTGACAAATGAAACAGTCTCTGCAAAGGAGCAGGAAGGTAAGGAACACAAGGAAAGCAGATCCCAGAGTGTGTGTCCTCTGGAGAGGTCAACAATATAAACATCCATTTTATAGTCTAATAAGAAAATGTTACAGCTTGAAGTATCTTTAAAAGTGTGCATTTGTGTGGTGATATATTGTTTATAATCTAAGAAATTAAACTTGCCTGAAGATCAGAGGACAGAGAGCCAGTCACAGAGTTAGCCATAGAGGTCTGCCAGTGGTGGCACACACCTTTAATCTGAGCACTCAGGACACAGAGATCAGTCTGGATCTCAGTGAGTTCAAGGCCAGCCTGGACTATATGAGATTTATCCAGTCCAAAAGAGAAACAGGGCTAGTCAGTGATGACACACACCTTTAATTCCAGCACTTGGGATCCCATGCCTCTGCTCCCAGTACATGGGAAGCACACATATCTTTAATCCCAGCACTAGGAAGGTTGAGACAGAAAAGTGATAAGACTGGGCAGAGAAAGAAATGTAATAAGACAGGAGGAGACAGAAGTTTGCCCCTTGCCTGCCTGCACTTCTCTTTCCTTTAGGGAACTCAGAGGCATTCAGTCTGAGGATTTGTAGATATAGCATCGCCCCCTTTAGGCTGAGAAGTTGACAAGGTGAGAAATGGCTGTGGCTTGTTCCTCTGTCTCTCTGATCTTTCAGCTTTACCCCATTATCTGGCTCCAGGTTTTTATTATAAGACCAATTAGGATTCGAGCAACATCTCCCCCCTCCATAGTGCAGAGAATAGAAACTTAACTCACCAAAACACAGAAGTACAAATATTAACATTTTGTATCAGCTGTAATTCCAAAAACCATGTTTTCATTTCTCAATTCTTGCTAATTAATATTATTACCAAAGTACAAGTGACCTTTGACTTAAAACATCAAATTAAAGATTTAACTCAACCTCCAACTGGTGTTTCCTACTAAACTCTTTCTTCCTTGATGTTGGCCTATATACAGTTCAAAATGCCCATGGTATTCTCTGGTTTCAAGCCATAGCAACTTCCCATTAGCTTCAAGATGGGGTCCATGCTTTTTTGCCTGGCTAGTCTCAGCTGTTGTCTTTCCTTATATCCCACTGCACTGAGCATGTCGTGATGCTTTGTATGTGCGCTGAAGTTGTACTTTTGCAGTCAGTGGCTTCTCCCCAACCTTTGTCTGCCTAATTCTGGCTTACAATTCCAGTTTCACCTTGACCATTATCAATTTCTGGGAACCTTCCCAGACCTCTTACATTTGCCTGATTCTCAGTGCTTGCCACTCTCGTGGCCTGTGGAGCCTTCTATCATAACATCTTAGGTCTGTGCCCCCACTAGTCAGGGCTTCTTGAGACCAACCTGCACCCTAACCATTTTCTTTTCTCACTGTCTAGCATGGGGACAGACACATTAGAAGCTTTATGAATTCAGATAAGAAGGTAGAGCAAATCTATGATGAACATGTACTGAGTGGTAACTGCACGTACAACCACACGGTGCCATTGCACCTGTATCATGCTATCACATTTTCTTAATGGCTATTGTGGCCACTTAGCGTGTTTAGCAAAGCCCTCTCCACTCAGTGTCCTGATAGGCTCCAATACTATTCTCCCATCAATGACAGGTTGCCTGTTGACCCTGCCTCTGACCCTCTCCTCCATTCCAACCCACGGCCTCCAGATTCATGTCCTGCTTTCTATTCCTTTATTCCTCCCTTCAGCTTCCCTCCCTACTTGACCGATTCAGATGGGATCTAGAGTCAGATTCCATGATTTGCTTTGACTTCCATTAGCCCCACCCCAGTTCCAAGCTTTACAGTCTACCTGGCTGACCTGTTTTGGTTAGGATCAATCACACACCACTGTCTTCCAGGGGCCAGCCTTTTAAAAGGCACACTATAGGTTTCACACTCACACTGACCTCCCCTTGGATAATCTTTCCTTTGAAGTTTCCAAAAGGATGCTCAGTTCTTTTGAATTTGGCACCAAAGAGGCAAAACTACCAAATGCACTGTCTTGTCAACTTTCCTTTGTAATTAAAACCAGTATAAGAGACACCAATATCTTACCCAGTTTTTCATGGTAGAGTGGTTTAAAACAAAGAACCTGTGGCATTCTAGGGACTGTACTGATTTTGGCTTTTCCTTTTTGTCTTCAGAACATCAAGCTCTGAGGTAAGCTTTTAAAGTCAATGAAAATAGAAAGCACTTTGGCATTTGACAGCATGTTAAGATGTCTCTTCTAGGGAGCTATGAGCCTCAGGAAAGAAAGCTGGAACTAGGTCTGCTCTACTTACCCTTTTGTTTGTTCACTCAATCTAGCCAATATCTCAACAAGTCTTGCCAAATTTACCATCTGAATGGTTCTTCCAATCTCTGCTTAATTTTTATACCTATCTATCTATCTATCCATCCATCTGTCTTATCTATTTTTCTATTTCTATCTATCTAACTATCTATCCGTCCATCCATCCATCTATCTAACTATCTGTCCGTCTGTCTGTCTGTCTGTCTGCAGGTCAGAAGCCACTTTTCAGGAGTCAGTTATCATACATTAGCACATGACCTGAGCATCAGGTATACGATACACTGATTCTGTGGGGGAACATTTTACATTCAAACTCTAATAATCATTTGGGGGATAATTTACTTTACTTCTCAATGTTTCAGATTCCTCATCTGCAATATGGTGATTACAAGTTTTGAATTGTTCTCAAGATTTAGAGAAATAATCACTAAGGAGTTAACAAAATCACTGGTCCAGCAAGGAGCTCACAAATATTGCTTTTTGTTTATCATTGCCTTCTTTCTTTAGGACATTACCATCTGCATCTCTGTGTCTCACATACCCTGCTAGCCTGTAACCCATGACCATCCCTCCAAGGTCTTCAGTCTGGTTTCTTTCCTTTTCTTCTTCTAATCTAATTGATGTATTGTGCTATAACCAGAGCTTTCTCCCCAAAAGGTATACTAGATAATATGATTTCTAGATTAGAAACCCTAATACTGAATCTCATGGCTAGAGTTGTCTGTAGATAAAGCACGAGCTTCCAGGCTTTGCAGAAATGACTCTCAGTTACTAGAGCCAGAGAGTATTGGCCTCTATTCCACCATGTTAGTACCTCAGAGTGCTTAAGTAAATGTTCCAGGGGCCTATGGTCATTCACTGGTGGAGCTGGGATTTGAACTCAGAGTCTGTATATTCATGTGCATTTCCTTAGCAGATCTGATCACATGACCGATATCAGTAAAAGGGGCACTAGGAAAGCAGGAGGAGCAAGAAGGGTGAGCTCGGGGGCTGGAGAGATGGCTCAGAGGTTAAAAGCACTGACCATTCTTCCAGAGGATCTGAGTTCGATTCCCAGCAACCACATGGTGGCTCCCAACCATCTATGATGACATCTGGTACCCTCTACTGTATATATAATAAAAAAAGTCTTAAATATATATATAAAAAGGTGAGCTCAGATGAGCTGAGCTAACCCTGCTGGGAAGCACACCCACTGAGGATGGGATTCCAAGAGGCTGGAGGGAGCAGAAAACAGACCTGATGTAAACACCAAGGGAACTTGAAGGTTGCCTAGGAAGATGAAATGAAGTTCAAGTCTCAAGTGCAAAACCATGTTGCAAATGGTGCTCTCTTCTTTCCAAATACTGGAAAAACCAGAAAGAACTCGGGCTTTACTCTTGATTTTAGCTACTGTTTAGTAGGAATGAAGTGTTGAAGTGCCCTGTTATGTTTCAAGACCATCTTTAATTGACTGAGTACTGGAAAGGACTCTCTTCTTGAGTTCCCTTAAACTCAAGGTCTTATTATGAAATAGCTTTGCAGTAAGATTAGCCTAATATCCATCCATTTATTTAGAAACCCCTGCAGACCCTTGCTGGGCATTAGACCCCAGACTGAAGATGTAGAAAACAATCCAACATGGTCCTTAGACTCAAAGCATTCATAACTTATTTGAGGGAATGTCCCACATGTATTGACAATGCTTTGGGGCTTGGTAATAAAAAGCATTCAGGAATGTATATTTATACTTACAAATGATACCTAAGCAAGATTCTAAGAAAGCAGTGTTCACTAAAGGGATTACTTTAGCTCATTTCAAAAGATGAATCTGAATTTTTGCCTTTGGTAATATAGCTTTAGAACAGTATGTATTACTTGTATTTTGGAACATTTAGATATGTAGGGTAGAATAGCTTTGTGGCAGAATCCTTGCTTTGGGTAATTTAAGCTGCAGTTCCATATGCTTATGGGGATTTCCTCAAGTGTAGAACAGGGATAATATCATTGCTTGCAAAGATGTCATAGCCAAAGAGCCTGATGGACTTCAGGTGTAATGAAAGAAGAACACATTTCCTGGGGCTGTTTTAGGGACCCAGTGTAGTGAGCAAAAGGACTGTATACTTGGAGGCCCTCACCCAGACATATATGGCTCTGTCCAAGTTCCTTAACCACAATGCGCATCAGTTGCTTCCTTTGTCCACTGAGGACAATATAACCTTGCCTAGCTGGTGAACAGTAGTAACTGGCCTCAAGCCTCCCATTCCTATACCATATGGACCCCTCCCTCACCCTGTTTCCCCATCTGTGAAAAGGATGGAATGGAGAGGCTCAGTGTAGCAAAAGAATGAAAGAATATTCTCTAAGGGCTGTTTAGCTTTGACATCCCATGCATAAAACAACAGCCAGATTGGACTATTGCTTAATTCTATCCAAACTGCCAGATAGGCATTTGAATAAGTAATCTAATATATACATTTTTATTCTATTCAATATTCAGGTCGACTCTTGGTTGGAATGAGTATTCAGAATGATGATTGCTTAGAAACATACCATTCCAAATACAAATGAGAATATTTTTTCAATACTCAGTTCAGCAAGGATGAGAAGGCATGAGATTAGGTTCTGCAAATAATCACATCTTTTACATCTTGGATGCTTATACATACACTTATTACATGCCTTTGTTCATAACCTTGAATATGCAAACCCTTGAACCCCTGGATGCCTCAGTATACTTCCTAATTTAAATCAATTCTCACATAAAGATATAAAAGGAGGACAAAAAGATATGATCTCTTATCTTGGATGGAGGCCCTGTTACAACACTCATTCTTTCCACAGGCCAGGGGTCTGGTCACCTTACTCTCCGGTAGAGACACAGAATTCACTACTTTTGAAAGCAACTGATCCCAAAGGTATAGACAACTTTCACTGAGGGGTGTGTGTGTGTGTGTGTGTGTGTGTGTGTGTGTGTGTGTGTGTGTGTGTGTGTTGGGGGGGGGTAGAGCTTAGCACTGCAATAGCTCTATTTCTGGTATTTCTACACCAATCCTGGTTCTGAATTCTGTTTCTTTTGCTTGCAGATATCAGGTGTGGTGGCACATGTAAGTAATCCCAGAACCAAGGAGGCTGAGACAACAAAATCACATATTCAAGGCCAGCCTAGCTAACATACTGCGGCCCCCAAAGGGAGTGGCACTACTAGGAGGTGTAGCCTTGTTGGAGGAAGTGTGTCACTGTGGGGGTGGGCTTTGAGGGCTCCTATGCTCAAGCCAGGCCCAGTGTCACAGTTCACTTCTTGTTATCTATAGAGCATGATGTAAAACTCTTAGCTCCTTCTCCAGCACCATGTCTGCCTGCGTGCCACCACATTTCCCACCATCATTATAATGTACTAAAACCTTTGAAAATGTAGCCCTGCCCCAATTAAATGTCTTCTTTCATAAGAGTTGCCATGGTCACAGTGTCTCTTCACAGCAATTTAAACCCCAAGTAAGACACACACCACGATCTTGTCTTTAAAAAAAAAAAAAAGATCCTTTGGGAATTGAAAGTGAGATCTCTACCCTTTTCAAGTTTGCTTTTTTCCTGAGCAGGACCCTTCAAACATTTTAGTTTTTCTATTTTTAATTATTTTTGATCCCAGAAAAGAACTTTGCCTGGGGGACACTAAGAAAAACAGTAATCTCAAGGTTCCCTGGTCAGTCATGCTTTTCTCTGGTCTCTGTTTCCATTTGATAGGAGGAAAGAAGTTTTTAAAGTACTAGAGGCAGAATAACTGTCTCTGAGGAAGTGTGCTTTGGGGCTGACCAGTCCCAGCTACAATCTGCTATTCTCTCTCGCTTGGCCCCCAGGGAACAGCTATTCCTATAGAGCTTACCCTCATATTTTCCTTATTTCCAGCCAAGCCACTGCTCTCAGATGTTCTCTGTGCAGATGTGTGGGATTCTTGCACACATCTGCATATCAGAGGGACAAGGGAAGTTGCTTGGCAAGAGAATCTGGCTCTGCAGGAGTGCTCCACTGGCAGACCATGAATTGTGAACAGATCTTTCCCTAGACTGTTATTTGCCAAAGAACTCAGCCAGAGGTTAGACTGGAGAGGCATGCTGTGGACAAAGAAAACTGCAATATCTTAGCTTCCTCTGGGGACTGGGAAAGTCTTGGGGCAGACAACTGATTGAAAGGGAAGAAAAGGAACATGCATTCATTTACCCACTTAGGTAAGAGTAACCTCAGACTGTGTTTGAAGAGGGTTTGCTTTGTGCCAAGATGTGAATGTTAAATATGAGGAGGACCTACCTGTTCCATATCCAGGGTTTGCCATTTTTAAAACCTGAGACCTTCTTTAGGCAAATCCTTTAACCTCTTTTGGTATCAGTTTCCACATCCGTGAAATGGAATGACAGTGGTGTCCACAACACAGGGATGGAACATCAAGCTAAGAAGCCCCTTAAGGCACCAGCAGAATTGTATTGAGTGTTCAGTGAACACCAGATTCTCCTCAGCACTCTACTCACTCTGCTTTATTTGTGGTTCAGGCACCATGAGAACTTTAATATTTTCTCCCATTATTGCTTCTGCTTTGCAGTCAATTAAACTGCAGTACTATGTTCAGGTTTAGGATATTCCCTAAGGCCATGCGTATAGACAAGAGCTGTCAGAGCCTTCAAAGTCAGGATAAGTCAGAAATAAATGCTATTCAAGGAACAGCCAGATTTGGAAATCTCAAGGAAAAGGAGACCCAAGCCTATATATGTATGTAGAAGAGTAGGAGAGAGAGAGAGAGAGAGAGAGAGAGAGAGAGAGAGAGAGAGAGATTTGTTAGGAGAGCGAGGGGACTGAATGAGGAGGGCATTGAACAGAGCTTTCTTATTAGAACAGTGCTTCTCAACCTGTGGGTTGTAACTCCTTTGGAAGCCTAATGACCCTTTCAGAGGAGTCACCTAAGACCATCAGAAAACAAAGATATTACATCATAGTCTATAACAGCAGCAAAAGTACAGTTATGAAGTACAATGAAAATAATTCTGTAGTTGGGGGTTACCAAAACCAGGAAATGTATTAAAGGGTCACAGCATTAGGAAGGTTAAGAACCACGGTGTTAGAAGGTCTGGAACATAGGCGATAATAAATCCATGCATAGAAACATCCACACTCATGATATGGAAATAATTCCAGAAAGAGAAACACAGACCCTGTGTTTAAGTTTTTGCCTAGACTAGGAAGACTATTGGGGTGAACACTCCTCAGTTATTTCTAAGATTCTTAGAAACCAAACTTAACACAAAGGGACAGACAGTAATCTTACTGTAGGGGAAAGAGAGGTGACAGCGAGTGACTCTGAGACATTTTCTAGAGCAGCCTATGGACCAATGTTTGATTTCCAAGGAAAGTGACTGTTGGTGAAAGCTACTTCCAAAAGGACAGAAAGCTGGGGATGGGGCTGGAGAGATGGCTCAGCGGTTAAGAGCACTGGCTGCTCTTCCAGAGGACCTGAGTTCAATTCCCAGCAACCACATGGTGGCTCACAACCATCTCTGATGTGGTCTGGCATCCTCTTCTGTCCTGAAGGAATATGTGCAGACAGCATACTATATACATTAAAAAAAAAAAAAAAGCTGGGGATATAGGCAGAAGAAGATGGGCGTTCGTTCTATTTTAGGTTGAAAGAGCTATGTTTTAGTGGCTATAATTTTTTTTTAGGGTGGCTTGAAATAAATAGGTGGAGCCCTTGGTTATATTTTTTCCCAATGGACACTGGGAGCCCAAAGTAGGGTAAGGACACTCTCAGATGTAGGCGGCAGGAACCCTCACAGGATGGACTAAGCAAAAAAGATGTAATGTGCTAGACACAATGTAGAAGTGTATCATCCTTTGAGATTATGTGCACATTCTTTGTGAGATTGGTTGCCATGCTACTTGGAAACATCCAGAAATACCCGAGTGAGACAATGGGGGAGGTTAGAGTCCTATCCTCAGATAGGGAGGAGCATGAAACAGTCAGTCACAAGCGGTTACTGTAAGTGAGACCTCAGGAGTGGCCACAGTCTGGGGTAGTCTAGGAAATATTCCATACATTTTTCTTACATGCCTTGGCACTCTCAGAGGTCCGGGATGATTTCTGAAGATAGGTATTCTTCATATTCTCTCATGTACTCATCTCATCTTGGACAACAAGCCATTCTGTTTTATCTTTTCAAATTCAATTCTTCTCTATTTCTTAGGACTATTCTAGGCTCAGGACTAATAGGGTCCACTTCTTCAGTAACTCAGGGTAGTAGAAAAGTGTTCAGTGTAAGAAGTAGAAGAAGCTATGGCTTGTACACTTTCAGTGATCTTATGCTTGGATATCACATATCTGAAGATTGCTTAATATTCTGTTAAAGAATGAATGAACAAACTCACAGCCTTCCCTGAGAACTCTGTCATGATGGATACTGACCTCTAGTAACTATGATCCCAGCTTGAGGTGCTGATGGTATAGGGATATAAATACACAATACATAGCAATGGACTGTTGTCTCCATCACTAACGGCAGGTAAGCAGAAAAAAATAAGACAGGTCATTCTGTGGAAAGACAGGGCTCAGGCCACTCAGTTTTCAAATAATTTCTTTACCTTCCTCTCCTGGAATCTGGACCTAGTTGATAGAGAAAGGGGGAGGGAATGAACACTCTTCTGCATCTCCTTTCCAAGACAGGTAGTGTGGACTATGAGAAGAGCAAAGGACTTAGTGTGCAATAGCTTTGGATTATAATCCCAGTTATACCATTTGTTAATCGTAAAGTTAAGTTACTTCATCACTAAATCTCAAATACTTCACATGAACAGAGGGGGCGGGCTATGGAGTGTATGCAATACTCCTGGGTGTAAAGCAGGTACTCTGTAAACAAAGGCTATTTTACTCAAAGTTTCAGATTTGTAAATGTTTATATGTGTTCAATAAATATGCGAACTTTCTGTAATAAGCTATGAATAACTTTTAGCTTACCTATCCCTGTAGCCTAGCCAAACCTGTATCACTGAACACAGAGGGCAGGGAAGTTGCCTTCCCCTGGTCACTCATCTGATGTAACCGGCTTAGGTCTGTCCTCTCTGTTCATTTCATTTGTTTCTCTCTTACATTCCATGTTTCTAATTTGACCTTTGGAGATTCTAGCCAGGAAAGGGCCCAGGTTTTCCCACATGCTGACTGTCTGCAGTGCTTGGATCTAGTCCCTCCATATGGAGCCACACAACAGTACTTGTAACTGATCCTGTGTGGAGGCCGGCCTCTCCTCTTCTCTCAACTCTAGCTCTCTGGAAAGCATCAAGAATATCAAGAACACATGTGGCGGGAGCATTCCTCCCTCTGCCTGTGCTGCCAACAAATGAGGCACAATAAGTGAAGGTCCTGTGATCTGGAAATCAGCAGACTGGGGCAGGGAACTGGGAGGCGGGTACCAGATGAAGAGAAATTCAAGTTCTTCAGGTGAGGCCATTAGTTCAAGGACTGTGAGTTGCTTCTAAAACCGTGTTGTGTTGGCACACAACCTTCTCCTTGTCCTCATCTTCCCATCTCCTTTCTGCTCTGTCTCCTGAGACAGTCACAAATTTAGCCATAGAGGTCAAGGAGTGGCGGCATGCACCTTAATGGATTGACATGGATTGATCAGGTACTGGGAACAAAGGCATGGGACCCCAAGTGCTGGGATTAGAGGTGTGTGCCTGGCTCCGGTTGGCCTTCAACTCACAGCGATCCAGAGGGATCTCTGCCTCTGCCTTCAGAGTGCTAGGCTAAGTCTGTGGGTGCCTCTGTCTTCTGATCTTCAGGTAAACTTTGTTAGATACGAAATATATCACCACAGTCCTCTCCTCCTCCTCCTCATCCTCCTCCTGCTCCTCCACTATGCTTGGGATAGAACCCAGGGTCTCACACATGCTAGGCAAATTCTCTGTCACTGAGCTATGTCCTCTCCCACAGTAAATAAATTTTCTCGGAACTGTTTGTAAAGATAGTCTTCCACAGTCTCATGCCCCTCTAAACAAAAAGCCAGGACCTCAGGTTCAGGATTCTGAATCCAGTCCCTGTTCATTCAGAGCTTGATCTGGTCTTCTACAATGGCTTCCTACTTTCAACTGTATGCTTGGCCTTCAAGATCTAAGGGATAGGGGCCTCATCTGTCCAGGCTGTAAAAGGTGAAGGTTAGGTTTTTGGATTTGTTACTACCCTCGTCTATGATGTTTGTTTTGCTATCTCTCATTCTTAATTAAGTCATCTTCTTGATCTTTCCCCATTTTAACTCCTCTGGCTTCTGACTGAGACTTGGCTTCTCCATTAGAGTGTCTTTGGGGGCATATCTAGAAAAGGGACACTGTATTATATCACCTAGAACATTAAGGATGGAAAGGGACAGGTTTTATGGCTCTCAGATTCTAGAGTAGTTAACACAGTAGTGTCCAAGGCATGGTTATCTCTGATCATAGCCAAGTAGACATCAAAAAGGCCTTAGATTAAATAAGTGCTCCAGCAGGTCTCACATAAAAATTGGGTAGCTGTCTGGGAAAAGAAATGCTCTCACAGAAGGTCAAACCCACACAGGTTTTCTGAAAGCCAAAGAATGTTTGTTATAAGACACACATAATAATTTCTAGTCCTCTTGTACAGATAAGGCTTATATATAATACAGTGCCTTTGGGCATCGTCATGATGAAAGTCCCCAGAAGAGTCAGGCCAGAAAGCATATTCTCTAAGGCCAAGAGCTGCCCAGTGGGAGCTACAGAGCTTGAGTTGAAAAAAATGTCTGAGGTCTTAGCCACAAGCATGTGTATTGTTATGAGGGAGGGGAAGGACTTTTTTTGGATAGACATTTTGGTGGCTGTGGGTCACAAAGAATAGGAGAACTAGATTAAGAGCCTTATCCTCATTTATATTAAGAACTCTCGATCAGAACACTGCCTCCCACTATACTGCACTGCCTGGACAAATTCAATAATTTCTTAATTTACTCATCCATCAAACTCACTCTGAGCTTGCTCTGTGCTAGATCTTGGGATAAACACAAGAGAAACAAAAGTGAATTAGATAGTATTTCTGGCCTTGAAGTCTTTTGCTTCCTAGGGGAGAAACATCTGTGTAAATCCACAGAGTGCAATGATGGAGGGACACCAAGAGGCTATAAAGACTCTGAAGACACACATAACCTGAAGGAGAGGAGGGGAGCGGGCAGGGAGACAATGGTGTGTACCGAAGAAAGTTTTAAGTGTAGCAGTTTCTGCTGACAGGGGGGAAAACAAGCAGAAGTGACAGTGTGAATGTGTTTGAGAGAGACAGGTAGAGAGACAGGTATGCTGAGATGAACTGGCAGGATAAACAGAATACCTGCTGTTCGTGAGAACTCAGCAATGGGAAAGCAAGCTGGTTGTTCTTAGATGTCCAAGCTAGCAAAACAAACAGCATCAGAGAAGTCTGGACTGTCAGTTAAAGTTCAAGAGAAGAGACTCCAGGCTGTAAGGAGGAGGCTGACACTACCTAAGGGGAGCCTCAGTATGGTGAGAGACAGAGACACTTCATAAATCTCACCTTAACCATATCTACAATCTGGCAACATGGTGTCTAAGGATCTACACTACACTGGGCTCAACATTCTAGCTAAGAGATAGTTTTTCTCTGGCTCTCATGGGTCAAGCATTGCACATTTCTTGACTAGAGTCTTTTGGGAAAACATAAGTGAATCCTCAGACAGAAGCAGGTGAGATAGATCCCAGCACTAATTTCTTCCCTGCCCTGTGAGGCTCTGTTGTCTCTTTTGAAGGCATTTAGGACAGCTTTTGCCTGGAATCAAGCTCTGAGAACAGCCCTGGGGAAGTGAGGGCACTTGGGAAGGGCATTGTTTCTAGACCATATGAGCTTCACTAGCTTAGGATGTGAGAAACCTCGTTTTATAGGAGTTCAGCTCATTCCTAGAGCATTCTGCACTGGGTCTTAGAGATAAAAGTCCTGAATAATAACACTTACTACCTTCTGTCTGGTGAGTGTGTTTGCCTCAGAAGCTAGCCAGCAGGGAGAGCCGCTGCAATGATGGTAGGGTTTGATATAGTTTTGAGCATGATCATCATCAGTGTCATTTGCTTACTGATGTGGACCTACAGGAACTGCCTGTCTTCGTTTCTGAGATCAACCAGTCAGGTTTTTCTGTTGTGACTCTAGGTGCTATTTTAATGGTAATTAGCTTTTCAAATAGTCTGCTAGAGTATTTGACCTCTTGTCAATCATATTCCCCAACACATACTCTCTCTCTCTCTCTCTCTCTCTCTCTCTCTCTCTCTCTCTCTCTCTCTCTCTCTCCTCTCTTGAATAAACTAAGAATCCTGAATCCCAGAGAGTCAACCAAAGAGGATAGATCATCAAGATAACGGCAATGATGGCCATTTATAGGGTACTGTGCCATTCTGGGAAGAACTTTGGCAGGAATCAGATGATCAGATGGAACTAATATTGAATGTGTGCAAAGCTTGCTAGCTGAGTGACTTTTAATAAATCACTCTCAGTTTCCTCATCTATAAAAACAGAGATAATAATTATTTCAAGAACAGACTTTGGTAGATATTAATTTTATTTATTACTTTAAAGGTTGAGCCCCAAGATACTTTTATCTGTGTACCCCAGTTACCTATAGAGCATCTGGTGCACACTCAATAGGCAGCAAATGGCAACAGCTGGTAATATTTATTGAAGAAAGAACATTCAGCCAGATCAAGAAAGAAAAAAAAAGATCATCTTATTATTTTTTCATCTAGAGATCAGAGAGGGCGGTGGGTTAAGAGTTCAAGGCACTTCTAATTACACTAATGTTATTAGCTGTTAATCATCTGCCTGTTGCTATCCTCTTAGCTCAGAGACAGATATGCTCTCTTTCTGAAAGCAAGTTCTGGTTTTTCTAAAGCATCTTTAATGTAATTAATATATTTCATTACCTTTGTTCTGGTGTTAGCGCCTCTAAAAAAACATTGGCAGATTTGTGCAACTTACTGAGGAAGTGCAATGGTGTGTGTGTGTGTGTGTGTGTGTGTGTGTATGTGTGTGTTTTAGCTCATGTTCACAAATAGGGGGCAGATTTCTAGAGCAAAAGGAGACACAAGGAGGGGTATGAGGGAGAGAAAGAGACACACAGGGGAGATGAGAGAGACAGACACAGAGCATAAACAGTGAAAGAGGTGGCCAGTTCTATTGATACATAGTGCTTTCTAGAGAGAGCTACAATTAAATGCCTGTGTCAATTGAATCAGAGGAAGCCAGTGTTTAGTTGGAGCAAGAAGTCGACTTCGGCATGGTTGTCCTTTGAATGGGCAATTATGATTTAAATATCAAATCTAGGTCCATCCCTTTATGATAAAATAACCAGATTTCACTTTGCCTAGAAAACCTAAAAACTATGAAGGGCATTTGTGGGAATGAGTTAAAGATTAAGTGTCTCTTGCATGGGGTGCTGGAGGTTGAAATATCTTTTAACCAGATAATCACTCAGGCAAGAAACTGGTCATGCATCTGAAGAAAGGAAGGAAATGTGTCCCCATGACCTCAGAGTTCATAGGTTGGCATTCATTCTCTTAGATTATAAGAGCTCCTCTTTCTCACAGTCTGTAACCAATCTGGTTGAAAACCTCTGGCACCTGTGAACTCTTGTAGGAATCTTGGGAGGTGATTCTTCATATATGTGAACATTTATTTAACAAATATAAAAGCATTACTTGTGTGCCCAGCACAGAGATCAGTAAGATTCAGCTTTATATGCAAAGTTTTCACAAGACAATGAGGGGAACAGGATCTAGAGCAGCATATGTGTGCTCTGACAAGCTACTGTGCTTCGGTCTGTGGAAGGGAGGGGCTCAGAGGGTGACCTCACAGGTAGACAGAATGCACGAAGAATTAGCAAAATCAACGAATGTGAGAAAAATCAAGATTCAGGGACCAACATGTGCAAAAGCGAGGAAATGAGAGAACTTAGTCTATTCTAGGAACTGCAGAGGACTTGAGAATAGTGTGAGCACAGAGAAGAGAAGTCATAGACATGAGTGGAAAAGAGAATGGATGCATGGTTGCCCTGGTGCTTTATGAGTCCTACAGGCTAGTGTACCTCTATCACATTTGACAATTTGGAATGCTACTAATCTCTGTGTCTAGGGATCTCTAATCACCAAAGTAGTGATATATTGATAAAGTAAAGTTTAGGCTTCTGGTCAGTTGTTTTGATTGGCCTCTAGATGAAATGAAATGAGGTACATAAGGAACTTTAAACACTCTAGTTACTCCATGGAGTCCGAAGACCTAGCTCATCCCTAGCTTTGGCACTTAAGGCTCCATTGTGAACTTAGACATACCCAGTTATCCTGAAGTTTAGTTTCTTCATGGCTCTAGCTGGTATGACCATGGAAAAGATTCAGTGAGAGAATCTTCTGTCATTCTGCTTATAAAATGAGGCATGCTGCCTAAGTGAAAGGGTAGGCCTGGACTTCTACACTTTGCATGTGTCTGGAATAAGCTGTTCCCATCCCCCAAACTGATGGGCTCATATTATCCCAATAGCTTTGGTCAGCTCAAATGAATATACAGGAGTCTGACATTGATCTTCTATTTAGTTCCAGCTCTTATTGAGCTTAAAACCAGATACCCAACTTGGTGCCCCCATGGACTTCTCTCTTATACCTCCTGAGACAGCAAGAACATAGAGTGTAGAACCCAAGAACCACTCAACCTGTGTGCTTTCACAGTCTGTGTTTGTGTGCAGAGAAACCTTGGTGAAGTAGGTTCATTAGGGATGAGTAGTAGAATCAGCCCATTAGTAGGCTCTGCTCAGAGCTTTGGTGACTCTTTTTGAATTATTAAAAGATAGCATGCAGTATACTTAGTTTCATGTTGACATTTTCATATGTATATGGCATTATACTTTGTTCTTAATCATTCCCACCCCCACTGCCCTTTTTATTCTCTCCTCCGCCCATTTAGTCTCCATTTCTGCTTCTGTGACACATGTATTCCAATATCTTTTCTTATTCCCTCTCTTTTTACGTCTCTTAGTTTCTTCTCATAGTTTCTTTCTACTTTTGTCCTACAGGTGCATGTGTGCATGTGCATATACACCTATAAATTGAAATCTAGACACCACATATGAGAGAACACGTGTATTTCTTTTTCTGAGTCTGGCTTATTTCACTTAACATGTGATCTTAGTCATTAAAGAAGAATGACATCATGACATCTGCAGGAAAATGGATGGAGCTGGAGTTCATTACGCTACGTGAAATGAGCCTTGATGACTTATTAAGCACCTGAGATCCCATAGCCACACTAGGAACATTCTGGGGTTTGGGCCAAATTCGTATCTGAGAGAAATTTGGAAAGGCCACCATCCTTCAGAAGTAAATGATTTCACCAGCCCTATCTTCCAGCGGTGCAAATTGGTTAATTACAAAGGCTATAATTTGCAATCAATATTATCTCCTTGGCATCTACTTTGCCAAAGGCAAATATTTATGCCCACATTTGAAAAGGGGCACATTGTCCTAATTAGGAGCCACACACGGAACACTGAGCTAAGTGATTCTGAGGGCACTGATGCCAGGTTCTGCTCTTTGGGTATGGAAGATTTAGGAGAGAAAACAAGCAGATGCTAGAATGAGGTGAGGTCCTGATTTTCACAAGAGAAAAGTAGCTCAAGAAACAAAATCGAGGCACGAAAATGCTTTATGAACAATAATGACTGCCATAAACATTTTTATAATGGTAAAATGTATTCAGTTAAATATTCAGTAGGAACCAAGGTAAATAAGTTATTATTTACTTGATGTAATACTACATATTAATATGGAAATTTCATATGTTACAGTTAACTGGAAAATGAATAATAAACAAAAATAAAGTAGGTATTCAACATTTTCCTTAAAATATGCCTACAAAGAAGGCTGGGAGAAAACATTATTATAGCAATGATGATAGTCTTTGAGCATTTTACCCTGTGTCCCCAAACTTGGGTCTCTATATGAACAGGCAAACTCTTTACCCCCTGAACTACAGTCCCAACTTTTCCTACCTTTTTTTAAATAAATGAATATCTTTAATTTTACAAATAAAAATTATCAAAAAATTTCAGTTAGAAAAATGACTGGCTGTGCCAGCAACTTACAGAATCACTACTCTATGCCCTACAGGAAGAAAGCCAAGTTTGCATGAGAGTTCATTTTCACCCCGTGAGGAGACAGGTTTTAGGAATCTATATGATGACAATCCTCACTGTGACATGCTTGTCTTTGTCTTTAATGGAGGTTCCTAGGCCACTGTGTGAAGGAACTGATAGAGTGCTGGAGGATCATAGAAAAGGCTTTAAACTGTTTGGAGTGATCACTGAGTGCTTCCTGGAAGAGGGAACATTCAAAGTCAAGTTTAGTGAGCAGGCAGATAGAAAAAGCATCCTGGAAAAAGGGGAACAGTAAGAAAGATATGAAGGATCAGTCACTTTCAGAGTATAATCAGCTCATCATTATTAATGAAAAGTAGGCGCATAGCAATGAGTGAAAAAATGGTTACTAGCTTAGTTTCTGAAGAGCTTTGAGTGGTACACAAAGCAGCCCTTCTCTAGGCAGGGCTGGAAATGATGAGGTTTATTTGGATAAAGCCTTGACAGTAAGAGAAGCAAAGACTGGCTAGAGTCATGCTGAGGGGATTTCTTGTGCCACATCAGAAAGTCAAAACTTGATTTGGGGATGGTTTAAGGTCAATAATAACAGAGATGGCAGATTATGAGACCACACTGAGGACTATAGCAGGAACTCCAGTAACAATCAAAGTTATAAAACATGGAATGATGGACTTGTAAGAACACCTGGAAATTTTCTAGTCCTGTTCCTGGATGAAGAACAAGCTCCAAAATGAAAAGGACTGTAGTTTATTTTACAGAGTTTCAAGGTCCTGATCTCTGTGTGCTAGCTGGTTTTATGTCAACTTGACACAGGCTAGAGTTATCTGAAAGGGACCTCAACTGAGAAAATGCCTCCATTAGATCTGGCTGTAAAGCATTTTCGTAATTAGTGATTGATGGAGAAGGGCCCAGCCTTGTGTGTGGTACCAGCCCTGTGCTGGTGGTCCTGAGTTTTGTAAGAAAGTAGGCAGAGCAAGCCATGAGGAGCAAGCCCATAAGCACTACTCTTCCATGGCCTCTGCATCAGTTCCTTCCTCCAGGTCCCTGTCCCATTTGAGTTCCTGTCCTGACTTCCTTCAATGATGAACAGTGAATCAGAAACAAAGGCCAAGTAAACTCTTGCCTCCCAAGTTGCTTTGGTTATGGTGTTTGATCATAGCTATGGTAACCCAGACTAGGACATGTGAAAGGCTCATGTACTCGGCTTTAGCCTGCCATTCTATGCATTTTCATTCTCCTAGGTATTCTTGACAACACACTGTCCTATTTGTGATCACACACATCAAGTGTCAGAGATATCACCAGCTATGAAAGCTGATTTCTGGAGGTGGTTCTTCTACCTTGCTTCAGTCTGTCTCTCTTTAGTACTACTATCCAAATACAATCCTTCCCCACACACAGTCATCCTGTTGTCTTGTCACTGGGCTGTGTTCTCTTATGCTGATCATCTCTTTCAGTGTTCCAGAAGTAAGCACAGCCATTACTGATTTACAAGTAATTGTAGAAGACACAGGAATCTTCTCATTTCCACCCTCATGTTCTTCTGACTCATGTGTGCTGGGTTCTGTGTACTTTCTGGGGCCCAGGAGCTTCCTTAGGAAACACTTCAATTTCAAGTTTGGAGATTTGAACTGAAACCTACAATTGGTATCCAGGGACCATTGCTCCCTGTGATAATTTTATTTATTTTAACTTGACTGTGCCATAGGATGTATAAATATTTGGTCAAAATTATTCTGTGGGTTACTGCCATAATATTTTAGTTTGAGTTTAACATTCAAGTTGATGAGCTGAGTAACACAGAGTACCTTCTATAGTGCAGATAGGCCTCACTTAATGATCAGAAGACCTTGAATAAAACAAATGGCTGAGTAAGAGAGAATTATGTTCCCTGGATGTGGTGGTACACTTCTTTACTTATGGAACTCAGGTTGCAGAGGCAGGAGGATCATTGTGAGTGCCAGTATGGCCTACACACCTAGGTCAGGCCAATAATGAAACTCTGTCTCAAAAGAAGAAAAAGAATTTCTTTGGCCTAGCATCCTCTGAATTGGGACAATCACCTTTTAAAATCTTTATACATGAAATAAAATGCCAGTTTTTCCTGCCTTGAGTCTGCTAGCCTTCACTTTGGAACTATATCATGGACTTTTCCAATTTTAGGCCTTAGGACTCAGATCAAGACTATATATTTGGTTTTCCTGTACATCACCTACCTACTGTAAGGGATTCTTTCTCTCTCTCTCTCTCCTCTAAAGAGCTGTGACCTAACCTTCTTTGTTCTTATAACTAATGTGGAGAGCTAGAATGCAAGCTCAGATATGATGGTCCATATGTGGATCTTTTTGAGTCACCATATTGCATCAAAGTCTACCAAGATGATTTGAAAAAAGAAAATTCTTATAGGCTGTTGCAGCTTTTGTGGAGAGGCAAAAGCTTGGTTTCTGCAGACCCATCACATAGTTATCCATTCATACAGCAAAGACTCTTGCCCACTTATTAGTATGTTTTCCAGGAGGTGCAGTGAGGAAACAAACCCTAAGAGGCAGTTTTGCTTACCCATTACCATCTATCACTGCTGGTTTCCTCTCTCGTTTCTAACACTACTCAGTAGGCCAGAACATAGTGCCAAATAATTAACTGGCATCCCCTGCTAAGTAAGCCAGCCCCTACCTGGAAGCCAATGTGCATTTCAAACTTGGCAGGATTCCAGCACCAGTGAAAGAGTGAGTGGTGTCAGTTGGAGGTCTCTGGTGATGTGAAAGTACAGGTTCTCACTCACCTGCTTCCTCGATCCTCTCCTCCATTCTCTGAGGCTTCTGCTTCCCTGTCTAGCTGCCTGCCGGGTAAGACGTTGCACTTCCTTCTTCTTTTCTGTATTTTATGATCCCATTGCCCCTCAAAAACTCAGCTCCACTGACTGCTGCTCTTGGCAGAGCTTGCTGCCGACAATCTTGGTCTTGACCAGCTCAGGGCACACTGCCAGCCATGACTCCGGCCATGTAGTTCTTCACTTCCTGACTCCCTTTGGGCTTTCTCTAGGTCAACTATCAAATCTGATTCTTACGTTTTTCAGTGCTTAAAACAAGATATGTAACAGGCATTGAAGAATGGATAAAGTATGAAGAAGTAATTGAAATAGTGGATAAATGATTCCTATTTGAATTTCAGGTTTGCTTATTTCATGTCTGAATCAAGACACCATTGCTAGTATCTTTATAAAGAAATATCATAATCATTGCTAGTTAACATATGAAAGTAAGAGACTAGTTGAATAGAATGGTTGTGTGTGTGTGTGTGTGTGTGTGTGTGAGAGAGAGAGAGAGAGAGAGAGAGAGAGAGAGAGAGGTCCTCTGAGAATCATGCTTCATTGAACCCTGATCTCTAGCACATTTCCCCTCCCTTCTTTTTCTGTCTCCTCCATTCTTCTTCTCTCCTTTATCCCTCCTTTCTCTCCCTTTTCTCACAGGTCAAAGGTATTGAATATTTATCTTTCTATTAAGGGTTATATGAGGTTTTAATATCTGAGGATACAATGAAAGAAAGTCAACGGCTGGAGAGATGGCTCAGCAGTTAAGAGCACTGACTGTTCTTCCAGAAGACCTGAGTTCGATTCCCAGCATCCACATGGCAGCTAACAACTGTCTGTAATTCCAAGATCTGACACCCTTACACAGTTATACATACAGGCAAAACACCAATTCGCATAAAATAAAAATAAATATTAAAAAAAAGCACTGACTGCTTTTCCAAAGGACTCTGGTTCAATTCCCAGCACCCAAATGGCAGCTTACAACTGTCAGTAACTCCAAGATCTGACACCCTCACACAGACATACATGCAGGCAAGACACCAATGCATATAAAATAAAATACATAGATAATTTTTTTAAAAAAAGAAAGTCCAACTTGTTTTGTTTTTGAAGAGTTTAAATGGTAGAGTCAGAAACACAATGACAGACACACCTCAGTGTGGTAAGAGCTAGGAACCAGACCTAGATAAGCATAGAAGTACATTTGCCATGGCCTGTGTGGTCAGAGCAGACTACTTATAGGAAGTAATCTTCTACACATAGGAGTCAGTTAATTGCAGACTGTTCTAGGCACAGAAATAGATAGTTAGGAGGAGCAAAAATAAGAGAATAGAGGAAATTCCAGAATACAGCAAGCACAATTGAGGAGAGGTAGAGGATATAATGGTTGGGCAGAAGCTAGTGAATACAGATGGGCAGACAGGAAGCAGCTATACAGGGCTTAGTGAGATGCATGGAGCTACTTGCATTTACATATGGATAGCAGGTGGGGAGATGGCCTGGGGGAGACACAGGCCGAGCTTTGATTCACAGAGGAGTGAAACCAATAAGAAGAGAATGGCTGAGGGAAAGGGCTCTATGCCATTTTGGGTGAAAGGTAATGCCCAGGAGGCTTCATGGCTTTTAGGAGAAAGGAGGGCGATGTCCTCTGTGTTGCTGAAAAGGCCTATAAGTCAGTACCAATGTAATGTTCTTTGTTTTGAGAGCAGCTTAAGGATGAGCGTGTGGATGGCTTGGGATCTCAGCTCTGCTACCCAACACCTCTGAAGACCTGGCAAACCTGGTAACATTCTTAACCTCACAGAGCCTCAGTTTTTCCACGGAGTTAGAGCTGTCATTCTGACTCCAACATGTTGCTGTAAGGATTTATGTGAAGATACACATCAAGGGCCCTGCACATGTTTGGCACACGGGTGATGCACACTAGGGCCCTCATGACTTTGAACATGAACATTGAAATGGGGGGAGAAGTATGTTGGCAGAAAGAGTATGGAAGGAGGAGGGAAACAGAATAATTTCATCTTTGAACACTAACAACTCCATTCGCATCCTATTTTGGGAATTATTGCGGAGGCCAGGAGGAAAAGAAGGATTCCCATTTTAGAGCAATCAGCCTTCTCACTGGGCCTGTGGCTTCCAATACTCCAAGCAGCCTTATAGAAGATTCAGGTCCTGAGCTGGCTTGAAGGATATTTGAATTCTCCTTCTTGGGTCCATTAAGACATGCTAATCTGAGAAGTTTCCCCAAGTACTCCAGATCATCTGAGAGCTTAAGATGTAATAATTTATTGCACTGATTTTACTTTGCCCTGATTTATTTGCTCCCCACACTTGTTTACTGCCTGTCTCCTTCCTTGTGAATAGAGTACTATTATAGCGGTCTATATTCGCAAAAGCAGTGCTTTGCACTTAATTTACTGGTTGTCTTAATGAACAGATGAATAACCAGAGACCAATGGAAGGAGGATTTTCAGTACAGAAAATGACACAGATGTGATGAAGCACAGCATTCATACAAGGCTAGGTATAAAGCTGAGTGTATCTGAGGTGGAAAAATTCTGTTCAAGTTCCAGAACACCTTGAGAAGGACCCTGGACGGTCTTCTGTGGGTAGTGGAATGTCACCAAAGGGGATTAAGTGGAGGTATCCATGCTGGAAGACATAGAGAGGACAAATGGACAGGTTTGACTCTGCTCAGCCTTCTCCTCTGCCCTAACCCTCTCCCCAAAGCAGCTTTCCCCCTCTAAAATCCCATGTAATAAGAGCCTCAGCTATCTTTCCTTAGATGCCTTTTCTCTGCAGAATTAGATACTTCACCTACTGCAGAAGAACAGCATTCAGGCCAGCCTTGGCTACTACCACATGTCACATGTTTCAGTCTAGTGGTCTGTAAACTCAGGCAGATGGCAATTGATCTTTCTCAGAGCTGATAGAAAAATTAAACAAGAAAAAGGATGTGAAGAAATTGTTGATAATACAGCAGTTATAGCCATATACTGTTAAGTAGTTAAGCTGTTATTCTGGCTGAAACATTGGCTCAAATGAACAAAGCATGCACTCAGATTCCAACCCCAGGCTACTATTTTGATCCTTTTATTCCAAGCTCAAGCATGATTAAATTTATGGTAGGATACATCAGCTCCAGAGTCTGGAATCAGATGAACTGGATAAGAAATCTTTAGAAATAGCCTCATGACCCAATAGTTAGGAATAGAATCTTTGAGCTTTAAATCTACCCCAGGGAGTGGGCTTAATAAAGGCCTAGATAGGAGAAGAATAATTTACAACTCGAACTTTGTTTTGTTTCCGTGACTTGCTGTCAGCAAATTGGCTGTCTGAGCTCAACTTTATAAACCCTGAAAGGCTCTGTAGATGCTGTAGCTTTGTGATTACTTAGAGGTCCTCAAGAAGCTGGCTTCATCACCCTTTCCAACTTCATCTTCTTATGCACATTCCTCTTATCCTCCATCCCCAGAGTCTAGACATGAGCTGCTCATCACATCCTGAATGTACTTTCACCTCCATGCTGCCCATACTGTCTGCACTCTCTTATCCCATTCCTATCATGTTATTGCTTGCTCTTCAATACCTTGATCTTTGCTTTATTTTCTCTGACACTTGCCATGGTTTCTTAAGGCAAAATCAATTGCTCTTCTTTTATTATCTATATAGGCTATTAATCTTCTGTAATCTTATTTGGTAGAAAGTCAGTTGTACTTAAATTTTAGTTGGTTATTTCTATAGATTTTTTTTTTATGGTTTGGAGTATTTTTTGGGAGAAGACTTGCTGAATCCCAGGATCCTTTGGACTCTGTAGCCTCAGTCTCCCAAGGTGTGGGATTACAGCACTGCTACTGTATGTACTTGGTAACTCTTCTATATTTCCCCACCATGCTGTCTTTGAATTCTTTATTCCTTAAATGGGTCTAGACAGAACTAAAATACTTGGCAAACATAGTGTGAAGCAAGTGAACAATGGATAATTAATTTTTATTGTTCATGAAGGGCATGAAATGCACTTTGTGCATATTGACTGCGGAGCCTCAGCATTCCAGGAGGGGACCTTGAAACACAGTTGGCACCTTCCGCTTGTGTGGAAAAACAGATCTAGCGCTCACCATCCACCAAGGCCTTCATTTTGGATTTCTGAGTTATTCTTTTTCCACTGCCTAAACTCAACATGGCTTTGTCTCGTGACAGATTCCTCCCCTGCACAAGCTCCATTCTTGTGCTTTGTAATGTCTAACCTCACCTTCCCATCTACTGATAGCCAAACTCTGTCTTGGCTCTTACCCACTTCTCTATACAACTACTAACTTCTACTTGAGGCAAACATATTTTCTTGAGAAAGTCACTATATAGGTGTAAGCATTTCCAAGGCTTGCATTTACCTGGAATGTAACAGAGTCGCAACTATGCCCCTGGGTGTGGCTATGCAAACATGGGCCCACCTACCCTCTTAAAGAAAGTGCTCACACAAGTCCCCTCTCTCTTTCTCTTTTTCTGCTCTTTCACCCGTACCTCTGCCTGCTGCTCTAATAAACTGTAGTGTGGTATTCCTGGTGTTGAGATTTAATTCACATGCCATGTGCAAAAAACTAACAATAGGGACAGGTAGTTCTTGTTTTCTTGATTGAAATTTTTTTAGGAAGACTCTAAGCCAGTGATTCTCAATATCATGACCCCTTTGTCAACGCTATCTTCAAAAATATTTACTTTATTTTGTGGCACATCAGACAGCAGAAGAGAAAAGCCAAGTGTTCCTCTAATGGTCATGGTGTTGTCTTTGGCAGTGGCTGAGTTTTCTCCATGGCTCCAGCACTTGGCAGACAAGTTGTGATGGTTCAGCCTTTTTACCAAGTGGCCCTAGCTCTCAGGTTCCAGTACCACATGCTTTCTCGCTGACCCTCCAGCCTGTGATGAACGTGCCATCTTCCTGCTGTTGTTGACCTCTGAATCTGTGCAAAATTTCTTATTTGGCTTTTCAATTGTTTTCAATTCCCTGCACCAAAACATCTGCTTAAAGAATCTGGAGTTTTTTCTTAGTTGTACAGTGACTGATACATCCATATTTAAATATTTAGATGAAACACAAAATCATGAAACATGCATAATAATAATTCATAATTAACCAAAATCATTGACTATGTAATAATGATGGTTGCTCACAACAGGTTAGAGCTTTAAGTATTTCTAGGCTGCCAGTTATAATCCACTCTCTTTACTCTGATTGTGATTCCCCTCTCTTCTTTCCTTCTCATTTGAATTACAACAAAATGAGAAGGACAGTGCCATTGAGGTAACCTTGAGTCTTTTCTACCACAATAAATGTGACACAAATAAACTATAAAAAAGACCCTCATGTTGCTAAGAGTGTCTCTGCATATGTGTGACATTTCATACACATCGTTCTTTGTTGTGAAACAATTACAAAATTGAGAGGGGTAAAGTGGAGGTTGCTCAGGGAAGGGTTTCTTAGTGTTGGCGATTGTGAGTCTAGAACGAGAGTTCATTGTGCAAGATGGGCTCAGTGACAGTTTCTGTGTATCTTTTTGCTTGGTCCCACTACTTATCCTCCCCATTGTCATTGTCATTCTGTCAGAAACATTTCTGAGCACTTGCTATATGCCAGGGACACATCAAGTCCCAGTGTTTACAAATAAGGGAAGTGAGACATCATAACAACTACTTAGGGGAAATTAAGTCACGCATTGTAAAAGTTCACCCACGACCACATGGATAGTAACTTAGGGGCAACCTATCAACTGATAAGTAACCCATCAGCATGGCTCTAGAATTTGAGTCTATGCTGACAGGCCCCATGCTTTAATACTTTCTTTAATTGTTTTAGACATTTAGTGTGTATGTGCTTGTGAGCTTGTATGTGTGTGTGCTTGTGGGAAGCTTCATGCACACTGGCCCTGGTGTACACATATAAAGGTCAGAGACAAACTGTAATAATGGTCAGGTCTTTCCTACCGTGTTGGACTGAACTCGTTTGGCAACAAGAGTCAATAGCTATCTCACTGGCTGGCTCGCATGCTTTCTGTGATTGTTCAATCACTGAATTCTTACTCTGCAGATGCTACCTCACCCTTCACTTTGGAATATGGATGCCAAGCTAGAGTTGGTCTCTACGCTCCTGATGCCATCAAATCCTGTCTTCCCTGACTCCTTTTTCCTTTGCTGACAACCTCCCAACTGCAAACCCACATGTTAATAGTGGTTTTGAACAGGCTTGTTTGTCTGGTGGCCAGGTAAGACCTTCAGCCAATGTGGTGCCACAACCTCTGTTTCTCCCTTTTTTTTTTTTGGAGAGCATCACAGGTTTTTCCATATTCTTGGGATTAGGATATTCACATAAGTTCTGCCCCAGGGCAAGGAAGGGGATCAAAACGTCTCTGTTCCATCTAATTTAGATACATCATTGAATATAACCAGTCAGAGAGAGGTTGGAACATCCCTCAGGGAGAGAGTCTGAGGAACAGAAAATAAGGTATTTGGAAAGACTTGTCTTTCCAGGAGTTAAATCACATTAGAATGGAAAGCAGAAGAAAAAAAGTAAACACCCACAAAAATGATTTCTGCTTTTTTTAAACTTAAAATTATGGAAATTGTTTCTGACAGCAAATTGCTCCTAATTAATTTCTTGGCTCTGCTGGGAAAATGTACTGTTCCGTTGATTTCTAAATTCCACCAGCTTAATTATCAAAAGACAGTTTTTCCCCCCTAAAACTATTAACATGTGGGTTTGCAGTTGGGAGGTTGTCAGCAAAGGAAAAAGGAGTCAGGGAAGACAGAATTTGATGGCATCAGGAGCGTAGAGACCAACTCTAGCTTGGCATCCATATTCCAAAGTGAAGGGTGAGGTAGCATCTGCAGAGTAAGAATTCAGTGATTGAACAAAATCACAGTGAAGTGCTTAGGTATGTGGTTGGGAGATTTTGCTTCAGACTTGATTGCTGCTAAGCATTTTCTGAGCTACAGTCTTTTTTTAATAAGCTGGGGCTTGTAATAGTGATAACTGACATTTCTGTAACTCTTGCTATGTGCCATGTAGTTCCCTAAGTGTTTTGGTGTATATTCACATGCTCTTCTCAGTAGTCCTATCACATGAGTATTGTGGCTCCTTCATTTTATAGCTAAGGAAACACAAGTTGAGGTTACACAGGTAGTAAATGACAGGGTGGCCCAGGAGAGGATCAGGGAGTCCATCTAGGTGTGAGAGGAAGGGACTCTCTATCCCAGCTCCCAGAACTTAGTGGTCCATCTGTTCCCTTCACTGGAGAAAGAAAGCTCTTTGATGTTAAGAGACTACGTCCTCTGATTCTTGGTTAATGTTTGATGAGTGAGTGAAAGAACTAACAGATAGATTGCTTGATCATTTAAATACAGGCAGAATTTAAATGTGAATTAGGTAGTTTTGTGGAATTCTAAGCAAATGACTTAATTTTAGTAGCTCAGCAGATGTCAATAAAATATCTACTATGTGCCAGCTGCTGACCTAAACAATGAATAACCTTGGGTACCTGGAAATTTTGTTTTGAAAATTTATCCTTAAAAATAGATATTTATTCACTTATGTGTGTAAGTATTCATTTAGTAATTCACCCAACCTGCAAATAATTCTGAGCACCTACTATATACCAAATGTTGTCTGATGTGCTACCATTCAACAACACAGCAGCAGGGCCTCATGTAAGTGGCAATCTTATTAGGAAGACTTAAAACACCCAAATAGACAGCCAGCAATACTTTTTGAATAAACTGAAGCATGACAGGGTGAGGGAAGGGACAACCAAGCTTTTGATTCGGGGTTCAGCACAAGCAGCCCTGGAAAGAGGTGACTGGTATCGTGTTCTTTCTAACATGAAGAAATAAGCCGTGTAAGCAGCATGGAGAGCTTAGATGTATCGTATAGGATAGTTTTCTTTGTTAGCTTAGGCTGGTCCAGTGACAGATCTTTCTACTCCTACCCTTCCAATTCTGGGAGTTCTTCCCTCTCACTAGGACCCAGGACAGAACTGAATTGTATCCAAGTGAGCTTTCTTATAACCAAAATATTATGCAAAAATTCCAAGTGCTGCACAGATGTAAATTAATCCTACTCATCTGCCAAATCCAAGTTCAACCATTACTTCCTCTCCAAAGACTTCCTTTACTTTATGTATGCTGGGGTGGGGTGGTGTTAGCATTTCATTCTCTGTAGAACATGATTTTTAAACCTCTTGAAGCAAGGACAGTATGACTCCCTCATCTCGGAATTATGATTCATTGCCCCTAACTCATTGCCTCACACATGATAGTACTTGATAGAGGATAAATAAGTTTACTTCAAAAGGAATTTGGGTATTGAGAAGATTTTGATGTGAGCTTGAGAAGGATTTTAGTTACTTTCATACTCACCCTTACATCTTCTTATTCATAATAGGCACACAGCAAAGACTTGTTGAATGGCTAAACCCATGTTGTGGAAGGCAATTTATTTTTGCTGATGGAGGAATACCTGGTCCCTGCAAGGAAATCCTTGTTTTGACAATAATCAGACCTGACAATTCAAGGATGCGGAATGAGGACAAGTGGAGGGATGTGAGAAAGATTCATCTTTGCTAAAGATCAACTTGAGCAGGCACTGTGTTAGGTGAATACCAAATCATTATATCAACTGATCCCGAGAACAACCCTGAGGGAAGTTACTATCTACCTCTTAGAAATGAAGAGAAATGTGTCAGAGAGATGAGAGCATTAACTTCATGTGCAAAAGAGAGAGTTAGCAGGATTAGGAATGTTGGAGTGTCTGCTGCCAGTATTCTTGTTCCTCAGAACTCTTGGCATGGCAGGTGATTAGGGAAAGGCTAGAAAAGACTTACAGTCTGTCTTCTGGAGAGACCCAAGCCAGGGCACACATATGAAGGAATGATTCACAGACCCAATGGTACTCTAGCAAGCTGAAAGTCTGTACTATGGATTCTACAGAGTGCCTCTGTTTGAAGGGAAGAATACAGCATTTCTTGCTCCCCATGTTTGCTCTTCTCCCCTAGTACCACTTCATTCTCCCTGGTACTGTTCATACCTGGCTTCTGCCTCCCCTACTGGTCTGTGAGATCCCAGGTCTCGAGACTTGAGCTTTCTGCCTCCCCAGTGTCTAGGCCAGAGCTTGGCTTTCAACAGACCTTAAATTGTTCCAACTATAAAGAAAGAGACCAAGACAGCTAACCTTCTGTGTCAGCTTATATAGGGGATGGCATGCCTTGATGTGTTCAACAGGACGCAGGAAAAGGGCAGGACTATAACAATAGAAACACAACCTGTTAGGACTGAACTGGAAAGGTAAGATGCAATCCAGGACAACTGTAAGACTTCTTTCATTCTACAAGACACAAACTGAGCTATTCACTTATTAACACATTTTTTTCTTAAGAAGAGAGATGGTACTAAAGAGATCACCAGAACTGCTGCTCCCATCACACACCAGAAATAGAGCTGGTTCTTCTTCAGTTCAAGGGATGAGTCAGTTTCCTGGTCTGAGGAGGTAAGAAATCATCTTTCTATTACCTTAAGAGCCCTTCTGTTTTTGCAGAAGGCTGTGGAAAAGGTGCCCTGTGGAGTCAAAGAAGGAAATAATCCTACTGAGTTGTGATGGAGATGATGACACCCACTGGGTATGAAGGGTAGAACATGGACCAAAGACAGTCATTCTCAAGCCTTAATATTTACAGACGCTGGCCTGCCTGGGTTTTAATCTTGTTTGGGACCTACCATCCTTTCATTCTTTGTGACTCCACTAGTTTGGAGCTGGGGTGCTTATCCCGTGCCTGCCTTAGTATTGCATTCGGAAAAACAGACTTACTTGGTTTTATATTCATAGCAAGACAGGAATTTGCCTCAGGATAAGTTGTATCTTGAGCCTCACTCATATCTTATGTAGATAAGTCACTGAAACTGGATTTCAGATATTAGAGATGCTGGATTGAGTTAAGACATTTAGGGCTTTGTGCATTTTTACTGAGAGAAGGATAAAATTTGGGGGGCTAGAATGAAAAACTTCATACCCCTAAAACTTTCCACATGTTGGAGCCCTAGTCTTCAATATAACCATAGAGTAGAGCATAGTCTTGAGAGATGATGGAATTTATGTCTTTACCAAATAGGATGAGAGAACAGAAATCCCCCCCCCCCCCCCGCCCCGGACAAGAGGATGCAGCAAGAAATTTGCCATGTGTAAACCAGAAAGACAGGAAGAGGACCTTTGCCAAGAAATAAATCTGGTGGCACTTTAGCCTTGGATTGCCTCGGTCTCTAGAATATGATAAACAAATTTTTGATTTTTAAGTCACTTAGTCTCATTTTGTCACAGTAGCCTGGGCAGATAAAGACATCATTAGGGACTGAGCTTGAATTACAAACAAAATTCTGCTAAGTGTTGTCATCCTTAAACAATGCCTTTGCAAAGCCCAGAGTTTGCTAGAGTTGATACAGGTTCAGCATTAGAACTGACCATCGTTTCTTCAGGCTTGAAGTATTACTGGCGGCTTCATCTACCAGCTTTACCGCTTGTTTAAAGAAGGCTTTACAGTTTTAGAACTAGTTAAAAATAGTTGCTTATCATGGATCCCAGGATTCCTACGTGAATGGTGAATCATTACTGTGTTAAAATACTTAAATATTCTCAACTGAAAAGCAGTTTCTCAGAAATGTAGGCCTAGAAGCACTATTATAGGTTATTAAAGAGAATTTACAGGCTTGACCCTACTTTCTTTGGGATAAGAGTCAATTTGCTCTGCCCACAGGCCTCTTAGAACCCCTGTCAAAGGTGTAACACTTATTCATCCAATAGGCCTGGTGCCTTTTAAGTGCCCAAGATGATGCCAGATGTGGGGATCTAGTGGTGAACAAAAACAGAAATGAGATTTGCCCTTCCAGAATGTACCAGCTTGCGGGCAGAGATAGGTGCTCATCAAATAATCACACAAATATGAGCATAATTACACTCTGAGGTAAGGACTAGGAAGAGAGAACAGTATTCTGCTATTTGACATTTACAAAGGAAAGATACAGATTAAAGAAACATGTCTCAAAGAACCAATGCTGAGCAGAGGTATTAATGATGTGTAGAAGGCAGAAAAACAAGGCAGGAGAAGTCTCACAGAAAGTGGAAACAGAGTGGAAGCTTAGGGGTCCATAACTTTAACAAGCCTGCATAATTCTAAACAAAGAAACCAAAATAAAATGCAATCTAAGTAAAAGCAATTGTATTGCTATAGCATTAAGGATACAACTCTAAGATCCTAGAACTTTCCATTTGTGGTGGGACTTTTAAGTTCTCCCAATAAAGAAACTTGTCCAAAAATCTGTGATTAGATGAATTGTGTTCATTCCAGGAACTAGAAGCTAGTAGGGAAGGAATACTGACTGAGTCAGGGGTGGGAAGGGACAAGCTGAGGCAATTACTCCAATATTCTGGAAAGCCAGTAAAGAAGGTTTCAAGGAGGTGATGATGAAGTATTTGCAGTGCAGAAATAGTTTGTGCCAATGGACAGGTGGGTCTAGGGGGACCAGGAAGAGATTATTCCAGCTGGTAAGAGGAAAGGCAACAGTGTTCAGGGCAGGATGGTGGGGGCAGTAAGAGAAGTGTCTGCACTTAGGAATCTTTAAGAGAAGTTGTAAGGATTCCTGGCAAACCATGTGGTGAACCCAACATGGCGCTGGGTGAGATAAGAATTCCTGGCAAGTAGCGGCTACTTGGTAAAGCCAACATGGCGCCAGCAAAACACCCTGTAGTATGGAGAGCACGCCCCTAGGCGTGGCTACATAAATCCATGCCCACTCGTTCTCTAAACCGAAGATCCCATGTGACAGTCTGTCTCTTCTCTCTCTCTTTTCTGCTTCTCTGCCCCGGTACTCCCCTGGCAACTCTCCTAAATAAACTCTTGTGTGGCCCTGGTAGTGTGAGTGTGTCTGATCTCACTTGCAGAACCAATGAAAGGAACAAAGGAGAGATAAAGGTATGCCATGTATATACTATACTCTTATTATAAGATTCCTGGACCTCAGAATCCCCCTTATCCATCATGGGTACCTCCAGGGCATCCCAGAAAGGAAAAAAAAAAAAAAAGCAGGACTTTGTAAATATGAAGATTAGGTGGGTATTCAACAACCGTTCAACAGTCTTCCAGTTCTAATATCTTATGATTCAAAATGTTTGTCTTCTTAATCTTCTCCTTTTTCTTTCAAATGCATAAGATTGTGTTTACTAAAAATATATGTGCTGGAAGGAATCATGAATGATACTCATGTCAGCAGCTTGATGACAAATAGTTGTGACAACTTGAATTGGGGGTATGAACCAGGACTGCCAGGTGTCTGCTGCACAAAAGGAAAGAAAAAGAATTTCTCACTGGAAGTTCCCCCCAGAGACTCAAAGACCAATAATGAAGTCAGTGTCAGAAAGGAAAGTGCCTTGGATGATGGTAATGATGATGATACTCATAATAATTCTTTAAATTTATTTAGTGTCTTTAACATGCTGTGTTTCATTTGACACAACTTTGTGAAGTATGCTAGTTCCCAGAAATCAGCAGAGTGAGCCCAGGAGAGAAAAAAAAAAGACACAGCAGAGCTTAAATAGATGTATGTGTTCATTTAATTGACAAATACTTTCAGAACTCCTATCATGTGTTATATTGTAGCATCAGTATAAGAAACAAAGTCTCTAGTCACATTGGGGTAAGATGATAATAAGAAATATAATAAGATAATGTGCTAATATACAGCATCAATAGCATCATATTACACAATAATATAACCTATGATGGAGTATAATCTAATAAACATTTGGGGTAAATTCTATATAGAGAAATTAATAGGAGTCTGTTAACAAGTAAATAGAGAAGGCAATTTTAAATGGCATAGTCAGGGAAATTTTCTTGATGAAGGGACATCACAGATAAAGAAACAACAATGGCCCATTAACTGTAGATGCCAGTTCTGCGAAGAAAACAGACCAGCATGCTTGGAGCATAAGTGAGATGCAAAGTGCCCTGAGAGGAGGTGGGAGAAACAAAAGAGCCAGGACCAGAAGAGCTCTGTGAGTCATGGCAGGAAATTAGCTAGGAAATGGGAAGCCATTAAAAGGTTTTAATCAGGAAGGTGATACCATTTGACTTTAGTTACAAAATAGTACTGTGCTGGTGGCTACATCATATACCACAGGGCAGCAGACCAAGTAGCAGGCCACTACATGCAAGAGAGGTTTGGTAGGTTAGCAGAGGAGCACAGCAGAACTCAGGAGCTATGGGCAACTGACAGCTGCAGGGAGAGGGACAATCAGTTCTCTTTAGGACTGGTCCTTCCTAAGCTGACTGTGCTCCCTCCAGTGGAAGACTGTATATCCAAGAATATCTGAACTGTATACATTGGACCTGATGGATTAAAAAAAGATGATATGAAGTTGGGTGGGTAGGGAAGCAGGGGTGTATCTGGGGGGAGGAATTAAAATAATATGCTGAAATCACACTGTGTGAAATTTTTAATAAAAAGAAAGAGAGAGAGAGAGAGAGAGAGAGAGAGAGAGAGAGAATAGACAGGAATTAGTGATAGAGTTGGATATTGGCTGAAGGACCCAATCTCTTTAATTTTGCATATGAACAGGCTGAAGCTTACAGGAGCAGACAGGAAACGACCTAAACAAACTTAAATCTAAAACTTCTGAATCTGGGGAGAAAGTTAATATGGAAGAAAGTGTGTGTATATGTGTGTGTATGTGTGTGTGTGTGCATGTGTGCGTGTGCATGTGTGTGCGTGTGCATGTGTGTGTGTGTGTGTGTGTGGGGTGGGTGGGTGGGTGGTTTGGTAGGGAAGAAAGGAAAAGGGGGCTCCTAAGAGAAGAGTAAGGAAAGTAAATGCAAGAAAAGGAGGTTGGTCAGTAAAATAACAATATGGAAGGCTGAAAAAATCCAAAAGGAATTATATTATTAACTATTTCCTAAAAAAAACACACTTACAATGCATGTAACTTGATATATAAATATACAACTGGAGTTTTAATAAAATTTTCTCATCTGGGTTGACAATGCTCCCTTCAAAAGCCGAAGACTTAAAAATCAAAACCCAACAAAACCCAATACCAGACATGATTACTCCTTTGAGTTTCAGGGAAGGGAGAAGAGACTACCAAATCCTATAGGCTACTGGCATTGTCTTTTGTTATCCCCAGAGGTAGAAGGTAAGTCCCTATTGCTGAAGACACTATGCACTTCAGAAACAGGGCCCAGAGGGATGTTTTTCTGTTCCTTTTCACCACTAGGGTTGTATTTTTCTTCTAAGCCACCAAAGCCTCTTGTGTGGCCTGTTACTTGGTCTCTTTCCCCACAGAGCTGACATAGCATATAGTATTTTTTTTTTTGAGATAGGGTTTTTCTGTGTAACCCTGGCTTCCCTAGAACATGCTCTATAGACCATCCTGGTCTTGAACTTACAGAGATCCACCTGCCTCTGCCTCTTCAGTGCTAAGAGTAAAGGTGTGTGCCACCATCTCCAAGCAATAGCTAAAATCAAATGGTATCACCTTCCTGATTAAACCTTTAAGTAATGGTATCCCATAACTTAAAATAAATGAAACACAATATGACCTGAATGCCTCTTCCCTGAGGACTAGCTTCAGGGTACCAGAAGATGCCATACAAACATCCAAAAGACTGAGACAACTAACAGTCCTACCCAGATATGATGCCTATGATCCACATCAATGAGCAGGATGACATGATAACCTTACAGGTGCAATGCTAGTATTCATATCCTGGTGATAACCAACAGTTCTCTAACTGGACTAAAGATCCACTCAACCAGAAAGATACGATGCCTGGTGCTGGAAACCTATTTAAGTAATCAGTGCTACTAACATCACATTATTAGAGGAGAATCTAGAATCACTAATTTGCCGAACCATCACAATCTCTAGCACTTATCTATAAACATTTGTCCTCATACCCACAGATAAATGTAATCGTCACCCTCTCATCAAGGAAGGTTCTCTTTGTAGCAGATGGAGGCAACTAGAGAAAGACCCATTCAACCGAGGTGCAGAATTGGGGATCCTGGTCCTAATGGATACATCTACAAAACACTCCTACTCAGGATTCAGGGAACATTACAGATAAAGGTGGAGGAAAGATTGTAAGATCCACAGGTAGGATCGAGGACTTTGCTGAGAGGTTGTATCTCTCAGTAATATCAAAGGCTACATCCATGAAGTCTCACCAACATAACAATCAAATGCAAACTGAATGAGGAGGATACTGACTCAACCCTACACAAAGAACTAGACAGCTGAGTAAAAGTGGGGATGGAAGACATGGTCCTTCCCGGAGAAGAGCACACCAGCTTGTTGTCCAGTGCCAGATAGCCTGAAATACACACACACACACACACACACACAACATTATACCTACTCCACAGGTTACATTTGAGAACATATGTATATTGAAATAGATATATGCATGCAATAACAATTGCTGGAAAAAGAGGTCATGAATTTGAAGGAGAGTGGGAGAGAGCATTAGTGGGAGGGTTTGGAGAAAGGAAAGAAATGGGATTTAAATACAATCTTAAAAAATAAGAACCAATCAAACAAAAACGTCTGATTTCACATGCTTTGTTCTCCCAGGGCACTCGATGTGCATCTCCGATTAAAGTGGGTGCTCCGTGAGGAATGATAGAGAGTACTCAGTTGAGCACATTACTACCAACTGGGGAATTCATTCATCCATAAAAGAGGCAGCTCTAAACATTGTTGCACAAATTTTGGTTGTATTAAAAGAAACCTAGAGCCAGATATCCGGGAAAGGCTGAAATATCAGAGAGGAAACACCACAGTCAAATCTCACCCAGCTGTCTTCCAGCTTCCTCAGCCATGCTCCTCACTGCTTCTAATGCCTGATCTGTCTTCCTATGCCTACCTTTTAAATAACTTCTTTGCCCGATTGTATCACATCTAGGTTAAGATTAAAGTCATGGGCTACTACTATCTGGTAGTTATCCTTGAACCCACAGAAACAGAAAGATCTCTGTCTCTGGAGTTATGGGATTAAAGACAAGGCACCACCACTGCCTGCCTGGGAGCCTGGAACTCCCTCTGTAAACCAAATTTAGATCTGCTGTGATTAAAGACATAGGTCACCACACCTAGTCTAACCCCCGCCCCCCTTAGCCTCTGATCCTCCTGGATTGATTGTGGGTAGATCTCTTGATTTTCCAGACTGATTTTATTAAATATATAACATATCACCACAGAACACTGTGTCAAGAGGCTGGAGAGATGCTGGCTTCGTATCTGAGAACACTACTTGTTCCTCTAGAAGACCTGTATTCTATTTCCAGCACCACACAAATGGCTGCTTAGAACTGTCTGTAACTCCAGTTCTAGGGGACCTGAAATACTTTTTTTAATCTCCATGGGCACCATGTATAGGCAAAACACTCATGCACATCAAATAAACAAATAAATAAATAGCTAAACAAACAACTAACTAAGAGAATCAGAATAAGGATCCTGCAACTGGCTTCACTTTGCACTTGACAGTTGCTCCCCTCCCAGCTCTGGATAGGTCAAGAGTGGGCTTTGTTTATGCTGAAGGCATATAATGGCTACTTTCTGTGATCCAGAAGAGAGAGAGAGAGAGAGAGAGAGAGAGAGAGAGAGAGAGAGAGAGAGAGAGAGAGAGAGAGAGAGAGAGAGAGAGAATTTTGCAGCTTCTCAGAGTCAGAGTAACAGAGGAAGAATTTAATATGATGTCTAGTTTGGTTCAGACTCTTGTACAGATTAATGTTGTCTAGTGATTTGTTTTTATGCTTTCACTGGGATAATTGGGGGCTGTGTCCGCTCCCTTGGCTTGCTTCTCACTTTACTCCTATGCCCTATTGAGAAGAAGTAATTCTTTGTTTATATATGAACATCTCTCTTTCTCAGCTACTTGGCTGCCCAGCGCAGAGAAGGTATTTGGGTCCTTAACAGAGAGCAAGCACAGCATACACAGTCTGGCACAGTGTAGTGAGAAAAATAAAGCTGAATCCTCACCCTGATCCTCAACTTTTCAAATGGTTAATCAGCAGCCCTTTCACAAGATTATAAAGTTTAAATGAGTCAACATGCATGTAAATGTCCAACAAAGTGTAGTAGCTCTAAGAAATACACAAATAAAGATCTATATGTCAAGAAGATTTTCTTGTTCAACATCATTAAATACAATGAGAGTATAAATTGAAATCACAGTAAGGTATCATCAGTATAGACACATCAGATTTGCTAAAATATCAAAAAATACAGTGACAATATTAAGTGTTAGCAAGAATGTGGGGTAACCAGAATCCCTATTTATTGCCGATGGAGTGCAATTTAGTAAAATTCTTTAAAAGTGAAACAAAACTATTATACAACCCAGGAATCCTATGTCTCACTACTTTCCCTAGAAAAATGAAACTGTGTTATCACAGAAACAAGGACAAGAAAGCTCACAATAGTGTTTATTCCTAATTGCCTAACCTGGCAATAAACTAAAGACCTTCAGTGGTGAATACACAAAACCCTGCACGACTGAAGAGAACTCAGCAGTGAAAGGGAAGGAGCTATTGAAACATGCAACTCAGTTGCAATGTCAAAAGCATTAACTTAGTGAAAAAAGCCATTTGCATAAAGTTGTAAAGCATATGATCCTGACTGTAATACATTCTTGAATAGATAAAATTATAGTAATAGTGACTAGATCCAAATTTTATAAAATAAAGGAGAAAGGTAGACTTGTAAGGGGGACTGGACGTGTACTGTATCATGATTATGACTATGGTTACACAAGTATACTTGTGTTAAAATTTAGAAAACTATTAATCTCCAAAAATCGTAAAATAGAAGGCTTTTCTATGCTGGCATTAGCATGTCAACCATTTCCTAAAGCGCACTTTTAACTGGAAGGTGATATGTTGGTTACTGAAACTACTTTTTACCAAAAAGCACAAAAGTGAGAAAGAAGGAGCTGGATATACACAGTGTAGAATTGTATAGATGCCCAGCTTGTCTACAAGTTTCTAAAGCTTGAGAAGTTATTTCATTTCAATTCAGTCCTGAACTTTCAGAGGCAATAGCTTTCCCCTCCCCCTATTTTTAAAGCTTTGCTAGTAAAACTGTCCCCGCACTGAGCTAGCAATAAATCTACAGAACGCTATGGTAATGCCCATGGAGAAGGCAAAAGGGGCTCCATAAACCATGCAATTTGAACTGCTACAGATGTTGCAGTGGGAATTTATGGTTTTCTGTGGATCCTTATCTCTTCTTGCCAGTTTCTGCACACTGAATCATATGCTAGCAAAGTCTATTTTAAGACTCATCATTTTTTCTTTAAATATTAAAAACTGTGACAATTAATTTTTCCATACTGTTCTATCATGACAAATAAATGTGAAATGCATGTTTACAGAGCACATGTAATTGCATTTGGGCACATGCAAATGACATGCAAATCTTACATTCTAAATGAGTTTGTTTATCATTCCTGAATTCTAATCCAAGGACCTCACTTTTTAAATTCAGTTTACATTCTGACATGTATACAAATGAGTTCGACTCTGGAAAATAACTTAATAAACTCAGGGTTAGCGATGCAATTAGAGGAGGCATCTGGGAGCTATAAAATCTAGGAAGCAGCATTTACATCTTTTTCTGCATTTGAGGTTTCAATTTCCTAGCTTCAACCCTCTCCCTACCAGGCTGCACTCCCTGCACCCACCATCCTGCTTTCCATCATGTCTGCTGTCCCATCATTTGAAATCACTTCAGGTTTTAAAGATTTGTTCTGGGGGAAGGGAATAAATGCATCTCACTGAGGATGACTTCACTGAATCATTGTCCCTTGTGTAGTATTTTCAAAAACTGACATCAGGTGATAAATGAAATAAAAACTAACAGAATTAACATTGATCAGGGCTTTCGATTCGAGTTTCTTATTAGTACAGCCTCCCCATTCTCCTCAGGGTGCTAAACTCTTCCTATAGATTTTGGCTTTCTAAGGAAAAGCTATGAGCATCACAAATCTAATTTGTCAAAGAACATAGTGAGAGAAGAGACAATGGGAATATCTTTCAGATGACATGAAACAGAACCATACACACAAAAAAGTGGACCAGAAGTTTTCCATAAAACCAAAAGAGCAACATAGGACCCAACAATCCTACTTCAAGGTATTTAGCCAAGAGAATCAAAATCAAGGTCTTCAAAAGGTGTCTGTATACCTATGTTCATGGCGGAATTGTTCTCAATAGTCAAGAGAGAAGCAACTCAAATGTCTGTTGATTGAAGACTGTATGAGCAAAAATGTGGAGGGCTGAGATAGTGGCCTTATAAGAGAAGAAAACCCTGTCACCTTGTACTGTACAGATGAACTTCAAGGATGTCTCCCAGTTGACATAAGATAGTCACACAAAACTGAATGTTGGCACTCCACAAGGTAGCTAAAGATTCGCATTCAGAGAAACAAAGCAGAAAGGTAGTTACCAGGCACAGGAGCTTTGTCTTTTAAAGGAGATGGTGTTTCAGTTTTGTTAGGTAAAGTTCCTGGAAATCTGTGCCCAACTATCTGATTTAACACTACCTGGCTAAAAATGACTAAAATCATAAAAGTAACATCAGCAACAAACTGTCCAGGGCAGAAAGTCCTCTAAAAAGGTACCTGTATAATAAAATGGCCTTATGTTAGTACAACAGTAGTTAATACTTAACTAATCAATAATTAATTAATGTATGTTTTTGGAGACAGGGTTTCACTATGTAACCCAGGCTGGCCTTGGTTCAGTACGTTACCATTGAACTCAAGGTGATTCTCCTGCCTTAGCCTCTCAAGTGCTATGATTATAGGAGTACACCACCATTGTTAGCTTGAGTTAGAGTTTTAGTAAAACTAGTCAAAACTATATATTTTTATGATTTCAGAAATGTCATAATGAAGTGATATTTTGTCAATAGGATACAGATATTTCTGTACAGAAACTACATGAAGGTGGGTATGCTAAAATAGAGCCTAAGGAACTTATTTTCTCTATTTTAATTGAAATTACCTTTAATGATGGGCTAGACTTTTGAGTTTACATAATTAGGTAAATGCTATAGCAAAATCTAGCCTACAAATCACATTTTGTTTGGCCCATAAACTAAAAAGAGTTTTCATACTATTAAATAGCTAAAAATAGTTTAATCAAAAAGAACAGTATAATATTCAAATTTCAGTATCCACAATGAGATGTTATTATAGCATATGTGTTTAAATAGACATAAAAACAAAATAGAGAATAAAATGTACACTTTTATAATTTATTGTTTTAATTTATGTTTATGAGACAGGGTCTTTATGTAGCCCAGACTGACCTGCAACTTGCTGTATAATCCCAGCCTAGCTTTGAACTAAGAACTTCCTGCCTCAGTTTCCTGAGTCCTAGAATTGTAGGTGTGCACCACCAAATCTGATTCAGAATTTCGAAAACCAGTCTATAGGATGCTCTATTCAGGAAGGTCCTCTGAAGTGACTTACTAGTGAAGTGACTTCTCATTCTTTTCATGAGAAAAGAGATGTAAAGGAAAAATACTTGCATTCAGTTCTAACACTTTCTTTACTATAAGGACTGGCAGACCCAGATAAGACTTAGTCAAACTGGGCCTTGGTTCTGTTTCTTTCTGATCCTCACTTTTAGTACCATTTGAATATTATATTTATCACACACTGTGATCCTTTCCAGTGCTTGTTACATGTAGACATTGTAACTGTCTTGTGCACCAGTCTTTAGGGTACAACCCATAGACTGTGCAGCTGACCCTCCCTCTCTTCCCCTCTGCACCAATCATACCTGTCTTAGTCAGATTTTTCCATACATCTATGGATCTCTCTCTCATCAATTTGACACAAGCTAGAGTGATCTGAGTAGGAGGACCCACAATTGCTTTCATAAATTTGGCCTCTAAGCAAGCCTATAGGGCATTTTCTTAATTAGTGATTGATGTGAGAGGGCCAGACTATTGTGGGTTGGACCACCTCTGGGCAGATGCTTCTGGGGATGCTGTGAGATGGCTCATAAGCAGCACTCTTCCACGGATTCTGCTTCAGTTCATGCCTCCAGGTTCCCACGCTGCTTGGGTTCGTCCCCAACTTCCCTCACTAGTGGACTGCTACCAGACATATAAGATGAAATAAACTCTTTCCCAAGTTGATTTTAGTCATGGTGTGTATCATAGCAATAGAAACCCTAACTTAGACAGGATTCAGAGTCCTGTGCTCTGCCTATGCCTGTTGCAATATCCTGGGGCTTTAACATTGCTTGTGATGGTTAGAATGTGAATTTGATTAGATGAAGAAACATTTTAGATTAGTGAGAGACATCCCTGGATGTACTTGCAATAGCATTTTCAGAGGATTGGCAAAGGCAGAGGAGCCACCCTGGAGGTGGGTGATAGTGTCTTCCAGTAGAATACAAAAGGAAAAAGAGGAAACCAACTACGCTTCAGCATTCCCTGATTCCTGGCTTGCCATGCTGTGAACAGTGAGGTTCTTCTACAGCACTAATGGACTGAACCTTCTAAAATAGTGAATGACTCAAAGTTCCAAATACTCCAAAGAGAAAATAGCTACAAAGAGTAGGGTGGATCACTACTGTGGCTAAAGCTGACCATGTGCTTCCTTTGCTTTGAGTCTGGTTTTCCAGAGGAATTTGGAAGAGTTTGGAGTTGCAGGCCACACAAACACTAGATTACAAGAGGCAGAGTTGAAGGGAAATGCTGGTGGAAGTTCAGAAGACTAGAATGTTGACAGAAATGTGGCTAGTGAAAGCTAGGCTGATGAGATTCATATGGGGATGAGAATTCTACTGGGAACTGGAGTACAGGCCATCATGTTATATTCTGGAAAAGCATTTGTCTATAAGTTTCCTGTGTCCTAAAAATTTAAATGAGGGTGACTTAAAAAATTATGGACTAATTAATTTGGTGGTAGGGAATTAAAGACATTTATGTTGTGGAGTGGTTATTGATGGCTGTTTTTAGCAAGGCTTACATTGAGAGGTTGGTGCAAAAAGAAGAGCAGAATGTGAAAACCATGAAGGGGTTGGCAAGTCAGGGGCAGCCAGACACTGTACAGCAAGACAAGATGAAAGGGACTTTGAGAGTGCTTCAGAAACTGATCAGACCCCATTTATCATAGTATAAAGTATAAGACTATAAACACACTTAAAATTATTTTCCTCAGTAAGACAGACATGTCCATGGTACCTTGCTTATACAGGGCCTCCTAGAGAAGTGTTTTTTTAGGTCTAGCCACCCAGGCCTTCTGATGCCACTGAAGCCATAGTCCACAGGGATCACATTTCTGCTTGAGCTGGGGACAGAACTTGGCATGGTCTGCATAGTGCTATTTTACAGGGATAAATAATCTAAGAGGTACACAGCCATGGCAATTTCCACCAAGATTACCCCCCACCAAAAAAAGCCAGTGAGTTTGGGGAAAACAACAACAAATCAGTCTCCAGGTTGCATAGTAGGTGCTCTCCATCAGAATGAGCACAACCCACCCAGTCTCAGCTTTTCTGTATGTGTATCTATCATTTCTTCATTCATGGGTTGCTTTAGACAGGTTTCCAGGACCAGGCCATGCAGGATGTGCCACTTCACAGACAAAGTGAAACAGACTATTTCAGGTATAGGAATTTTCATTTTATATGGAGTTTCATTATTCTAAGAAGGAAATTTTGTCTGCAGAGAGCTGTGATTGGGTATGGTATGAAGCATTGAGGGTGAAGCTTGTTTCAGTTCAAGGTTCAAAGATGCTTGTGGAACGATTATAAAGGAAGGCTCTAGGAAGTGAGTAGAGCCACCTTAAGAGACAGGGCTCATGGGGCTAGACATGGCAAAGGCATAGGGCTTGGGCCACTCAGATGCTGAACATGGAGTTAAGAGCTTTAAAGTTTTCCTTGCTGGCTTCTAGTTTTGTTTGGCCCCAATATTTCCTTATTATTCTTTCCTTCTTCCCTTTTGGAATTGGAATGTGCTTGGTGCAATTATATATTGGAAATGTATAACGTCCTTATTGTCTTTACTGGGGCTCATAGCTAAGAGATTACCTTGAGTTTCAATACAGACTTTCGGTACATATATATGAAGTTGATAGATAGGCAGATAAATTTGTATTAATATGTGGTGTACAAAATGAATGACAGGTAACAGGACATGAAAACCAGGTATAGGTTAGAAGACACAAGTACCACTCTCTCTACTTCCCTAATGATTTTGCCCCTTTGTTTAAAGCTTTAGTCCTTGGTTTAATGTCTCGTCTTTTTCTAGGGTCAATAATTCATTCAGTCACCACCCTTTCACTTAGTGGCTTTTGGCATGTCCTTTCTCAGCTCTTGGTTGGATAACTTCATTGTTGGAAGTTATGACATCCTAAGGGAATATGTACTATGGAGACAGACATGTCAAAGACCCCAAAACCTCAGACCCATGGGAATGGCAAAGCCTTCCTCAGTCAGCCTCAGGGAATTGACAAATCTCTCTTTCATGGTCAGTGTTCAGATGTTAACTGTGTGTGCAAAAATTAGCCAACCACAGCTTCCTCCTCCTCATCTTCCTCCTTCTCCTCACAAATAACAACAACCTGACATCACTCCCCTACAGAGACCTTTTATCACAGCTAGATAATGCTTCCTCATGCTGTACATAATAAACATTCTTGTTTCCATGTTGCACACTAAGTGCCCTCCATCAAAAAAAAAAGCACAGCCCACACAATCCCAGTTTTTCTGTATGTGTGTCTCTTGTTTCTTCATTCGTATGTTGCCTTAGACAGGTTTCCAGGACCAGGCCATGCAGGATGTGGCACTTCATAGACAAAGTTCAGGTATAGGGAGTTTCATTTTATAGGAAAATATGTATCCAAATGGTGACAGGCCAGAATATTGTGCAAAGTAAAGTTTGAAAGGAAATTCAACTGAGCAGAAAAGCATGCCATGATGATTTTTGATGTTATAGATGCATGGGATAAACAATTGGCAGTCATATTGTCAAGCATTTTTTAAACTACAAAACTAGATTCAATCTTCTACAAACATCTTCTTTGGATGATTCCTAAAGAATTGTCCCTATTAATGTCCACATCAAAGGTGTTGTTATTTTCTTATAAGATATATTTGTCTCTTTGTCCATGTCACATTGCCCAGTAGAAGGATCACTCTACTAAAAACAATCTCCGTTCTTGTGTGAGGAGAGGAAATAGTTTAAAGATGACATTTCTATAAATTGAAGAGACAACAGAGAACAGGCTTTGGAATAATGTGCTTAGCCATTTACAACCTCACCTGGGTGATCTGGAATAAATGAAATAACACATATATATTTTAGCTTTTTCTTTTCAGTGTAGTAATATTTCCAGTTACAGGATGACAACTAGGATTTAGCAGGGGTATATGCTTGGTTTACATATAGATGTGGTGTTATGCTCGACAGATGTGTTGGGCTGCATTCTTAGCTATGCTGGGATGCATGTGGCCTGCGGGCTGCAGGTTGGACATGCCTGATTTAGACAGTTTTGAGCATATGGAATCTATGAAAGGGCCCCTTAAAGATCATTCGTCCTTTCAACTTTAAAGTTCTGGATACAAATGTTTAAATGTTTGAGAAACAAATGTTTAAGAAATATTTACTGGTTTCAATTGAACTGAATTCAATTGAAATGAAATTAAACAGCCTTTTAAAAGAACCCTCTCAGTACCAACCATAGTTTCTGGCACACAGTCTGCTCACGAATGCTTATAGACTAGAGTTCTATAGTGGCCAGGTTCCAGGACTGGGAAACACTAGTGGAAAAGAATACGGTTCTCAGAGGAGCTTTAGAGAAGAGTTGTATGCTCACTCTGCCACCATTGTTTCATCAGAACAGCTGCTACTTACAGCTCTCTCCCTGTCCACGGCCTCGAGAAAGGCCTGGTAAATCCGCTATGGCCCCACTACACTTAGACGAACCAAAGAACTTGAATTTGGGCTGTGATAGGAGGGACACTCAGAAATCACATCCTTTCCTGCCTGGGCCTAGACAGAGATATCCCCTCAGAGGAATGTGAACAACCACTATTCCTCTTTCTCATCTTGCTGGCTTCTCTTTGAAGTCTCTTTACTGTGACCCTAAATGGGTCACAACAATTGCAAACATCTGAGCCATTATCTCATTGTTCTAAACGACCTATTTTTGCCACTGGCTCTATAACTGTTTCTCTTTAGGTGATTTCTGAAGAATTTCATGGTCTTAATGAGTACATCAATTATTGTTCCTTGAAAAGTCTATGCTTCCTTAAAGGTTATTTGAAGGTTGATTGCTATCTTAGAGCTTATATCCAGTAAATCTATCTCGGCCTTATGAATGTATTTGACCTTTTTTATAGGTACAGGGGAAAAAAATAACAGAACAAAAGTTAATTTAGACTTATATAATACAACTTTTTTTTTTCTGAAAGAAATGAAAGGGCATTGAAATCAATATCCTCACAATAACATGCTCATGAATGTTGGGACTTGGTTTTCTCATTTTGCTAACTTGAGATTGGGGATTCTGTACAGTTTTCAATCCCACATTCTTTTAACACTGTGAAGTCTGCTGTATTGTATCCACACAATGCCACTGCACACTCATTATGGGAGTACCAGTGGTCCTGAAAAGGTCAGTTAGTTAGAAATGTCAGTATTCAATGGAGCTACACAGACCTATGTGTGCATGGATCCAATTAGAGCAGCCAGGCAACACTGTTGAAGCCCAGAATCCTAATGAGGGTGTAGAGGAAAGGTGGCAGTTCTACCCCCACCCTTCTCTGTATCAAAAAGAATGGAGATCGCTTTCAGCCACCCTACATGTAGGTGGTTAAGGTTTGCCAAATTCCACTTAGGCTCCAGGTGGGCTGGGAGGGGAACCCCTGCGTCTGCAAAGGCCTTAACAGGTCCAGTAATGAAGAAGGTGGGAACCATAATTTAGATTTCAGATAGGTGAAATGCACCATGCTTCAAAACTTACTCAAAATGGATAAGAAGAAAATAGCATTCTTATCACATTCTTTCGTAAGCTTCTACTATGTGCCAGTAAAAGTTTGCAGTAAAAGCTATCTTTTTTTTAAAAAAAAAATAATAATAAACTCAAGGCAGTGGTACAAACAGGCATTTAGAGTGAATTAAAATAAAGATGTGTATGCTTCCTGAATTCATGTCTACTGGTATTGATATATTGTCTACTTCTAATTTATTATAGCTATTTTGGGAAACTCCAGTGGTCATGACCCTGCAAGTTGCAGTGTTGAATATGATAAAGTTCCTAAACATTCTTTCCCCTTCATGATTCTCACTGACACATGGCACAAACTGGCCCCTGTGGGCACTGCTATGCATGGGCCCTCCTAGCTGCCTCTGCTCTGTTTGTTCTTGCCCACTAATCTTCCCCCAGACCTTCACTTGTCCCCAGTTAATCTGGTGTTTCTGGGCTCACAACCACACTGCACTCTCCCTTCTGGCTTTATTATTACAAAATTTAGATTTATTTAATATGTACCACTTGATACCACAATGTGAACATTCTTTGAGCAGTCTCAGTCAGAGTTTCATTAGAAAAATTTGGTCAAACAGACAAACAAAACCCCAGGCTAATTTCATTATAAGTAATTAAAGGGTCATCCTTTAATAACTACGGAAATGTTCTACAACAGACATAACTAGATGTCAGAATTAAGGAGTTAGTGATGGGTGATGCAATGGACAACATCCCACTTATCAAGCCCATCTTCTGTTGGTCTTTTTGAAGGAAACATTTCTGAAGAACATCCATCCACGCATCTATGCATCCTCGAATCAATGTATCTATCCATCCATCATCTATCCATCTTCTATCCATCCATCCATTCATCCAAGAGTATATCTCAGCTAGATTGGGCTGATTCCTCTAGTGGTTTAAGTTTCTAAAGAGAAATACACCAGATTTGTAAGACAACACTTTAGAATCCACCTGGAGAAGAAGAAATTGTACTGAAATGCCAACACTGCCCCTCTTGGCATTTGAGAAAATTGACTAATGGGCTAGCTCTTATATAGTAGGAAAAAAGTAGCAAGTACCCTGCTATCTCCAGAGTGACCATCCCTAGAAAAAGACAGCTTATAGCAGTGATAATTATTTCCAAAGTCCTCCAATGAGCTGGGCACATACATTATCTCATTTGATACTCATGTCAGTTCCATGAGGTCCATAATTTTAAGGAGGAAATAACTGAAGCTCTGAGAAAGCCCTCTTTCCAAAATCATATCAAGAGAAAATGGTGATGATGTGAATGGGGAATTTGATTTAAAAATCCCCATTGAAATATTTCTTCTTCACCTTTTCTTCTTTTTGGTTATAAAAACTTTATTTTTTGGTCCCCAATGGTACTGAATGAGCAACAGTGATAAAAGATGGATATGTTTTGTCAAGAACAAACTCCCATGTTGCTCTAGCCTCTCCTTATCAAATTTTCAAGGACATTTTAGACCTGCCCATGAAGATGTACACAACTATCCATGATATGTCATTGGTTCCTTGGCCTCTAGAAATTTCTTGTCCATGTACATGGATCACATCTTGACACAAGTTGGCATCAGCTCCACACTGATTTACCAAGCACATAGAGTGCATTGGTATAAGCAGAAAGCTAGACAGTGAACAATAAGCTTCTTTTCCTATTTGAAAAACTTTTAGTTTTTAAATATTTCTTATTATGCATAAAGTCATACTTTTTATCCATGTATCCCCTTGTTCAAACTTCCTTCTCCCTCCCAACCACCTCAGTCACTCTCTCTTCTCCCCATCACTTCATCTCGTCCTCAGCAAGGGCAGGAGGTTTCAAAGTCCCAAGGTCCCAAGGTGGCTTAGTTCAGCATCCACTCCAGGAAGATCAGCTTTCCTCACCCCAACATCAAGACTGGGTCAGGTGTTCCTCTGGAGGGAATGGGCTCCTAGGTGCTGGCCCAAGGTGTTTCAGAACCCAAGCTGTTCAGTGGTTGTGGTTTGTAGCTTGGACATGCTTTGCTTTTTGTTTAAAGTCCACTAATGAGTGAGTACATTCCCTGCTTATCTTCCTGAGTTTGTGATACCTCACTCAGGAGGATATTCTCTAAATCCTTCCATTTGCCTGCAAATTTTAGGATATCATTTTTTCTTACTGGCCATTGTATAGATGTACCACAGTTTGTTAATCCATTTTTCAGTTGAGGGACATCTAGGTTGTTTCCAGGTTCTTGCTATTATGATTAATGATGCTATGAACATAGTTGAGCTAATGTCTTTGGAGTGTGAATATGCATCTTTAGAGTATATGCCCAGTAGTGGTATTGCTGGATCCTTGGGGAGATTGATTCCCAGTTTTCTGAGAAACCGCCATAATTCTTGTGTTTATGACCAATGCAAAGGCCCTTATAGTTTTAGATCTATGTTAAAATAGAAAGATGGTGATATACAAATAAGGCTCTCTTAAGAAGTTTTGCTTTCATGTATGTCTATGGACAGTGAGTGTACCTGGTGTCTATGGAGGTCAGATGAGGGAGTCAGGTACCCTGGGACTAGAGTTCAGATAGCTATAACTGTCATGCAGGTGTTGGGAATTGAACCCTGGTCCTCTGGAAGAACAGTCAGTGGTTTTTAACACTAAGAAATTCCTCTGGCCCCTTGTTCAAACTCCCTTCCTCCTCCCACCCATCCCAGTCACTCTCTCTTTTCCCCATCACTTTATCTCCTTCCCAGCTGGGCAAAAGGTCCCAAGATTCCAATATCCCAAAATATAACTATTTTAAATGAAAAAACTGAACTCCTTTTTATAAAACCTTTGACAATATCAATAAGCTGGACTATCCCCATATATCAGGAGATTAAGGGACACTTCTTTGGAGGTGTGAGAAAAGGTAAGTGAATCCAAAGTAACCAAAAAGAAAATATTTATCATCATCTTTGCCAAGTAAGTCTCGGGTGTCTACTGAAAGATTTTCATTTTTTTTTTTTGACTTCCACATCCTATACATTTGTCTCTTTCAGAGAATAGGGTTGGTTTACATAACTGATATTATATTATAGGTGATACTTTCTGACTTTTCTAGATTTGAGTATCTCCTTTGCTCTTTCTGAGATTACTAATGCTGAAGGAAGTCAGTTCTCCTGCTGTAACACAGCAACAAAAGCCAAATAATCCATTTCTTCCCCAGTCACTTTTGGTTAGGTTTTTTTTTTTTTATCTCTCTCTCTCTCTACCCCCCCCTCTCTGTCTCTCTCTGTCTCTCTGTCTCTCTCTCTCTCTCACACACACACATACACAACACACACACACACAAAACAAACCCAAAACAAAATAATAAATAGAAATAAATAATAAAAAATAAAAAATAAATAAAAATCAAACAAACAAACCAACCAAAAACCCAGAAAGCAAACAGAACAGAGTATGGTAAGACAAATCCATATATGCTCTATTCTCTGACATTCTAATGTGGTGTATTTACTGGCTTGTTGTAAAAAGTTTCTGGGCCCCGTTTGGGCCTGGAGGTTTGGACCTGACCCGCAGCGGCTTTTGTCCCCCAAAGAAATGAATCAGACACTTACATTAACTTCATACTGTTTGGCCCATGTCTCATGCACATTACTAGCTAGCTCTTTCATCTTAATTCAACCCATTTCTATTAATCTGTCTGCCACGTTCCCAGCCCGTGGCTCACCTGTGTTCCTTACATGTTCCTCCTTCTGGGGTCAGATGGCGACTGACTAACTCCACACTTCTCCTACCTGCCTGTCGTCTGATTCTCTACCCACTTCTACGGTGCTCTACATAGGCCAAACCAGTTACTATATTTACATCATATAGAGAACATTTCCACCACACTGGCTTAGCTAGGCCATAGAGATAGTCCTTGTAAGAAGATGTCCTAAGATCATTGGACATTTCTAACCAAAGTCAACTTAACCCTTAATTTCATGAGTAGTGTTTATCATCTAGTTCTCAGCCAACTAGCACAATAGATGTGGAAATTTTTAAATGAACTTATGGTGACCCAACTGTAAAATAAGAAGCTATACATATTCTGTTGGGACTTCTGAGAACCATTTTCTTGCTTTTCCCTATTGAGATAGAATTTGGGATGATGTAGTTTGCAACTGCTACAGTCACGGTGAGACCACATGTGGCCTGGGAATGGATTCAACACTGAACACGTTCAGCTAGGAGAAGAAGGAAAACAGACCCTGTCCGTAAAGCCCTATATCAAGATGCATAAAATGTCAGCTTTATTTCTGGATTATTCATTTACATGAACCAATGAATTGTCTATTTTTACTAAAGCTAATTTAGATTGGAATTGAAGAATTCTACTTACATAGTTTCTGTGCCTTAGTTTTAGTTTTTGTACCTTGAATTCTAGTTTCTTTAGCCTTAGGACCTGCACTCAGTCCAATGGCCACAGTCTTCTTAGCACTTTTACACCTTCCTCATTCTGATGGTCATTTTCATTTTACATCTTTCCTATACCTCAGCCCATCAAATGTGAATATTCTAAAGTGTGTCTCCTGAGCATTTATCTTCAACCCTCTTAGTTGAGTCCTGGGATCTGGCATCCAATATTGACTTTCTCAAATAAAAATCTACATGTGCACTGTTCAGCTTGTGCTTCAAGAATCAGAGAACAAACATGCTTCTCCCAGCCTTTTTGTACTTCTCAGACTCTGAAGTTTGTTATTACATTAATTTTAAAAGATAAATAAGGTCTTATATAACTCAGAATGGCCCCAAACTTACTTTTTGTTGTTGTTGCTATAATAAACACCATCAAAATGACCAAAAGCAATGCAGGGAGGAACGGGTTTCTTTCTCGTGTACTTCCTCCATCAAAGGAAGTCTGGGCAGGAACTCAAATCAGGGAAGGAGGTAGGAGCGTTTGCAGAGGTCATGGAGTGGTCTGCTTACTGGTTTGCTCCCCATGGCTTTCTCATCTTGCTTTCTTATAGTACTCAGGACACTAGCCCAGGAGTGGCAGAGTCCACAGCAAGCTAGGTCATTCCACATTATTCACCAATAAAGAAATGACCTTCAGACTTCCTTGCAGGGTGATTCTATGGAGGCATCTTCTTGGTTAATATTCCCTGTTCTCAGATGACCCTGTGTAGTCGGATGTTTTTGTTCCACTAACAACTCCCAATTACCCTGCAGCTACTTCCCAAATAATTGACTTGGATGCTTAATATTATAGTAAATGCTGAGCCAGTAGCTCAAACATATTGCTAAGTAGCTCTTACACTAAAATTAACCCATAATTCTTATCTTTGTTTAGCCACATGCCTTGGTTCCTTTTCTCAGAAAGGCATTCTTATCTTGCTTCCTTCGAATCTTGCTGGCAATTGCATCACTGATTTTTCCCTTCCCAGAATTCTCCTAGTCTGGTTGTCCCTCCTATACTTCCTGCCTGGCTACTGGCCAGTCAGCATTTTATTAAACCAATATATCTTTACAGTATACAGAAGCATTATCCCACAGCTGCCCTGACTTGGTGAAATTGACATAAAAACACCAGAGCTCTTATTATGTAATCAAGGAGGGCTTTGAATTCCAGATTCTCCTTCTTCTACCCCCAAGTACTGGGATTGCAGGTATGCTCAACCACAGCCAACTGTTACTGCAATTTAATAGTCTGATGTTAAAGCTGATATTTCCTCTTGTTGATATAGGAGGTAGAGGTTGACATAAATAGATCATAGGTGGAAGTATAAACTGTTACAACCTTTTTTGAAAATGAGGTAGTAATAAACCTCAATAATTCCTTAAACATTAATGTCCTTGGGCCCAACTATTCTACTTCTAAAGTGATTTATATAAAAAGTTATGCAAAAGAAGTAAGATTTTATTTAACCTACTTTTATTTTAATATAATTATATTATATATAATAATTGGTTTCATGATGACATCTCCATGCATGTATATAAGGTATTTATCATTTTTGCCCCCTATTGCCTTCTCTTATTCCCTTCGACCTCTGTCTCCCCAATTCCTTTTCTCTAACCAGCCTGTCCCCCTTCTGCTTTCATGAGTTTCAAGTTGTTTATGTGGGCATGGGTGAGGAAGGGTTATATACAGAGGCCTGGGCAGCCTACTACTGGTTATGTCACTGAAAAGAAAATATCTTCCCATATCCTAGTGGTCATTAATTACCTATTCATCCTCAGAGAGTGGGGCCTCATGAATATCTACTATGGTAGGACTGTTTATAAGAATAAAATGTCAGAAAGCAACACAATGCTTGAAAATAGCCTTGTTTGGTAAATAAGGATATATATAAAGAAGAAAGTAGTAGACACTTAAAAATGTGTATTCCTTTGACATACTTAGTGAATTCTCATGGATCTAGTAATTCTATCTCTAGTAATTTATGTTAGGAGCATAGTCTAAAATATAGGCAGGTATATTCATGAGCTGAGATATTCATCAGTTTAAGGAACTAGAATAAAGTTAAATATCCACTGTTACTGGAACAGGAAAGTATTTCTGTTGTTATACAAAGTAAAAAGTCCAGCCAAAATTTTATACTTTATATGATCTCATTTATGTAAGATAAAATTATATATGCACAGAAAAATAAAAGAAGTAAATAAATTAAAATATTTAGCAGTTATTGCCTCAGAGAAGTGGCTGATATTTTCATCTTTGTAGCAGTTCTATATTTCTCAGGTTTTGTATCATGGACATGAACAAGTTTTTTAAACAGAGAAAATGGTTATAAAAAGATGGTAAGTATGTAAAACACATAGCAACATGAAGATTGTTTATAAAAAATAATGCTAAGTGAAAAAAGATGTATATGAAAACTTACTATGATTGCAATTATGTAAATATGTTTCTGCACAGAGACAAGAACTAGAAAGGAAAATGTAGAAATAAAATTAGGCCTTGTATTGTGCTAGCGATGTGGATTAGGGATAATTTATTTTTCTTCTTTAAAGATGTTCTTGAAGCCATTTTTAATGATGTGGATGAATTTTTAAATCATCTCCTCTGTGTTCCACTATGCTGTCTGCTTAGCTTCATAGATCTGTGACTCAGAAACTGGCTCCAGAGTGAGAGTAGCTAGAAATGTCACAGTTCTTTGTTCTTTAAAAGGGCCAAGTTTACACGTAAGAAACTTGTGTTGAAGACCAACTCCAAAGTTGTCATGCAATGGCCTTCAGGTTGGTCCCATCAATATTTAACATAATATTATTTTTAACAAAATTATGAAAGGAAAAAAAACCTTTGTGGACATTTTTCCCCTAAATATTTCTATGATATATAGAAAATCAAATGTCTCTCTGGAATACAGCCTAGCTAGTAAGGAAGCTCCTATGACTATGATATCCTTGACACTATAGACATCCTTCGCCCCTATCAAAATGGGGATGTTGGCCTTCTGTTCAAAAAGAAGATTAAGAACTAATTACATCCTCAACTTAGAAATGTATCTAAAGTGGGGAAGGATCTAACAGAAGACAGCTTTGGACTTAGTCCTGACATAATCACTTTCTATGGACATTTCACCTTTCTCATAGCAGCTTGGTTTGTTCACCTGCAAAGCAGGAAAGATACTACCTGCCTTACAGGGTACTGGGGAGAACTGTGTACAATTATACACAAAGGGCTTAATATTAATTTGCCTCTGAGAGATAGTTCTTAAATGTCACTTTTTAAGTATATATCATTGAAAATTATGGCATATGACAAGAGCTACAAGAAAATTAAACAGAAATTATAACCTTCAGGGAGTATTGCTGAGGAAAGCAGAAACCTACATTAAGAAGAATGAATATTATGATTTCCTCCTTTATATCTTATCAAAACATTAACTCAAATTGGGTCAGATACCTAAACATTTTAGCTAAGGATATAAAAACTTCTTAGAACAAAATGTAAGAGTACACCTCCGTAATCTTGTGTTAGTCAGTGTTCTCTTAGATATGATACAAAAAGTATAAGCAAAAAAGGAAGACTGGAATTGGGGCAATCGCTCAGTTGGTTAATATCTACCATGTAAGCACAAGGACTTGAGATTAGACCCCAGTACCCAATCAAGGCAAGTTGATGGTTTGCATCTAAAATCCCAATGTTGGGGAAGCGTAAGATAGGAGGAGGAGCTGGAAGATTTCTGCAGGACCAAGGACGAAAGCTGACACTGACTTTCTGTCCTCCATATGCATACACATACACACATGCATATGCATATGGAAATATATACATATATTTTTACATATATAGTGAGATAGATATATATGCTACCTCTCCCCTGCCACAATCACGAGAAGTGATAATTTGGATGTCGTCAAAAAAACAAAAATATTTTAAAGAATAATTTTAAGAAAATAAAAAAACACAGAATTAAAATAAAATAGCTGCAAATCGTGAATCTGTTCAATCTGAATCCATAGTCCACATATCTAGATACACCCTAAAATCTAACAACTCAGTAATAAAGTGGAAAATGTAATACAGTTAGCATGGGGAAGAGCACATAGCATAGTGATTTCTCCCAGGAAGCTATACACATGGGTTATAGGCTCATGAAAATGTATTAAGCATTCTTAGACACTAATGAAAACATATATTTAAATCACAACAAGATATTTTATACTCACTAGTATGACAATAATAAAAAGGCACTAATAATTATTAGAGACAATGTGGAAAAAATGGGATTGCCCTGTGCTACAGCTGAGAACATAAAGGGGTGTGACTATTTTGTAAAACTGTTTTGTCAGTTTCTCAAAACCTTTATTCTCAAGTTTAATATATGAGCAAGGATGCTACTCATAGGTACATACTCAACAGAACGGAAAACCTAAGTCTAGATAAAACCTTGACATAAATGTGTGTAGAAGACTATTTAAAACAGCCTCAAATGAAAAGGACTCAACATTCCCATCCACAGATGAAGAGTAAACTGCATTAAACTTAAAATAAAACATTATGCAGCAACACACAACAATGGGGTTCTGATACACGTGACAACATGGTGAAACTCAGAGATACTACACCAGGTAACAAAAAGAAAAAGCCAAGCACAAAGACCATACATAGTATGATACCATTGATTTGAAGTAGGCATAAGGGGCAAGTCCTAGAGATAGGAAGTACATTACTAGTTGCTAAAGGATGGGGTAAAGGAGAAATAGGCAGTGACCCAGAGTTTGATATGTAGTTTTTTTATGATAATTTGGAAGGGGATGATGATGAGTGCATGACTGTGAACATACATAACACCATGCAAAGGGGTGAAATTCATGACATATGACTTATATCTCAATAAACTTTTCCTTTAAAAATCCATGGCTAGAACTTTTAATGTGATTGTGAAAATATTAAAATCTTTAAAGAAGTGTGACAAAGCATATTAGTCATATCTATATATTCTAGTTGTCCTCATGGGAATTTCCTGTCCAATGGGAAGATTATATACCTGCACTCTGTTGAGTTTAGGAATGGCCAGGTGACTTGCTTTTTTAAAGGAAACTTGGACAGTTTCCTTAGAAAGTGGCTATTTCTAAGAGTTGATAAGGGCAGATCCATAGCTCAGTATTACTTCCTTTTTCTCTGCTTGAAGGCCAGCAAGGTAAATGCTGGAAGCATCATCTACCAACCCCACATATACCCCTGGCACTATTTCTGCTTAAGGTTGTGGTGGAATGTTCTCTGTATGCTGTAAATAAAGGAGCTGTTTTGGCCTAAGTGCAGCACCGTAGAAGTGTGTGGAGAATCAAAGGAGAGACAGGTAGAAGGAGGGTGGAGTTTGTCAGTCACCATCCAACCCCCAAAGAAGAGACATGTAAGAAATACAGGTGAGACACAGGCTGGGCCATGTGGCAGGTAGATTAGTAGATTAATAGAAATGGGTTGAATTAAGATGAAAGAGCTAGCTAGTAATGTGCTTAAGACATGGGCAAAACAATATGAAATTAATATAAGTGTTTGATTCATTTCTTTGGGGGACAAAAGCCGCTGCGGGCCAGGTCAGAACCTCCGGGCCCAAATGGGCCTGGGGAAACCTTTTTCAGCATAAGGTGAATAGCTCCCAATTGTTAATAGCTGAAAAACTACCCCAAAGGCTTCTGCTGACCACTGAGAAATGTCATGCCCATACATTGTAACTGGAGATGTCAAAGAAATAACAATCCCACCTATTCCTTGTCTTTCAAAAGGAGCTGTGTGAGGCTTGTTTTCCACACCAACTCTTGGTGTTCTCCACTAGGCTAAGAACCAGTCCCTCTGTAACAACCTGCTTGACGCTGAACTTTTTCATAATAATTCTAAAAATTTCCTAAAGAAATAACAAGGGAGGTGCATAGCAATCTTTATATATGAATGTTCAAGCAGGGTCTAACTGACTATTTTCTCTGGAGGCTGAGGCATGAGAATTTCAAATTCAAAGGCTTCCTGGGTCATAGAGTGAGTTTATGATAAACCTTGAGTCACTTAGTAAGATCCTATTTCAAAATATAAAATAAAACATAAAAAGGAGCTTGTGCTACAGGTCAGTGATAAAGTGCATATCTAACATGCTTGGGGCTCTAAACTCAATTCTTAGTATTCTGTAGATAGATAGATAGATAGATAGATAGATAGATAGATAGATTACATTGTGGCTCCATATACAATACATAATTTACTGAGTAATAGTCAACAGAAGATTAACCTATTCTGGCATAAATTTCAGCTTTGTGACATTCTTAGAAAACATTTGATAACATTATAGGACGTTCATGGCACACAAATATTGAGGATTTCATAGTATATTCTAATTTTATTTTAAAATTGCCTTTGTATTTGTATAGTCACATAGCAAAATACTGCTTTTGAAGCCTGTTAAATGCTTTATTTAGCAAAACAATACTTCCTAATTTTTTGACAGAGGATGCTATAAAGAATAAACTTTCTAAGCAGTAAAAAGGAAATTACAGCTAGACTCCTGAATCAAGTGACAGAATGAGTTCATGCCTCAATCAACTCCTTCATTTTTATCTTATTGGATGTTGGGCATATTTTATAACATATGAAGGAGTAGTAAATGCACAGTTACACTTCATTGTGAGAAACATATGCCAGAATGCCAAGATGAGCAGAAATGCAGCAAGGTGAAGGGTTCTGGGGTCCCCGGCTTGCTGGGATCTAGATGTAGAAGCAGGGGCAACATGTCAAACTTTGCCTCCTTTGGGATGAGAAAGATAACAGGACCTGTAGCCCATGGACATCAGAGACAACCTTCGGCTTAGGAGTAGGGATCTGGGTGGGGCTCTCCTGTGATGGAAAGAGACAGTAAAAAGATTGCTGTGCAACTTTCCGGGGTGGGTCTATGCATCTCAGGCCTGAAAAATGTGAAATAGATTGATTCTGGAACTGGAAACACTCCAACTTTTTGTCTTTGGATCTGCTATATCCCCCAGGTTCTACCCTGAAAATGCAGGGCAGAAAGCTGCAGGAAACATCACAGAGGGTGATGTGAGTACAGGGAAAGTTTTGTGGGTAGAGAGAGAGAAAACCAGAAAACTCCCTTTTCCAAATGATCATCCAAATTGAAGTTTCAAAATAAATGAAAAAAATCAAATGCTAAAAAAGATGCTAAGAAAAATCAACAATTGGAATTTGAATTTCCTCCAGATGCAACTGATTTTATAAAACAAAGACGTCAAAATAAGCATGTTGAATATGTTCTGAGAAATTAATGAAGACTTTAAAACAGCATAGAAGTCATGAAACAGAATAGGCAGGAATAAAATAATAACAGGTGGATATGAACAAAGTTAGAATCACTAAAAATGGAAAATGCATAGTTATTAAAATATTTCAAAATAGAAAAAAAATCTAGACTAGACATGTTAAAAGTGAATTTATATATAACAGTTGCTTGCAAGAAATTCAATGAAATTGGAGTAAATGATGAAAACCGAATTAATTTCTTTGTTACTTTTTTCTTATTGTGGTAAAACACCATGACTAAAAGCAACTAATGGAAAAAGGAATTTATTTTGGTTCAAGGTTCCAGAGAGATAGATAGACATCAAATTGGGGGGTGAGGAGTAGACATAGATGCAAGTGTCTTACATACTCAACATGAAGACTTGAAGCAGAATGAACAAACTTGAAATAAAAGGAAGATGCCCTCAAAGTCTCCCTCCAGCAAGGTTTTACCTCCCAAATTTTCCAAAGAGTGCTACCAACTGCACACCAAGTATTCAAACAGCAAATCCTCAGGGGGACATTTCACATTCTAAGTAACACAGTTAAGAACAATGGAAGGCCCTTGATAGGATCCGACAAAGCAGAGAATCAAATGAATAGTGGAAGGAAATATTAGAAGGTATGATTTGCTAAAAATTTTCCAAAGCTAAAGAAAGACATAGTTTTTGGTGATAACTACAGGAAAAATAATAATAAATTCAGTCTCAGACACATGAATTAAAAAGTCAGACAATTAAGATTAAAAAAGAAGGTTGAAATCAATCCCAAGAAAAATATGTTCCTTAAATTATGTAACAGCAGATTTCTCATCAGCAACTTTAACATGAAGAGACAGTGAATAAAATTGTCAAAGTGCTGGGGAAACTCCTCAAATTAGGACTCATATCTAAATAAATTACCACTCCAGGGGAAGCCCAAATAAGTATGGTACTGATCGATAGGGTTACCCGGTGACTCTCATTAGAACACCAATTACAGCTTTATTTTAGTGCAGCCACACAGGGAAGGTTTGCAGTACAATATACGAGAGAAAACAGAAATTCAGAAACCATGTGGGAAAAGCCACTGGCTAGCACTAACAGCACATTTTTTCCCTCTTTTTATAAAAGGTTAAAAGTTAAAAGCCTAAACAAAAATGATGAGGTGGTGATGGGGCAGTGTTTAATAGATGTCGAGGACCTACCTAGGAACTTGTCTGGTTGAAGATAAAAGGAATTCTGAAGAACTGGAGTTTATAAGAAAAGGAGCAGTATATAACCACAGGGTAATCAGCTAAAGCCAGAAAGAAAATCTATAGCAGTCAGATCTGCAGAAGAGATGAAAAGAGTAGGTAACATCAAACTTTAAGACAAAATAAAAAGAAAAAGTCAGGAAAGCTTCTCAGGAGGTCAAAGCTTAAGGTTAAAGATTGAGAAATTCAGAGCTCCATCCAGATTCTGGATTCCAGCAGATTCCGGCACCTGGACCACCCGTCCAGATAGTCCCTCTCAGGGACCGGGGTCAATATCTGGAGTCTGATCTCAGACTCTCCCTAGCAGACAGGACTAGGGTTTGGCTGTGAGGGGCTCCTCCAGCCACACCTAATAGAGGGGACCTTGCACGGCTGGCTACACCTCCAACTGCATCAGCAGAGGAGGAATGAGGCTTTGAAATTCAGACCCCTGTCCAGAGCAGAGTCAGAGATAGAGCAGACCCCTTGCTCAGAGGAGACAGGAGACACACAAGCCATCTTGCCATGACTGACTAGGAGCAGCCTAATCGTGAACCACTGAAGCCATGGGGAGAGGCCAGAGCAAAAATACATATAATAAATAAAGAAAAACAAGGCAACACCAGAAGAAACTGGTGGTTCTACAATTGCAAGACCTGAACAGAGCAACGAAGAGGAAACAGAAGGAAACAACACCAAAAACACCTTTATAAAGATTATTGAAACCTTCAAAGAAGATATAAGAAATTCCCTTAAAGAAATAGAAAAAAAATACAAACAAAAGAGATGAACAAATCCTTGAAAGAAAACCAAGAAAAGGTAAACCAAAAAAATGAAAGAAACATTCCAGGAACTAAAAACTGAAATAGAAGCAATAAAAAAAAGGCACAAAATGAGGCAAAGATGGAAATAGAAAATCTGAAGAAAAAAGGCTGGAACTACAGATATAAGCATAACCAACAGAATCCAAGAAATGGAAGAGAGAATCTCTGGAGTGGAAGACTCAGTAGCGGAAATAGATACATTAGTCAAAGAAAATACTAAAAACAAAAAATCCATAACACAAAATGTCCAGGAAATCTGGGACACGATGAAAAGACCTAACCTGAGAATATTAGGAACAGAAGAAGGAGAAGAATACTAGCTCAAAGGCACAGATAAAGTATTCAATAAAATCATAGAAGAAAACTTTCCTAACTTGAAGAAGGAGATGTCTATAAAGATACAAGAAGCTTACAGAACATCAAATAGATTTGACCACCCAAAAAGTCCACTCACCACATAATAATCAAGCCACAAACATATAGAACAAAAAAATTTAAGAGCTGAAAAAGAAAAGAGCCAACTTACCTATAAAGGCAGACCCATCAGAATAACTCCTGACTATTCAATGGAAACAATGAAAGCAAGAAAGGCTTGGTCAGAAGTTATACAGACACTAAAAGAGCGTGGCTGCCAACCTAGACTACTATACCCATCAAAATTATCAATCATCATAGATGGAGTAAAAAAGATATTTCATGAAAAAGTCAGACTGAAACAATACCTATCTACAAATCTGGCCCTCCAGAAACCATTAGAGGGAAAACTCCAACCTAAGGATCCCAGATACACCCATGAAACCACAAAAAATCAATAATCCCACAGAAGAAAAGCCCAGAGAAAGGAAATACATACAAGCTACCACCAAAAATAATAGGAAACATCAATCAGTGATCATGAATATCCCTTAATATCAATGGACTCAACTCACCTATAAAAACACACATACTAAGAAGAAGGATACAAAAACAGAAGCCATCCTTCTGCTGCATACAAGAAACACACCTCAACCAGAAAGACAGACACAGGCTCAGAGTAAAGAATTGGAAAAAGATTTTCCAATCAAATGGCCCTAAAAAACAAGCTGGGGTTGCCATCCTAATATCTAACAAAGTAGACTTTAAACTAAAAGCAATTAAAAGGGACCAAGGTAGACATTACTTATTCATCACAGGAAAATTTGGTCAAGAGGAGATTTCAGTCCTGAATATTTATGCCCCTAATATAAGGGCACCTATCTATGCAAAAGAAACACTACTAAAGCTCAAATCTCACATCAATCCTCACACCCTAATAGTGGGAGACTTCAATACCTCACTCTCACCCCTGGGTAGGTCAACAGAGAAACAGAGACTCAACAGAGAAATAAGGAGTCTAACTGAGGTTATGATGCAAATGGATTTAATAGATATTTACAGAAACTTCCACCCAAATGCAAAGGAATATACATATTTCTCAGCACCACATGGAACATTCTCTAAAACTGATCACATAATTGGTCATAAAGCAAATATTAATAGATACAATAAAATGGAAATAATCCCTTGTATCATATCAGACCACCAGGGCCTAAAGTTAGAGCTCAACAACATCAAAACCCAAATAAAGCCTACCAACTCACAGAAACTAAACACCACTCAGCTGAACCAGCTCTGGGTCAAGGAAGAAATTAAGAAAGAAATCAAAGTCTTCCTAGAATTTAATGAAAATGAATCCACAATGTGCCCAAACTTGTGAAACACAATAAAAGCAGTCTTAAGAGGAAAATTCATAGCACTAGATGCCTATATGAAAAGCATAGAGAAATTCCACATAAGAGAACTAACAGAACAGCTGAAAGCCTTAGAACAATTAGAAGCAAACTCACCTAGAAGGAGTAGATGGCAGGAAATAATCAAACTTAGAGCTGAAGTCAATAAAATTGAAACAAAAAGAACAATACAAAGAATCAATGAATCAAAGAGTTGGTTCTTTGAGAAAGTCAACAAGATAGATAAGCCCTTATCCAAACTAATCAAAAAACAGAGAAAGAGAGTATCTAAATCAACAGAATCAGAAATGAAAAGGGTAACATAACAACAGACCCCCAGCAAATCAAGAGAATGATCAGGTCATACTTTGAAAATCTATATTCCATAAAAATGGAAAACCTAGAAGAAATAGAAAGCTTTCTGGACAGGTACCATTTACTAAAATTAAATGAAGACCAGATTAATTACCTAAACAGACCTATAACCCTTAAGGAAATTGAAGCTGTCATTAAAAGCCTCCCAAGTTAAAAAAGCCCAGGTCCAGATGGTTTCAGTGCAGAATTATACCAGACATTCAAAGAAGAATTACTACCATTACTCCTCAAACTGTTTCACACAGTAGAAACTGAAGGAATATTGCCAATTTCCCTTTATGAGGCCCCAAGTACCCTAGTACCCAAGCCACTCAAAGACACAAAAAAGATGGAGAATTACAGACCAATTTCCCTCATGAATATTGATGCGAAAATTCTCAACAAAATTTTGGCAAACCATATATAACAATATATAAAAAATATCATCCACCATGATCAAGTAGACCTCATCCCAGAAATGCAGGGCTGGTTCAACATACGAAAAACTGTAAATGTCATCCATCATATAAACAAACTGGAGGAAAAAAACTAACATGATCATATCCTTAGATGCTGAAAAAGCTTTTGACCAAATCCAACACTCCTTTATGATAAAAGTCCTAGAGAGATCAGGAATACAGGGAAAATATCTAAATACAATAAAAGTGATTTACAAGAAGCCGACAGCCAACATCAGTCTTAATGGAGAAAAACTCAAAGCAATCTCACTAAAATTAGGAACTAGTCAAGGATGTCCTCTCTCCCCTTAGCTATTCAATATAGTTCTCAAAGTTTTAGCTGAAGCAATAGGAGAATGAAAGGAGATTAAGGGGATACAAATTGGAAAAGAAGAAGTGAAATTATCTCTATTTGCAAATGATATAATTGTATACATACGTGACCCACAAAATTCTACCAGGGAACTTCTACAGCTGATAAACACCTTCAGCAATATAGCAGGATGCAAGATTAACACAAAGAAATCAGTAGCCCTCCTATACACTAAAGATATTAGGGCTGAAAAAGAAATAAGGGAAACATCACCCTCTACAATAGCTGCAAATAGCATTAAATACCTTGGAGTAACTATAACCTAAGAAGTAACAGATCTATTTGACACAAACTTTAAATCACTGAAGAAAGAAATTGAAGAGGATATCAGAAAATGGAAAGATCTCCCATGTTCCTGGATAGGTAGGATCAACATAGTAAAAATGGCAATTCTACCAAAAGCAATCTAGAGATTCAAAGCACTTCCCATCAAAATCCCAACATGTTATTTATGGACCTTGAAGGAACAATACTCAACTCCATTTGGAATAACAGGTAAGCCAGGATTGCCAAAATAATTTTGCTCAACAAAAAACCTCAGGAGGCATCACCATCCCCGAATTCAAGTTACACTATAGAGCTACAGTAATAAAAACAGCCTGGTACTGGCATAAAAACAGACTTGTGAATCAATTGAATCGAACTGAAGATCCAAACATTAACCCCAAAACCTATGAACACCTGATCATTGACACAAAGGCCCAAAATATTCAATGGAAAAAAAATAGTATCTTTAAAAAATGGTGTTGTCTTAGCAGGATGGTAGTGTGTAGAAAAATGCAAATAGATCCAGGCCTGTCACCCTACACAAAACTGAAATCCAAGTGGGTCAAAGACTTCAACATAAACCCAGCCACACTGAACTTGATAGAAGAGAAAGTGGGAAATACCCTCCAACAAATTGGCACAGGTGACTGTTTCCTAAATATAACACCAGTAGCACAGACACTAAGAACAACAATCAATAAGTGGGATCTCCTGAAACTGAGAAGCTTCTCTAAAGCCAAGGACATAGTTAATAGGACAAAAGGACAGTCTACAGAATGGGAAAACATTTTCACCAACCCTACTAGTGATAGAGGACTGATCTCCAAAATATATAGAGAACTCAAGAAACTAGAGCCCAAACCTTGAATAACCCTATCAAAAAATGGGGTACAGATCTAAAAAGGGAATTCTCAGCAGAGGAACTATGAATGGCTCACACCTGAAAAAGTACTCTTCATCTTTAGCCATCAGAGAAATGCAAATCAAAACAACTTTGAGATACCACCTTACACCTGTCAGATTGGCTAAGATAAAAGACACAGATGGCAGCCTATGCTGGAGAGGTTGGGGAGCAAAGGGAACACTGCTCCATTGTTGGTGGTAGTGTAAGCTTGTTCAGCCACTCTGGAATGCAGTATGGCAGTTTCTCAGAAAACTGGGAATCAATCTTCCCAAGGATCCAGCAATACCACTACTGGGCATATACCCTAAATATGCACATTCGCACTCCAAAGGCATTAGCTCAACTATGTTCATAGCAGCATTATTTGTCATAGCAAGAACCTGGAAACAACCTAGATGTCCCTCAACTGAAGAATGGATTAACAAATGTGGTACATCTACACAATGGAGTACTACTCAGCAGTAAGAAAAAAAATGATATCCTAAAATTTGCAGGCAAATGGATGGATTTGGAGAATATCCTCCTGAGCGAGGTATCACAAACCCAGAAAGATAAGCAAGGGATGTACTCACTCATTAGTGGACTTTAAACAAAAAGCAAAGCATGTCCAAGCTGCAAACCATAAACACTGAACAGCTTGGGATCTGAAAGACCTCAGATCCCACTCCCTCTAGAGGAACACCTGACCCAGTCTTTATGTTGGTATGAGGAAAGTGGATCTGCCATGAGTGGATGCTGAACTAAGCCATATTGGAATCTTGGGACCTCTGGCCCTTGCTGGGGAGGAGATAAAGAGATGTGGAGAGGAGAGTGTGACTGGAAGGAGGGGATTGGGAATGGAGCTTGAACAAGGATATGCACACATAAAAAATATGACTTTATTCATGATAAAAAATTAATAAAATAGTTTGAAGATTCAAGGTTTGCCTGGGCTACAGAATGAGTTCAAGGGTAGCCTGAACAACTCGGCGAGACCCTGCCTCAAAATAAAATGTTAAGAGAGAAAAATAGGGCAGTCTGGGGCTGTAACTTAATGGAAGCTACTTGCTTAGAAATGTTGCAGCCTCTGGGTTCAATTGCTAGTAAGGGTTCAAAACAAAAATTTAAAAGGGCATGCCAAAAACCTACATGACAGGGGAAGCAAAAATATGAAAGGAGAAATATATTCAAATGTACTACTATATTTAAATTACTTTGCATACAAATATATTACTTTTATTTATCAATGTAGATGTGAGCATATGTGTCACAGTGCCTGTGTGAAGCTCAGAGGACAACTGTGTGGAGGGCGTTCTGTCCTTTCTGTCTTACATAGTGTATCAGTCAGGGTTACTGCTGCTGTGATGAAACACCATGACCAAAAGCAACCTCAGAAGGAAAGAGTTTATTTGACTTACACATCCTGAATCACAGTTCATTGAGGAAAGACAAAGCAGGAACTAAAAATAGGTAGGAACTTGGATGCAGGAGCTGATAAAGGCCATTGAGGGCCCTGCCTATTGGTTTGCTTAGGCATGACTTGATCAACCAGCTTTCTCATAGTACCCAGGACCACCATACAATGTACCCTCCTAAACTGATCAATAATTGAGAAAATGATCTACAGGCTTGTCTACAGCCCAGTATTATGGAGGCATTTTCTCAAATGAGGTTCCCTCCTGTCAGATGATTTTAACCTGTGTCAAGTTCACACACAAACCAGGCAGGACACATGGGTTTCAGGAATCAAACTCAGATTATCAGATTTATGTGGCAAGTGCCTTTACCAGATGAAATGTTTCATTGATACACCAATGGATTAAATTATGCTGTCAAATATGGATTATTAGGTTTTGTTTAAGAAGTACAGTTAAAAATCTATAATTACAATATTCAAAAGGTAGGAATAAATTGGAAACAGGAAATGTCTTTCAATTAATTACAAAAATAATATCAAAATTGAAATTTATTTAAATACAACATTAGAGAGTTGGTGAAGAGTAAGACAGATAGGCCAAAGCTCAGAAACAGACTCTGCATGTAGGAAAACTAATGTAATAGAAGAATAATTGTCATAAGATTTGGAAAGAATGGGCTAGTTGTCATATGGCTCTGAATTATTCATATATAAATTATAAAATAAAATCTCTAGCTGGTATTGTTTAGAAAGATTAGTTATTGATAAGGGAAAGTAAAGGCTCAGATGGAACATAAGAAATTATCTATCATTAAAGGTACACACACACACTTTTTGTTTGTTTGTTTGTGACAGGGTATCATTATGTAGCCCTAACTAGCCTGGAACTGACCTCAAATTCACAGTGATTTAACTGCCTCTGCTTTCTGGATACTGCGATTAAAAGCTATGCATATGTATATGTTTTTGTTAAAAGTTGAAGATGGTCTCATTATGTAGGCCAGACTGGCTTTGAATCTGCTGCAATATTACTGCCCTAGCCTCAAGAATGCTGGGGTTCCATGTATAAACCATTGCACCTGGCTTGGGAAAATGTTATAGCTGATTAGAAAAAATTTAAATCATAAAGCATGGCTCTTAAAGCAAGAGATTGATATACTTAACATTAAACTTACAAAACTTTTCTACATATAAAAACATATCACAGACAACAGTAGCAATAAAAAAGTACAAGGAACACTCTGGAATACTTGCAGTGAACATAAGGGATATATTTAGTATAATGAATTCCGAGTCAGTAAGATAGAGGTGACCCCACAGTCTGGACACAAAGTATACAAAAAGTCAAGTCATAGAAGAAGTCAAAGCAGCAATGAGCATTCAAAAATGACATTCTACCCTACCTCCCATCAGGGGCACATACAGTAGCAACTCTGAGGCACCACTTTATGTTCATTATGCTGACTGGCAAAATTTGTGTCTCACACATCTGAGTATTGAGCAGTCAGAGAAAAGAAAGCTCTTACACTCTTCTGTTGGAAGAGTAGATTTGTGAAACTGGAGAACAATTACTTGTTATGTGGCAAGTTTGATGCATATAATTAGTAAGTCCTCTTAGGTTATATGCCTTAGAGAAATTCTCATATTTATATACAAGGAGACATGCACAACTGTCTTTAGTACCATTCTTTGTTATTAGAAAAAGCTATAAATACATTAAATTATGATCAATGAAATGGAAAAGTTACAATCCTATGGTATGTGGACTACTATATTGCAACTAAAATGAGTGTACCAGAACCTTGTGTAGCTACACGAATGGATCTGTATACAATAATAATAATAATAATAATAATAATAATAATAATAATAATGGAAAAGGTAATAGGGTATTTTTTTTTCAGTGTGAGATTTAGAGTAACTGGTAACACAACAGTTATTTTTCAAAGCATAGATATTGAAAAATATTGAATGATATAACAGTAGTTACTTAGAGGAAAAGGGAGAGAGAGTTAAAAAAATATCAAAAGTTTCAATGGTATTTCTTTTTAAAAATAGAAACTCTCGCATAAATGGCACAGTGCTGATAAGATTATATTTCTACTTGTTCCATTATATTGGGAGCTATCTACAACACAGAAATATTGTGTTGAAAACATACAGTACAGATTGTTAATGTTTCCAAATTCTAAGTCTGTGTTTCAGAAGGCCCATGGTCTGCTCAGAATGGCAGCATCATTCTGCAGATCTGAGCTCTGAGTGCTGAGAAGTGTGTGTCCACTGCCAGCCACAGAGGAATTCTCACAAGCCAATGCTAGTGGCTGAAGTTTCTGGGAATAAAGGGAATTGGATTGAATTCGATAGGCAGAGACGGACAACGTAAGTGTTTTTTTTTTTTTTTTGGCATGGAATAGCATCTTTCTTATAAACCTTGACCAAATGGTGCTTACCAAACTTTCCAAGACAAAGCACACATTGGTAATATCTGTCTGGCCCATTGGAATCTAGGCTGCACTCTGGGGAATGTGTGGTTGTGGTAGCTCTCCTTGTGCCACTGAGAGGTCAGCAGATCTTACAACATCATGGAAGCAGAACCCACTCAGAACACTAGGGTTTCATGCATATCTCTTGGGAAGTGCTGACCTAGTAAATATTCTGTTTTCATCTAGGAGGAGGGATAATTATAAACCACTCAAACTCTGGCAGTGCGGAGACACTTGCAATCCCACAGCTGTTTAAAAGGAGCACACTGGGGGTGCACAAGTACTCTGTTTAAATCCTTGTAGTAGTAATTAGAAGCAGTCAAAACTAGCACAAAAGAAATGCAGTGTACTACACTAAAAATGTCATTCTAAAACAACCAAAGACCCATCTAGAACTCTCTCCAATATATATGCAGGCATCACACCAGGATGTGACAAGATGGGTGGGACATGGAGACAGTCAACCTGGGTAGTGAGCACTTACAAACAGGAGTGTCACTAAGTAAGTTGGAATAAAGACAATCCTTCAGCCCTATCTTAGTGAGGAGGAAATGGCAGGGAACTCAAGTGAGCATCTCCAGTTCTATCATCCCAGCTACTAAATTTCTAAAACAATGTTAATCTTATAAGTCTAGAATATAGCTTATTCTATAGTTAGTTTTCAATGATTTCCAGCCAGTTACGGTGGCCACACTTGTAATATCAGCAATAAAGAGGTAGAATCATGAGGATCAACCAGAAGTTCAAGGTCATTCTTGGGAAAATAGAACGTTCAAGACCAGTAGACTACATGAGACACAGTCTCAACAACGAGACAACCAAGTCTCTACATTTATTCTTCTGATGCCTTAAATTCAAAGGAGCTGAATCCTATGGAAACATGTCACCTGAAGTCATCTTACATCCGTACTCATTGTCCTATACATATACCAGGTAAGTAGCTTTTGTGCTAGGATTCTGCTTGCAGAGCGCATTTTTTTTTTTTTCAGGCATTTTGGTACTGGTTTTTTGTATGGCAGGCCTGACAGAAAGTGGAGCCAACATAGTTTGTCCATACTGGCTATTAAAATATTGAATGTCTCCACATTTATTAAGAGTGATTCCCTGAGCTGCCCTCTTGCATATGACCACTCTGCCACACTAGCTCCTTCCCTAGGGGTCCATTCCTTCACAGTCCAGTAAACAAAGTGTTAATGTTTGACACCAGAGCTGGTCACTGGAGCTCGTAAATATTTTGACTATCACCCACGGGTAAACATGAACCACCACACCACTAACAAATGCTCAAGAATTCTCTTGACATCAACAAAGAGAAAATTATTTCTCTAGCTCAGTTTAGCATTGATTTTCCAAACCAGAGTAAGATAGCTCCCCACCATTGCTAAACTGCTTAGCCTCTCACTGGGCTAGAGGTTACACCTCAGGGAAAGGAAAGGCCTCTGGTCCCATTGGCACAGGCTAGTTTTGAGACTTGAGTCTCCCTTACTGGAGAGAAACAAATGCCACTTTGACCCTCAGACCAGCTAGTGACCACACTCTATCACTTCATAGACTGGCCCTTGCTCAGCTAGTGACCACACTCTATCACTTCATAGACTGGCCCTTGCTCATGAACCATCCTCCATTCTACAGCACTTTGCAGTCAGCTTCTCCATTTCCCATAAGTTTGAAATATATTCCCAGGGGACCAGTACAATTTCTTGATATGTGAGTCCAGTGAGTGATTTGGGAAAGAATGTCACTCCCAGAGAATGCTGTTGTTACCCAGAGTGGCAGCCCTGTCACCTTCAGTCAATAGGAGGCAGCACAGAGCTGGGAAAGGAAAGTGGCCCAGGTGGAGGAAGGACATTAACATGCAAGAATTAGTTTTCACTCAGGAAGTGAGAGGAGGGCAGGGTTTGTGTTTGCAGAGGCTAGAAGGCATGATTCTGGATAAATTCCAAGCAGAATGGTGCTCTGCACTTACTCACCAGGGCTGGTTATTGTCAAGAGGTCAAGCTGCCGCTGTTGCTGCAAAAGAAAACATACAGTGAGGGCAGAGATTCACATCATAGACAAACCTGTGCCTACCAAGGAAGAGGAGAAATGCAAGGTGAAGCCTGAAAGCACAGAGCAGTGCTCATTTTATGGGACATGGCAGTGCTGAGGGTTCTTCCACCCAGCAGACAAAGCACAACAGATAGTCTTGTTGGACATCTACATAAGTTTATACTGTAGTTATCTGACCCTCCCCTACAAAAAAGGCCTGAGAAGAATGTGACTTACCCAAGGACACACAAAACATCCCCATTCCAATCTCCCAGGCAGGCACCTTCTTCCAGACCCCACTCGCTTAGGTTTCTCTTTTCTTGAAGTATTTGCATCAGCTGATTAACTCATACATGGGCACCCTGCTTTGCTGTGGGTAACGAGCCTTCTGGGTACTTAATGTGGATTCAGTTCTTGATAACACTTACAGCAGCCTAATAAACTCAGTTGCCAGTGATCTGAGCATTCCTTCTCCAGTGTAATCCTTACCCCTTTGTTCATGTACATCCAATTAGAAACCTGATTGTCACGTACACTATATTATATGAATAAGTGTCCTTGTGCTTGGAGGAAATAGGCTGTGATGATCAACATCTCAGAAGACCTGTGATCTGGTACAGTGCCCCCACCTCCAGGAAGCTGTGTGTTGGACTTCATGCCAAGAGAGCAGAGAAATGGATCCAGCAAGCTCACACTGGAACCATAGTAAATAGCTTCCCTTGAAGACCGACATCAGGATTCTCTAAACTCCAGTTTTCCTGATGAGCTCTTTCTCTTTTCTGAGAGAAATTCTGAAGACAGATTATTCCATCTTCAAAAAGGGGTCACACAAACTTTGTTTTTAGGCCTTATGTTCTAGGAGCATCACATCCCTGGCATTGTCCCCACTGATCCCATGTCTGACTTCACCCCACCCCCTTTATCTGTCCATTTTCCAAGAATGACTTCCTGAAATTGATCTTAAGCAGAGGGAAGTTGGCAATGTTGTTGGACTAGTGCAGAGTAAACAGTAGGCACAGTATGAGCTATGAGCCTTGAGATACCATTTGAGACTTCGTCCACCCTATTCCATAGGTACTGCTCAGAGGAAGCATGATCACATTAGGAGAGGAGAAACCATTTGCTGAAAACCATACCTTCATTAACTGGCAGGACCATGCTCAAAACCACTCCAATCCTATCTCTAGGGTCTAAACTATGGCAATCATAACTCATGGTAAGTTATCAGTAAGAAGATCTATATTTAGTCCAGTGGGGGAACTTTTATTACAGGCCATCCAACCCTTGGTCACATAGGCTGCCTCTTTCATTAGCATAGAGTCAGTGATACTAGGAGCATAGAAGTCACTGTGTCTGACCTGTCACGTGCACAATCTCCTCTTGATGTCTCCTTTCCACACCAGCTGTCTGACCTGGTTCTTTTCTACCTCTCTCCTTGTGAGGAACTCTCTACTTCCTGTTTATTTAGTTCTCTGTTAACAGAGTGAAGTGGCCTAACAGTGACATCACTGATTCCTATTCCCTCAATCCATGGTAACAAACAGTTGTATCTGCTCTCCAGGCTAAATGTTCTCAATTCCTCTGTCCTTTCTGTCCCCCTCATGGGGACCTGTTTTCAAATTTCCTTGTCCTCAGGGTGATCTCAGTCATTCAACTTTGATCTGCTACAACAAAAAGAAATGCTTAAAGATTCTCAACTGGTTGATTCTGACTTCTCATGGATCTACAAGCAAGTCTGTATCCCTTTGAGGCCTTCTCAGTAACACATCCTCATTTTCCTGCCAGCTCATAACTCATTCCAGTTGACTTCAAGCAAATAATGCAGCTCCAAGATGTCACTGATCTATGTAGTGAGCATGAGTTCTCACGCTGAAATGAAATACAGACTTGCACATGCCAATGAGGAGGAATGCTGGAGCCAGATGGCCCTGCTTCTCCTAATGTGGAACCTAGCAGAGACGAGTTTGGCTCCAACTGCCTTTGCCCAAGCCAACCTGCACAGCCTGGCACTCTGCTCATGCAGGAGAGAGGATCTGGTAGCCCCCGTTCTTCTTTTTATTTTCATGATGGTCACAATTAGGGGGGAAAAAGGCCTATATATCCAAAAAGTGTCTAATATCTCCTTAAGAACTGTTACTAAATGGTGACTCTGTGCTTGAGATCCAGTAGAGAAGAAAGAAGAAAAAACTTGGCTAGTATCAAACACACCTGGGTATGTGTCCTGGCTCCTGTGTGGTTTTCCATAACTGACTGTTTCTGGCTACAAACCTCAGAACTTTTAAAAGACCAAGAGAAGCTTAAAGTCAAATGCAACCAGGTGCTGTATTCGTGGGCTCCCCTTTTCTCCTGCAGAATTCTCTCAGAATCCCTGGGATCCAGAACAGGAGGCTCAAGGACAGAGTCAGAATGCAAAAGAACCTCATTTTAATGTTGTGCTGTCCCATTGCAACTTTGCCCATCTGTGTGAATCTTCTTCAATAGACGAGAGACCTTTTCCAGGCTCAGAACTACTGTTCGTTCTAGTCCCTCAGCCCTCTTCGGAGGAGCACTCAGTAAACACTGAGCTCCATGGAGGAATCCCCAAATCCACAGCACCCTTTCACTGTTGTGTCAGTGCTGGTAGAAGGCCCAGGTCCTCTATGAAGTCTCTGTTCACCAACTCCCAAGCCCAGCTCCCTTCTCACCTTTTGTCAGCAGAATAAAGTGCTTTCTGCTTTGTTCCTCCAATGCACCTTGTAAAACTGATCTCTTGAATCATGATGGCTTAATTGTTATTTCTGTGTCTATCTAACAAGTTAGGCCCTTTCTTGATGACAGGGCCATTTCATCTCTGTGCCTCCAGTGCCCAGAACAAAAGCCCGGAAGGACTGTTTGATGTCATCGAGTTCAAATGACTTAACTATTCTGTCATTCCCTCTGCAATGACCTGCTAAGTAGGAATCCATCATCACAGACAGTAACTCCCCCTCCCCGCTTCAGGCTTTTCCTCTGCCACGTCTTCGAGGTTTCTCACTTTTATGGTTTTGCCTCACCATTCTTTAGATAGCAACAAAGTCTATCTCTTCTGAGAGTGCTTCTCCTCTCTACCTCTCCCCAGCCCTGTAGCCTCTCCTGTCTCTATCCCCTCTGTGGTGATGAATTCATTCGCATCTGCAGATAAACCCAATTATTCCGCAATTGACTAATATGTGTGTGCACCACCTAGTGGCACAAGCGGGTAAGTGTAGCCTGTTTATGTTCCAACAAGTACTTCAGCTGGAATTGCAAAAATCTGTGGTCTAAATGCAAATGAAAACAAAAGCATATGTTGAAGAATGACTGCATAACAGCTTTTTGCAAAGAAATGGAATTACTTTTAAAAATTAAAAAAGTTGAAAATAATAAATGAAAGTGAGAAATGTCATTACTAGAGTAACTAGAATAATAATCACTGGAGACTGAGGATGGGAAACCATAGCATTTGTAAACACAGGCTTCCTCACTTCCTTTATATTTGTGATGTGGCTCTCATCTACAATGGTTCCTCTTCTGTCAGGTCTTTCTCAACCTGCTGAGCTGGACTGGATCTTATCTGTGGCCCACAGGAGCACCATCACATAGTGTTCCCATAGCCTCTTTCTGTGTTCCCATAGCCTCTTTCTCAAGAGGCTCATGGAGCACCTGACTGATACAGGACACCCAACAAAGATCTGCTGACTACCTGTCACCCTCTTAGACAGGACTCCACTAGTCATCAGATGAAGTCTTAAGCTATGGACCCTTCTCTCCCAAAAGACATACTAGGTACAAACAATACTTGTGGGCTGCCTCCATATTTTATTTCAAAACCTTTTCTTTTTGAGTCTTGGGGATACAGGAATTGGGCCACAGAGAATTTGGTGTTCTTCATCCACATGGGGTGATCATGAGCCTGTGTTTAAAAATGGACTTTTTGTTTTGGTCACGACTGCACTGCAATTATCTCTGAGAATGAAAAGGGACATAGTGTTCTAGGAGCTGGGGATGGTTTTGTGGGTTCTGCGTGGTGGAAGGGAATAGTCACTCATTATCTGTTCTGTTTTGCTTTCTGTTTTCAAGCAAGACAGCTATTTAGGGAACAGCCAGTCTGTCACTGCATAGACAGAGATGACTTCGACAAGAGCACCGGCAATCCCTGAGCACTGTCCTGTCATTCCAGAAACCAGACATGCTGTGGAGGACCTTGGAACTTACCTCTCCAGAAGGAGTCCGGGGAAGAGGCACACACTGAGCTTTAAGGCTCAGGTTCTTCTCTTTCCAGCAATCCAGTTTTCCTACCAGTCCCTTTCTTTCCCCAGACCTGCTTTCCATTTAGGCTCCTGGACTTGTAACCATTCACTCTGGAGAACAGTACACATAGCACTGCCCTTTCTAAACCCAGCTTCTAATGTCTCTTACCCTAGTTTAGCCTCCTCCCTGGGAAAAGGACTGATTATTTTAAAATTAAATCTGCTCTACTCTCTGAATAATTTAATGATTCTAATTGCATTTTTTTTATAAAGACTAAAATTTTTAGCTTGGCTTTCAAGAAAGATGTTAAAAAAAAACCCAACAACTCAAATTAAGCCAATAGCAGAAAAACAAATATTGCATGCCTTCTCTCTTTGTGACTCCCAGATTTTATATAGATAAATAAAATTATCTATGTATCTATGTACTTATGTATCTGTGATTTGAAAGTAGAAGTAAATCTGTCTATAGAGACAAGACAAAGAAGACCAATGGGAGGGGTAGAGTAGGGGGGAGAACAGGGAGACGATGGTATTAGAATATGTTTAACTTACACCATATGCAAGTTTGAATGCTTTTAAAAGAGAATTTGAATAGAGGTGTCTTGATTGGGCAGAAGCCATAGGCTATTAAATGAGCTTCTTCCCCATGGGTTGTTGGCCAGAAGGTCCCTGAAGTCCTCTAAACAATACAAGGTATTTATTGCCACTGCTCTTGGTTGCCCACCAGAAGAACTGCATGGTAAGACCCTGTTGCTGAAGACACCCTGCATTTTCTTGGTTATGAACAAAGAGAAATCAAGTCATCATTTTGTTAGCCAGTTTTTATAGTACCAGAAGATGGTGTGCAGGGTGCCGGGAAAGAACTGTTATCCAAGGCCTTATTCAGCCATGGACCCTTCATGTCACACTGCTGACCTGCCAGGGGCTAGATGTGCCTGTTGAGGGAGTAACCAGCAGCTTTCTGACTGGATTTGAGGCCTGCTCCAAAGGAGGGAATTTGCATCTATACTGTAAACCTGATCAAGAGCCTGTGACTGGAGAGACCATAGGCCCTAGTGGGAAGCCATCACTGTTGCTTTTCTAAAGGCACACAATGGCCTGTCAAACTACCTTCTATATACTTACCCACTATGGTCAGCGGAATTCCTTTAAGCAGTAGACTATAGTTATTGCAGAGAATCCTAACTCATCCAAGTGCTGAGAAGAACTGACTGTTGAGGGTTCAGCCCTAAGAGGGTCATTTATATAAATCACTCCCTCCAGGACTTGGGAGCACTCTAGAAAAAAGGCTAGGAAGAACAGAAGTGCTGGTAGAAGAGTAGAGAGTTGTGGTCTCACCTTTCTCTAAATATCTACATGTAGTTAATGGCAGCTGGGTGGCAGCCCCCAGGACCCCCTCTCTAAGGATCTTTAGATAGTTAATGGTTAAGTGGGAAGGGAAGGCAAGTCACTGATACTCATGTAAATAACCTCTCACCCATATTTTTATAAGCAACCCTAATTAAACTAATTGGTTCACTAAACATAAATAAATAGGTAAAAAAAGAAAGACACGGAAGTAGGGGCCAGTTGAGAAGACGAAGGATTTCAGTAAGAATTGGGGCCGGAAAGAAAGAAAATGAGGGTAAGTGTGATCAAAGTGTGTGACGCGTGTATGTCAACTGTCATAATGAAATCTATTCTTGTGTATAATTAGTACATGTGATGTAAAAGAAAAATATTTTTACTAATTATTAGAAAAACATTTTTTCATTATAATCTAACCACATTTGGAAAACAAAAGTAACTATTAAGTTCAGAATCAAATTTCAAAAATCAAGATAGGTTCAAGCTTTTTGGTTAATGTGTTCTGTAGAAAAGCATAGATGCCCAGAAATAGAAAAAAAATGTTAAGGAAAATGAAGAAGTGAGAAGGTAGAAGGGGAAGGATTCACTTAGCAGTTTATTTTGAGTTCCAATGTTAAATGGTTATTTTTTAAAGATTTATTTATAGGTACATATATGTGTACGTGCATGGATTGACATGCAGCATGGGCATGCAGGTACCTGCTGAAGCAGGTGGTAGTGAGCCTCTATATGGGTGCTGAGAACTAAAGCTCGGCGCCCTTAAAAGGCAGCAAGTGCTCTTAACTGCTGGGCTATCTCTCTAGTCCCTAAATTGTTTTTGATTCTAATGGTTTTAACTGAGGTGTTACCAAGAAGCCTTCCTTTAAAGAAAGGCCAGTTAAAGCAGGTCCTAATGGATAGGCATATTTTACTTTTCCTTGAAAAAGGACCAATTTTTAAGAAAGAATACAAGAAGGGCCCAGAGAGAATGCTCAGCAGTAAAGAGCTCACGCTGCTTATGCTGCCAGAGCTTGCTTTCCACCATGGGTCGCTTACAACTCTCTGCAGTGATAGCTGCAAGGGATGCAGAACCATCTCTGGAGTTTGAAGCCATCTGCAATCATGTGTATATACTTTTCACTCCTCCACACTTACACTCCCCACACAAATAAATAATAATCATACATCTATTAGACAAAATCACATATGTAACTGTGGCTTACCTAAAACTAGCTTTTTAAACCATATTGGTCTCAAACTTAACAGAGATATGTCTGCCTCTGTCTCTCAAGTGCAACATGATCAGCCCAATAATAATTTTAAAGAAAGAATTGGAAAAAGAACCTAGTCTGGCCATTTAAAGTCTCAGATAACTTCTGTCTTTGGGACTTAATATGTCTGCTTATGTTGACATTTCAGTTCTTAAGATCAAGGCATCCCCCTCATATACTGTTTTCTTATCTTTATATATTTGATTATTTAAAATACAATGCACTAAATAAAGATTGTTTGAAGAAACTTATAACAAAAGAAAACCAACAAAATAAAACCAGCCAAAGAAGTGGAGAAAAAGCCATAAAGACAGAAGAAATTAATGTGAGTCTATAACTCACTATTTCCTTATGCTGAGGCAGACAGAGTGAGTGGACTTGGCCCAGTTGGTGCACTGATGCACCACAGGGCTGCTGCACTGGAACCAGGAGGTTTGCCTCCCAGGAAGGATGGATGCAGAAAAGGAAGCAGAGAGATGGAGGAAGGAGGAGCAGTGTAAGACTTGGAAGCAGAGTAAGAAGCCACAGGTCTGATCACGTGTAGGTACCAAGAACAATGCGAAGGAATCCTAGCTCAGGCACCTGTACGTGGTTTAGCCCCTGGGTGAATAACTTCACCTCTAATAGTGTAGAGTAGAACATAAAACATAGTGAAAATAATAAAATAAAGCTTATGATTGGAGAGTACTGAAGTCATTTTTTTTTTTGCTTTTATTTTTTAACTTTACATATAATGTGTTAGCTACCATATGACATATCCTAACCAAGTGTGTTTCTGTGGCTCCCCCTTTCTCTCCACTCCAGCCCTGACATCTGTTTCTCCTTACAGCCTTCTCATCATATTTACCTTTCCTTTTTATGTTTCATTTTTTATTCTTTCTGACTCCCATGCTTCATCACCCCCTATCATTACCATCTCACATTAGGTATCCATTCTAGATTTTTAGATTTTATCACACTTACACCTATCTACATATATACTGAAGAGTACAGAAGTCCTAACATACTCAAGTGTTCAGTAAAGTCTTTTTGTTTCTGGGTTTTTTTTTTTTTTTTTGTTCAGTAAGTGTAGAAATCAGTTGCCAGTGGCTGTGCAAAGACCTGGGAAGGGCAGAAGTGAGGACTTAAAACCACTCCGAGTGAGGCCACCCAGACCCAGAAAGACAAAGGCCACATGTTCTGTCATATGTGGATAGTAGCCTTGACTTTTTAAATATGTGTGTTTAAATTGCATCACCCACTGAAAGCAGGAGAGTAGGAAGGGGCCATGAATGGGATTTCAAGGAAGGGAGCATAGGTGAGATGAAGGGCTGGGGACAGGAATAAATGGAAGGGGCAACTAAATGGGGCAGGGGGATGGGAGGACAGAGTTGAGGAGGGAGTAAGGGGAGAGGTAACTACTACTAAGTATCTTTGAAAATGCCTCATAGAAACCTGAAACCTATGATAGAAACACACACATACACACACAGAAAGAGACTGTAGTGTGCCCAGCTCTAAATGGAACATTCATTTCACATACCCTTCCCCAGTGCTTGGAGACTGTATTGGAAAAAGGAATGAAAGAGTCTAAGAGGCAGAGATGTCTGTACCAAAACAGTATTTTCCATGCATGACAGGTCTGTTGCCCACACTGAACTCATGCTGGGGACTGCATGCACAACACCTGCACAAGATCAAGCCAGCCAAAATCCAAGTGTGGTTGGCGAGAGGGCTCATGAGCCCCCATCCCCATCTGAGAAGCTATTGATAATTAATGGCTGCTGGGGGAGGGTGAGTCAGTTTCCTTCAGGGATGTGGGACTGAAGAGGCTACCTATGATCCAGTAGATGTTCCCACACCCATGTACATACAGGCAGCACTAAATGAATTCATCAGTAGGCATTGGGGTGGCTGGAGGGGAGGAAATGAGTGATCTGAACACATTATGTGCATATATAAATGTTAAATAAAATATTTTAAAAAAGAAATAGCTGGAAGCCAAAATTTACTTTGTAATGTCCTTGCTGCATAGGACAACAATTTACCTTTCCCTGAACTTGTCTCTATCACATACTGGCAAAATGACCATGAACAAATCAGATGATTTAAAATGGGTTTAATGGCCTACCAACTAGCAAAGTAGTTAGTTACCTTCTCACATGATGAATGCCTCCAGGTAATATTATATAATCTGGTAGGAATTTCTAATGTCAAGACCCCTTGCCTGAAAAACCTTTTCTTTCTTCCTCCTTCATGTGACTTGTCTTACACACCATGACCTCCAAGAGCTAATGCTGTTCTTCTAGACCGGGCTCAGTGCCTTCTCATGGCTCCTCAGCAACTAGACTGCCCTTGGCCACAGATGCTATAACTGTGCTGTGCTATCTCTGTGAGTTCTCTGACTGTGCCTCTCACAGGTGCAGCCACAGTAGGATTCAGATCTCTTGCTGCTACCACTGTATTTGGCACAAACAGGCTCTCTGTCATGTTTGCTGAACTGAACAAAATGGTAGAGTTCCTGTGAAAAACATCATGATGTTCAGAATAAAACCCTGATACTGAAACCGAGGCAGCATCAATCTGTATTCCTGCCCAGCCAGGGTAACACTGCTCATGATATTAGTTTTATATACTGCAGGAAACAAAAGAGTCTGGCCATGAAAGTGTTTTCTGCATTTGAATGGCACTCATGGAAGCTAGATTCCCTACTGATCAACTATGACTTTCTTCCCATAAGAAATTGTCAGTTTGATTGCGAGGAAATAATTCAGATCTAATTGTTTTCTGTAAGCCTGGTACAGAAGGTATTGTTGCTTGAAAAATGAAACCATCTAAATTAATTTTCCTGAAACAAACATCTTTGCCAAATAAAAGCAACACATAATAGCAATTCACAATTAAAAGTAGAAAGATACCTTTTGCTATGTTGGAAAAGTATGTGTGTCCATCACAATAAAGAACAATTTGTTACTTTTTGGAACTCCAAGGATGTATGATCACACACACACATGTGTAGCTCTGTCTTTGTCTCTGTGTGTAGAGATGCCTTTATCTGTATTTTTCATATTTTGCTATTGAAAAAGAAGTTTTGAGAAACAAGTGTCATTCATCTTGATTTCTCGACAGTGTTGCCAGAATATTTTTAAATTATATTATACTTTTCATAGACAGAAACTGGGAAAATGGGAGAATTAACACGTATGGAGTTATCTTTATTTTTCTATGACTACTTTTCTTAAGCTACAATTAAACTCTCTCTCTTTCTCTCTTTCTCTCTCTCTCTCTCCCCTTCTCCTTCCCTCCTTCCCTCCCTCTCTTTGTGTATATATATTATAAAATGGCAAATCTTTTACAGAAAATAGTTAAAAACACGTTATTAAACTTTTCCTATGGTACTTTATCTATGTTTATTCATTTTCTAGGAATTAATAGTCATGTAATTATTTAGGTTACAAATTAAGACTGCCTTATGACACTTTTATGCGTACTTTGTTCAGGATGACGCTGAGCCTCCGCTCGCTCTTCTCTTGCTCTCTCTCCTGACCTACTCCCTTCCATTGTATCTTTGTGTCCTCAGGATTTCCGCTTCCACTCTGATGTCGCCCATGCTTTCTTTGGTTTGTTTTTCTTCTGCACCTCTTCTCTTAAGGTGTCTTTTGTCTGTTTCATGGGTTCCTTTCTAGTTTCCTGGCCTTCACTACATTTACTGTCAGCCACATAGACATATTTAGTAATTAGAAAATAGGATTTCCACATGGAAGAGAACATACTACATTTGTCTTTCTGAGCCTGAATTACCTTGGCTACTCCATTATTCTTTTCAAGAAGGCAATTAACTCCCCTTTAGAGATGAGGGAACCCCAAGTTTAGAAACATTACAGTTTCCTGATTTAGGTATGAACAATGGAGTATAGCTTTAAACAAACCTTCTGACTATGACCCCATGTTTTTTAAAATACAATCTAAAGGATTGGAGAGATGGTGCAAGGCTTGAGAGAATTTGCTGCTATTGCAGAGAATCCAGATTCAGTCCTATCCACGAGCAGCTCAAAACCATCTGTAATTCCAGTTCTAGGGGATTCAGCCACATCTTCTGACCTCCACTGGCACCAGGCACACAAATGGTGCATATACACACATGCAGGCAAAACACTTCTACACACACACAAAAATAAACTATATAAAAAGAAAAAAAAAACTATTCAAATTGTATATAGTATTATTAAATAATAGCAGTGATATAAAAGAGAAAATGAAAATCTCAGTATCCAAGTAGCTATTCTTATTTTACATGCAGTTTTCTAGTTCCTAAGTGCCCATGCTTGCACTGCATAGCCAATAATTATGTATTAAAAATAAAAATGTAATCATGGCACTAATATGATGTCATTACTTTCTGTATTCTGTTATTTTTAGGTCACAGTATGTTATAAAAAGTTTTCCAAAACTATTACATAGTCTTTGTGAACGTTATTATAATGAGTTTACAATGTTCCACTTAGTGAAAATGCATACTTTACTTAAATATAGGACATTCAGGCTATTATTATTCTGTTATTATAAATAACATTACAATAAACATCTTTCTGGATGCAATTCCTTTCCTCATTTGGGTTAGATTATTTCTCTGAAATGAATACCCAGGAGTGGAATTATTGGGTGAGAACTTATGTATTGTGTCATTGCTAGATACACATTGCCACATTACTTTTCAGCAGGACCATTCTAATTTGCAAGCCCTCAAACAGTGTATGAGATAAAGACTTCAATACTAACTTGCCAGTTTGAGGGATTACAGCCTTGAAAATATTTTTCTGTGATATAACGAGTACAATATAGCACACAACTCTTGTTTTTGTTTCTTTCTATTTTTTTTTAAAAGCTACTTTAATAGTTCCGAACCTTTTCATTATCTTGCTCATCTGTTTTGTTTCCTGCTGCGACAAACTACTTTCATACTTATCTGCTGGGCATTAAGGCTTCCGCTCTGTTTGGGTTCTAAATTCAGAGGTTAACAATTGCTCTTGTTTTCAGCTCATCATCTTTAATGACAATGGTTATACTCACTTAGGCCTGATTTGTCACCAAAAGAAATTCTCTCCTTAAACAATAAATCTCTCTCTTTTCTCAACGTTTCCAAAGATGGATCTCAGTGAACTTTGAGGATACATTTAAACAGTGTTAAAATAGTCCACTGTGGATTAAGGATGCTCTGATAGTTTCTGTCCTTTAATTCCTCTATGAAGATTGATGTTTTCACATCCCACAATGTAAGTAGAGCTCTCCACCTGAAGGGCGCTGATTTGTCATTGTGTAAGGTACAAGTGATACCTCCTATGGTTCCTCTAAATTCTCCATTTGCAAGAGGTTGCAGAACAGAGTGGTTTCCAATTCTTATCAACTTGGTAAACTTACCAATATACTTATACATATTTATAACGAACACAGTGATGCTTTGAAGCATGTATACATTGGGATATAATACTGTTTGAGTTTTATTTTTGTTGCTGTGAAAAACACTATAACTGAAAGTAACTTGGAGGCTTTCTTTGGCTTATCCTTGCAAGTCACAGTCCTTCACTGAGGGAGTTCAGAGCAGAAAGTCAAGCAGGAACCAGGGCATAAACCAGGCAGCTTATTGGCTTGCGCTCTGGTTCACGCTCAGTCAGTATTTTTATATAAATCAGACCCACCTGCCCAGGGCAGCTGCTGCCCACAGTGGGCTAGGCTTTTTCTTCATCAACTATCAGTCAAGATTATTTATTTTAGACATGGCCATAGGCCAAGGTAATCTGGGTAATTTTTCAGCTGGTGTCTCCTTTTCCTTCCCAGGTAACCTTAAGTTATGCCATGTTGACAACAAAAGCTAATCAGGATGCATATTCTTTATACAGTTTTGTTTTCGGGCTAAGAACACTGACAATCTACTGGGTTAGCAAATTTCAAGCACAAGAATAACACGATGCTGTACATCAGGTCTCCAGAATGTTTTCCCCTTGTCTTACAGAGGCTACCTCATCGATTACTATGCCACTTACCCTACCTCTTCATCCCCAGGCCCTGGTAACTACCGTTTCACCCTCTCCTCCTGTGGTTTCAGGTTTTTATATTCCACATGTAAACAGTACACTTGTTTTTTGTTTATCTTAACTCAGTATAACGTCCTTCTGGCTGATATGTTTTTCACAAATGACAAAAATCTTCATTTTTAAAGGCTGAATAGCATCCGATTATGTATATATGATAATTTTGTTTATCCATTTATATGTTAATGAAAATGTGTTGATTCCATATCCTCTTTAAAACATCCATATCTCAACTATGTTGCTGAATGCTGCATTTAACACAGGGGAGTAGACATCTTTTTGACATACTAATTTGACTCCCTTTGAACATAAACCTAAATAGAGGATTATGGATTGTAAGTGACCTAGAGTCTTCTGTTATTGTTTTAGTTAGTCTAGCCAAGAGTTTGTCTATTTTGTTTTCCTGAGAAACCAGTTCTTTGTTTTTTTGTTCATCCTTTAGTGTTTTAGCATCTATTTAATTTATTTCTGCCTTAATCTTTATTTTTTATTTATCAGTTTCGATTTGGGAGCTGGAGCTGTATCTCAGGGGAAGATCATTTACTAGCATGTGGAAGGCTCTGGTTTGATCCCTACCTTTGCCAAAAGCCAGAGGAATTGGTTCCCTATTATATTATATGGTTCCTTAGGTTGCAATGATAAGCTGTTTATGTAGTTCTGGTTGTTTGAAACCCCACTGACAATAGTGCTTTGGATATAGTATACTGTGTTTCCATTTTCATTTATTTCAAGAAATGTTCTATTGTCTTTCTAAATTTCTTCCCTGACCCAATGACTATTTAGGACCATATTATTTAATTTGCATGCATTTTTTTTAAGAAAATACTTATTTATTTATAAAATAAAATCTTTTTTTTTTTAATCCATGTATCCCCTTGTCTCACCTCCCTTCCCTCCTCTCAATCCTTCCCAGTCAGCCTTCAGCCTCTCCCCATTCCCCCATCCCCTCCCCGAAAGAGGCAAGAAGTCCCAAGGTGGATCAGCTCAGCATCTACTCCAGGCAGGTTCGATTTCCTCATCCTAATATCAAGACTGGGTTAGGTGTGCCTCTGGAGGGAATGGACTCCAAGGTCCCAGCCCAGGCACAGAAACACAGTCTGATCTCTCCACTCAAGGCTCCACATACTGCCCATGTCAGTGGACAGTTATTTGCCTGCATGTGTATACATTTTAAGGTTCTTTAACTTCTTTTTAGTTTTACTGAACTGTGGCAATTAAAGATACTTAATATGATTGCAACTTTTAAAAAATTGGCAAGATTTGATTTGTGCATTGACATTCTTCTATTCTGAAGACTGTTCTGTGTCCTTTAGAGGTCTCTTACTGGTTCTGTTTTCATGGATAGGGCCAAGACCAAAAGGAAGAGGGAAGGAATCAGCTGCTGCAGGGGCGTCACTCCCACAATATTCAGCTCACATGTAGAACTAAAGAGAAAAGCACAGAATGGACTCTGCACTTAGAAGCTGGCATTACAGGATGGGGACAAGGCAGGTAGGGAGGGCAACATTAAAAACAACACCTTCCCACACTAGCTCTACATCAACCCAGAGAGAATCAGAATACCCAAGCGGTTTGCAAATGTTAGAATTGTCTGATGGGGGCAGGGAGGGGCAGGAAAAATGGGGGGAACTGTTTGGCAACTGGATTGAATGGATTGTCCTGGGCTTCCTGAAGTTCTCCAGCCTCTGGTTGGGAGGTAGAAGCCTGCCCTCTTTAGAGGTTCAGGATGGGAGGCTCTCAGAGGCTTTTCTGGGTTACTCAGCTTCTCTGCAGGGCTGTAGCAGCCCTTAACCTCCTGTAGCCACCTAAGAGGGTTTCTCTTGAGAGTCTTTGGTAAGCGAATGAGCACACTTCATTGTTACCAGCTTAGTTTTTTCTTGTAGCTTTGAAATCATCCCTTAAGGGATTAAATTCAAGATACTTTGGGAGTATTCATGGCTGATTTGAAGCAGCTGCTGACCCTTGTCTTTACAGTACCTGGATATTTATATCCTTCTCTATGTGTACAAGTTGATCTTTTCTTGTGTTTTTGAAGAAGCTTTCTACGCCTTTGACAGTCTCAAGTCTTTCTTGAATACCAACAAGATGAGTATTTTCTCATGTAATACTCCTCAACATTCCTATGGCTTTTCTTTGTTCTTTGTTACTTGTTTATTCTTAATTCCTCTATGTATTTTCTTTCTTTTTGTTTTTAAAGTATACAATATTTTATTAATTCACTGAGAATCTTATACATGTATGCAATATATTTTGATCATATTTATTCCATTTGACCTAACTCCTCCAGATCCATCCATCACCTTCCTACCTGTTCTCCTTAAACTTCATGTCATCTCCTTACCACTGGTTCCAATCAGTATTGCTCAGATACTCATGGATGTGAAACCATCCAGTGGAGAGTGGTCCAGCTACTAGTGGGCCACCCCCTCAAAGAAAACTGACTCTCCATTTCCCAGAAGCCATTACCTAGGAGTGGGGTCATGGGTTCAGTTTTTCTGTAAAATCATCTTGACTCTTGAATTTCACAAGCCCCCCACTCCAGTCCTCTGTAATGATCCTTGAGCCTTGTAGAAAGATGGTGTCCTATTTGTGGCTGAGCACTCCATTAACACTTATTCCCATGTGGATTTGCAAACAACTTGTCTCCAATATCACTGAGTTTTCTATTTATTCTGTTTTGCTAGTTGTTTTTTCCATCACAGTTTTTATTTTGCTTAGTGTGCTTTTCAGTGCAAAGATCCATTTGATTACAAAATTACTTCACTTTCTCTGATAAGTACTGAGTTTTTTCTCTGGGTCTTTAAGGTGTTCGCTGAATACTCTAAAAGCAGACATTTTAACTTCTTGGTCTGAGAGCTGCACATTTCAGTTGCTCCACTGCATTTTCTGACGTTTTATTTTTTGCTAGGTGCACTCATAACTCGCCCAAGATATTCTTAATTTCTAATTTTTAAATAAAAATTGCAACAAATAAAGGCAACAAGTACTCAAATTAACTAGATCCAAAGTCTGTACCACTCAGTGAACTTCAATTAGAATAAATATTTGGAACAGAAGCTGTCCAATGTGACATTAAATTTTACCCTTTCAGTACTGAATACATTTTATGTATTTATCTACCATCAAAATAAAGCCATTGATAACAGAAAAAGAATTATAAAACAATTAGCCTTATATCTCTGAAAAGTTGTTTAGGGTTGTTGGCATACAACATTGAATATTCGGAATCTTTTGAATCTGGCTTTGTACTTTTTACTTCCAGCGATGATAAACCAGCTTTCCATCACTATTTTAGCAGTAGGTGGCGGGCTAAGCCCAGGTTTACTGTGAGTTTTGACTGATGCATTGTCACTGCTTTGGCACTAGAGGACTACACAGTCCCTAATTTGTGCCTTAGCCACAGCGGGTGTGTTGTTATGGACTAGAGTAGCCTTAAAAGACTATTCTGTTCCAATAGGTCTCCAACTGGGCCTCAGGTAGGCACCCACATTTCATCCATAAATACCAGTCTACAGCCAGGCACTGTGAGGTTCTGGATGCCATGGAGCCTCATAGGTGATGAAGTACCAACTCTAGGTTCCTGTGCAATGATTTGATGCCATCATCCCTCTTCAATTTGTCAACAACTCTCTCCAAGTAGCTTTTTTTTTTTTTTTGTGGTCAAAGGGAAGATAAGTAGGTAGCCCTGTGGTCAGCAATAACACAATGCTGGGTTACAACAGAGCTTAGACCCCACCCTGACTAGCACAACATAGAGACGAGACCAAGGACCACACTCTGTGGTCTTACTGCTGCTGTGGTGGATTTGTGGCTTGAGATCACTGCAGCTGTAGATGATACTGGCCAGAATAAAAGTCTGACTAGGTTGCCAGGAACTACCCGGTAGTAAAGTTTGACGCAGATTAAGTATAACAGGCACTGGTAATTCCTCAGAATTGGATTCCTACCATCTATCACTGCACTCCAAAACAAATCTTATGCTTAGTTTTGTATCCTAATTCATCAAGACTGTAATATTTCTCCTTACTGTGCTGTTCAAGGAGGGTGATGGCTTGTAAAAGCAGACCCTTGGCTGGAGGCACAGGTCTAGGGATGGGGTGGTGGGGATCTGCTGAGCACTGGGCTGAACATACAAAGCTTAGATGTACTTATTCCTCCCTTCCTCAATACAAGGCTTATCCATCTACATCTCCCTGCTTGGACTTTGGGGAAGGATAATTCAGGTCACAGTTTCCTTTCTTCATTGTGTTTTTTTCTTACTATGCTAAAAGTAGAGACTCAGATCTCTGCTGGCTCCCTGGTTACTTGGGTTAGGGATTTTACATGATGTTTCTGTGGACAGATGATCACAAGGATGGTTTCCTTCTGCTTCCATCTTGGGAACATTCATACTGTGTTCCACAACAGCTGTACCGACTTAACATTCCCACTTAAAGTATCTAAGGTTTGTTTTGTTTAGTTTTTAATTCCCCCTTACATTCTAACAGGTGTGAGATATGAGTATATCCCTGGGGTTTCCAAGTCTTCTTATGTGCTGGTCTCTTAGTGTGCACATCCAGCCATACTCTTTCTTTAGTTGGCCTCTTCCTACTCATTTTCCCAAATCTCAGAGGCTCATGGTTACTTCCATCTATAGACTGAAGTAATTATAAAGTGTAGATATTATGGGGTAGTATAGGGCTGTCTCCATCTGTCAGCTCCTCCTGAGCCCGAGGTTGCTTTTACTGCTAATCCTCATGGCCCTTTGATTATCATTCTGTGATTGCCTGTTGTTGATTTTCCCCCAGGTTGACTGAGTTCCTCAAAAGTGACAACTGTGCCCTACTCACACTGTGGTCTCAGCATCTAATGATACCACACAGCACAGAGTAAATGCCCAAGAAATATTCTTTAATGAATTATTAAGTGAACAGAATGGGAAGCTGCTGCAGATCTGTACACAGCTGGGGATCTCAGGATAAGGGGTTTGCATCTTTTCTTTGTTCTAGTCGGTTAGATTTGCGATGTCTTTGTGTTCGGCACTTGTTAGGTAACTGGTGGAATAAACAAGGATCTGACTACTAATGAGTGAAATAGTCTGAATTAATTGTAGTTGGTCAGGCTTTTGTTTTCTCAGCTGCAGTCCCCCAGGGGGCTCTCCTGTTCCAGGCTGCCTACTCTAGCAGCAGAGGATGAAGCATGGACTTAGCAATCAAACTTTTATCTAGCAGCAGCTTTTCAGAAACTGCCACTGGATGTGTTATGTTTTGTCTGTTGTCAGAAAGGCACTGAACTTTGTGTTCTATATCTATCTCTTGACTTAAATCTTGATTGTTGTCCTTCTAAAATGCGAGTTTTTATTCTTTGCAATATATTCCTTTCCCTTCTGTATTAGTGTGTATTAATTGTATAAAATAATGAATTTCATTGGGGTAGTACATATTGTTCAGATTATGTACCTTGATCATATTTGAATCTGAATCAGATTAACTAACAAATCAGAATCATAGACACGATTCTTCCCATACAGAGGAAGAAGGGGGAACATCTAACTGCCAATTATTTTTTTCAAGAAATAGAGGCTAAAATGTTTCATCCCAGGGTTCAAAAACCATTCTGACTGGCTCCAGAACTCATCCCCCATAACACATTTCTCTGACTTTTATAGCCTCCTTTGCTATGAACACACAGTAATGCTTAAGGAGAACACAATGAATTATTTGCATTTTCTTTCAAAACATTGCAATTTCTTTGAATCAAACCTTCTTCCCTTCGCCAGCTCCTGTGTGTGGGCAGATGGCAGATGGTGACAATTGTCCACTGCTCTCTGAATATCACATTCTTATCCTATTCAAAACCACACTTGCAAAGCCATGTCTACAGACATAGATGGAACAGGAAATAGAAGGTGAATGAGCATTTCTTTATCTGGCTATTGTGTCCTCAAATGTGAAAATGTTATTTTCTCTGCAACTGGAGCATTTCACTGGAACCTCCTAGTCTTTGCTCTGGAGCCTCTGCCATCATTGCAAGACTCTTACAGCTGTCCCTGGGGAGTGAGCATTGAGGAGCTGGTGCTCTAGTTACTAGAAGGCAGAAGAAGAAACCACCATGGGGAGGTGGATGTATCAATGCCTTTTCCCCAGGCAGGATCTCAGGCTGGCCTCAGACTCACGGATATCTGCCTGCTTCTGCCTCCTGAGTGTGACATCAAAGGTGTGTGTCACCACACTAGTGTTGACGATTTTAAAACCAAATATGTGGGTGTATGCATTTGGTACTTATGTGGGGGTACAAAGAGAGAGAGAGAGAAAGAGAAAGAAAGAGAAAGGGAGCAAGAGAGAGATCAGTAAGACAAACCTGACCTAATCTGCTACCTTGCTATTTCTACATAGCCCATCATTAGATATGGATTATATATATATTTTCAGGTGACTAGAAATGAACAGAAAAGTAATACTTTAGACATGGTAAAATTATATAAAATAGAAGCTTCTGTGCCCATAAATTTTTGTTGGAGCACTGACACATTCATTTCTTTATGTACTTTTGGCTTTAAAGCAAGAGCTGATTAGTCATGGCAGAGATTATTTAGGCTGCAAAGCTTGAAATATTGACTCCATTGTCATTTTTAGAAAAAAGTTTTCTTTTACTTACTTTAGACTGCAGACCCAACAGCTACCCTGAAAGGCAGAGATTTTACTTATGTTATTCAATTATGACACCTGGCAGAGGACATAAGACTGTGTTCAGCTATATAACTTGTGGGGCCTTATGAGAAATAAAAATGGAGAGCCCTCTGGGTAGAAATCAGAGAAAACATGTCATTAAAGGCACTGAAATATAAAGATTCCCCCTTCCTTACATTTTGCTCTATGATGATATTTTTAATTTTGTATTTAATGTTCCCCCCACCCAAGTGTGGATAGTTGTGAGGGAAGTACAGATCATTAGGGGTTCCGGGGCTGCCGTCGAGAAACTGTGGGTAAGTGTATGTGGCATAGGTTGCTGGGAATCTTCCCCAACCTTTCCTTGCCGGCTGCCAGTTATGGAGCCAGCAAACCCGATGCAGACATTTCCCATTCCATGAGTCACTTGTAGATGGCAACATGCAAGTGTGTGAAAAATCTCACACACAGATGAGTTAGGCACCTGGAAGGACTGGGCAGATGCTTACCCTGGCAGGTGATCTGCTCAACACTGCAATCCTATGTGTGTGGAAATGGAGATGGGGACACCAGGAAGTGAGAGAAGGTGGCCAACAGCCCTGTCTGAGGAGATCTGGAAGCAGCAGGACTCAGACCTATACTTGAGCTTAGAGTCCAGGAGTTTTGTTTTTATTATTCCATCAGGCTTTTCTTTAAAAATGTAAACACAAAGGTAAGTTACTAAGAGACACACAACATCTCAAGGGCATATTTTTTTCTGAGTGTGGGTCCTGTGTTCCTGCATTGTTACCTTTATATTTGTTTACAGGCAATAGAAAAGAAACAAACTGTATTAAACCATAGGACACACAGAAATAGGTAGCAGATTTGGCCAGGAGGTTGAGGTTTGCTGATCCTCCTCCAGCTGGCTTGAAAAGTGCCCCCCCCCATAATGGTGTTTGGATTGTCACAGTTGATAATGGGAGAGTACCTGGGTGCCTAGCCCTTCTACTCAGGGACTCAGGGACACCGTCTCTTCATTGTCACTGTATATCTTCTTAAGGGTTCATGTACAATAACAGAATGGAAGAAAGAGCTCTAAAGTCTGTTGTCAGCATCACACTTCTCTGGGAGTATCTTCAAGGAGATCAGTCAGCTAAAGATTCTTGCAGGCATCAACATATCAGCTTCCAGCTTCACTCCTTTGTTTCAGTGTGTGTAGACATATTTTAAGATGATAAAGTCAGTGGACAAGTGTGACATACAAGAAGGGATAATATCTTAGGGATGAAAGTAGTGAATTTAACTGTGGGCATCATAGGAATTTCCTAGGAAAGATGCCTTAATACTATTTCTTACATGAAAAGTAGGACTGCTATCAATGGAAGAGGAGAAAGGAGACCTTAGTGGTTCTTAAAGAGCCTTTTGCATGAACAATGCCTTAGAGATGGGCAAGTGGATGTACACCTGTGGAGAGTTAATATTCTAGTTTGATTACAGCATCGAAGACAAGGTGATGTCATAAGAAATTTTTTCCCTAATTAGGAGTCTGCCTTGTACTCTTAAGACAACTTCAAGCCTCCATGAGTTTAGGGAAGGGGAGATCTTGCTAATAGGTGTCCTAGTTCATGAAAAAAAAAATCTTGTGGAGAGTAGAAATGGCTTAGTGCATCATATATCACTAAAGAGATAAACACAGAAAAGAGGAGATGGAGCAGACATTTGTAGTCTGGCCTGTTAGGTATTTCATATACCTCTGGGTATCACTCCATGGGGACAATACTGCAAGTATCCTTTCATAGGTGTTTTAGAGGGAGTAGAAATATTTCTGAAGAGCATGCTATAACCAGGAGGAAGAGGCAGCATCTTGCCCTATAGCTAATGCTTTGGCTCAAAACTTTATTGGTGTGTGACACTGGTCTTCAAATTTTTCAAGCAAGGACATAGGAGCAACTCTGCTCACAGGGAGAAATTGTTAAATAACTTCTCCTGAACCTCCAGATAGAAGTGACCTCTACTTTCACAGTGGCTCCAACTGGAACTGGCTACTTTTATTGAGATTACCAGCTTGTGTAACTGGGGTCTCCTGGAACGCATCTGTCCTCCCTGTGTTACAAGTGGCTGGCACAAAGTAAGGTGTCAGTCATCTGAAGAATGAGTGAACAAACTAATTAGCTGGCTGAGATCTTGCTAATGACTCCTGGAGTCCATGATCCTCTAAACAAGAAGCCAAAGCCCAAAGCAATGCTTGTAGTTTTGAGAAGAAGGCACACCAAAGAATAAAGGATGCAAGGTTGATATACAGTTCCAGCATCAGAACCAAATTTACAGCAAACAGTGCCCATAAACAGCACAAGCTACTTGGTTAGGCTAATTTATGTTCACACCAGAGCTGTCCTGGCCTCCAAAGCCCAGAGCTCTTTACAATTCCAAAATGATTAAAAGCATCACACAAACACATATTTTCCATTTTTATTAAAAGCACTAAAATGGCAGTGCTTTCTGCATGGCAATGGGGAGCTACTTCCCAAGCCAGGGAGAAAAGTGTCCTCAGATGGCCAAGCCAGACTGCAGAGCATCTTGCACTGTACCTCCTTCATCTGTAAAACTCATTGTCCTGCCCACTCCAGAAACTCTGCCCCTACAATGCTCTCTGTATGCTATTCCTGGCAAGGACTAACTCATCAGCTCAACTTGAACAAACCTTTGTTCAAGTAGACATATGCCTCTATCTGAGAGCTTTAAAGACCTCACTGTTTAAAGGCCTTAGCCTGGCATCCATATTTAAAGATCTGTGATGTCCAAACTCTTGGCTCAGTATCCACTGGCCATCCTAGAATGGCGCAAACTTCTTTCCAAACATGAGTCCTGTTTGACAGATAAGGTTGTCAAGTTCCAGAAAACTGAGGAAGTTTTTTATTCTTCTGAGCCCTTCTTCCTAGTGGGTTTCCTGAGTCCTGAATGTCTTTTTCTTTTATCCATGTATTAAGAACTCATTTTTGCCATTTAAGATCTACCTCAGTATTTTCCTCTTCTCAAAGGTATTCCTGAATGTTCTCAGACTAAGGTCATTATTCTTATTTTCTGTTCGTAAATCTTAAGCACATGTCATGTTGGGTTCTATAGGGTTATGTCCATCATTTTCAGCGTCAGTGCTGAGCACAGAGCCTGGTTGAGTAGGTTCTTGGTGAATATGTGACAAATAGATAGATGTGCCACTTTCCCAAATTTGCCTGAATAGAGACACCCCTGGAATATGGACAGGATCCTCCTCTAAGCTGTCACACTTGGATATAATAGTCTAGAGAATGTCCACTCCCACCAATACGCATTCACGTATTTGTACATGTTTTCACTTAGTCTACTATTTTTCATGGTTTTACAAGGCTGAATTCCCTGGTTTTATCCAAGGCCACCTTCCAGGGTATTAGTTAGATCTCTGCCTCTCTCACCCACTCAAAAATGTTACTCTATTAATATTGATCTAGCTTGTGCATCATCTAATTTTCACTTTGATAAGACCATGCTGGCCAGTTTAAATAGATGTTAATTCTTCCATTAAGGAAAAAAGGAAAATGTACTTCCTTCCCCTTCATCTGGTCACACCACTTTTCTTCCTCCCTGAAGCACCTGTCTATACAGTTATCACTGGTTCTCCTTCACTCCTCTGCACACCTCTGCTGGCCTTCATCTCTGCCCTGTCTGCTCTTCTCAAGGTCTCCAGTACCTGAGTATGTAATGCAGTGGTCATTTCTCATCCATGGTCATACCTGACAGATGGTCAGCATTCGGTCTGCTTTCATGATAATGTTGCTCCAAGGATACCACATTCTTATACATTTTTTTCTCTTGTTTCATGGCTTTTCCCTCTCTTCTGGGTCTTTCTCCATACTTTTAAGGCCCTAGAACTCTTTTCTTTACAATCTAAACTTACTCCTTAAATGACATCTTTTGATTTCATGCTTTCAAATATTGTCTAAGTGGTAACAGACTTCAAAACTTCTGTCTCTAGCATTGGCTTTTCCTCTACAATTTAAATCTATATTCATTGCGTTCTCAAGCATATTTTAACAGAACACACAGGCATACACTTTTGAGATAGGATGTTGGCCTATATGACTGGCCTTGATCTTATGCTGTTCCTGCCTCAGCCTCCAAAGTTATGTGATTATAGGCATCTGCTATCATGCCTGGTTTGTACGTGATGTCTAACATTCTAAAACCAAACTCTGGATTATCTCTAAATTTGTTTTAAATAAGTCTCTTGTCAGGTAAATAAAATATAATTCCATCATATATACAGCTCAGGCCCAAATGCTGCAAGGTATTTCTTTTCATTTTTCTTCATGTGTTTGTCTGATACCATGCATGTGTGGGATCACATGTATGTATGTGGCTATACATACACAAGTGTGCATGTGAATGTGGAGGCCAGAAGCTGTTGTCCAGAATCTTCCCTGTCACTCTCCACCTTACCCTTCGAGGCAGGTTTTCTCAGATGACCTGAGGGCTCATGAGTATGTCTAGTCTAGCTAGTCAGCTTTCTCCTGGGATTGTGTCTTTCTGTCTTCCAAGCATTGGAATGTGGGCACGTTGCCACACCTACCTGACAATAACATGGTTGAAGAGGAATCGGCAATCTGGTCCTTATGCTTACACCAAGGTTTTAGTCACTAGGCTATCTCCTTAAAGCCTGGTATCTTTGGCAGTATTCTTTTCTCTTCAAGGCGCATAATCAATGATTTATCATGGTTTGTCTTCAGGATTTATCCAAACTCTACTCACCACTTTTTCCACTCTAGTCCTCATCTCCATAACTTCTCCTGCTTCATCACAATAGCTTTTAAATGTCTGTTTTAGCCCTTACCATGCACTGCCATCTTAAGATTATTTTCAATTACACAGAGAAATGACAGTAAAACGACCCCAGAGAACTCCAAAGCCTCTAATCAATCACTCCTGCTGTGCTTTGAATGTTCTTCCAAAACACACCCTGAAATTTTAAACTCAAACACGGCAGCATTAGGACCCAGGGCTGTTGGGAAGTGATTATTTCATTAGGGCAGAGCTGTCAAATTTAGAAGAGAATCCTTATACAAGGGACCCGAAAAGAGCTAGAAGGTCTCCTCTGCCATGAGAGGACAGGAAGATAAGATGCTAATCTATAAAGGAAGCATGCCATCGTCAAATATAAAATCTGTTGGCATCTTTGTCTTGGACTTCCTCAGTCTTCAGAACTATAAGAACGATTTTTTTTTTTTAATCGTTTATAGGCTTCTTGGTCCACTGTATTCTGTTAAACCCGCCCAAATACACAAAGGTGGCTCTGATGTGATTACAGTGGGAGCCAAAGACATATAATATTTGAGACCCTCATGATCTGAGGTACTCATACCCTATTGTCCTCATCTCCTACTGTTCCCCAACACCATCATCTGACAGCAGGCACCCACTTCCGCTCATGTAAAACATCAGTGTGATTTATTGTGATGTCCGCCGCATTTATGGTTCCCATTGCTTAAAATGCGCTTCCCTGATAGGTACAGTCCCCTTACTTCTTCTGCTGTGATTCTTTCCTGATGATTCTATTTAAAGTTTCAGTTCACCCCTCTCCCTGCACCCTACCCGCACGCCTTCCTCTTCTTGATTGCCTCATTTTCTACCTAGCACTTCAGTGTTACCATTGTTCTGGTTAATACTGTTTTTCCTCATGTATTTATTAACAGACTTTTCTTTCACCCTCAGATGTGTCCCGGTTTGGGTGTTAAATGTAACAGTCATCTTATACATTATCACATAGCACATAAATGCTTCATTTGGTTTTCTTCTGAATATATCCCTCCTATAGACTCTAAGCTCTTTGAGGCAATGTGTTTTATGTTCTCTTCTTTACCCATCAGCATAAGGAAAAGTGTCTCACCAGTGAGCACCTAATAAGTCCTTGCAGAAGGAGTGAACTAAATGCTTCTATAGGAACAGAAGCAGGACTGTTCTCCTTGGCTTTCTTCATAGAGGACTAGAATTTAGCCTTTGACAATGTTTGAAACTCAAGTTAGAAGCCTGGTTTACTTCTAGATCTTGTTAATCCTTCACATACCAACAAAGAAAGATTTGTTGTTGGAACGTGAAGGATTCCAACAGGGAATCAAACAGCCAAAGAGAAAAGTAATTTGTTAAGTTCATGCCGTCAGGAATCTCAGAAGTGTGATACACTCCTTGCTCAGAGCAAGGAGGTTAAGGTACTCGGACACGGCCACAGCACAAAGAAAGACATTTAAAAAATGCAAATATATCTAACATCATTTCTCAGCCCTGCCCCCTCCAAGGCATAATGACTGTGTTCAGTGTCATGAAGAGGAAAACACACATTAGTCAGACGGCAGGCTTTGGATGCATGCCTGTGACATTATCTCTAATCATATACAGTCTATTTAATATCCTCTCTTTTGTGGGCTTCACAACTTATAATTATTGCCAGCAGGAATAAAGAAGAAAGGTGGAAAGGGAGGGTACAGAAAGGAGGGAAAATGCTTTCTGATGGCAATAAACTGTGTGAGAAAGATAGGCCAGAGCTTATTGGAAAATATTAGGAAACTATATTCGGATTAAAGTTAAGAAAATATAATGTCCCTAAGCTGTGAGACTATATAAGCCAAGAAAGATCTTATGAGGGTTTCAGCCTGTCTGTCTCATTATAGTGTGTTCTTAACACCAGAAGGAAGTTAATAGGAAATTATGAAGATGACATATTTAGAGCCCAGACCAGCTATTTGATAAATCCATATAGGACTTAGAAAGGTCTTATGGGTTAATGAGTTGAACTTCTTTACTTTATAAAAGAGTAGAAAAGCCAGCAGAGCAAGGTCCCAAATCCAGGCCTCCCAACTCAAATACCAGTTAGCTAATCCTTAGTGAAAGCCAATATAAGTGCCCTTTCTCATGTCCCGGAATAAGAGAAAATTCCTCTAGCCTTGTAGTAGAATCAAGAGAAATTCTGAGAAAATTATGAAAGAAAATCTTTAAGTGACCTTGACATTGTGATCATGCCTAGTCTAGTTGTATTTGAGTATGAGTATAAGGAATGCAGGTGTTGGTGCATACCTGCATGTATGCTAACAGTTGGAACATAGACTACAGGTAGAATCAAGTTCATTCTTGCCTTCCTGCCCAGCGTGTGTCTCATCTCCACCCCATCATCATTCAGTGTGAACAGGCAGCTCTGACTCATGACACCCAGAACACAGGTAGAGAAGTGGTTAAGCCTCCAGTTCCACTAACTTTTCTCATCTTACAGAACCCCTTTACTGATAAAATTTTTATCCAAGTCTCAGTTTTCACACAGGCAAAAATTTTGGCATTGTAGGGCAATATTAATTAAATAATATATTACTTTAAAGGTGACAAGTATAGACAAACACTTTATTGAAGACATTATGCATATAATCTTGCACTTTCCTCTTGTCTCCTAATTCACATAATAGCCTTATTTTTCTAAGGCTTATTGCAGGCAAGAAATCAGAAATTGTTGGAAAGCAGTGCTTGTCTTGTGTTTTATGATGGCCAAACTCCACAGGAGAGAGACTGTGAACATCCTTAAGGGAAAAAAGAGGAGAAAAGAAGATGACCCTTAAGGCCAGATGTAGGGTGCTGGTCATTTAAGGAGAGAGTTGGTGAGCCCCTCATCTGTGGCTTATTTCATAGCATGCATTTGATGTGGGATGTCTTTATGCTGTGAATAAAGGACTATGTCGGGCATCATAGAAGAAGGAAGAGAAATCAAAGCATAGATAGCGGAAGGAGGGCGGAGTCAGAGGGAGATGTGATCCAGCTGCCCATGATGTAAGATGTAACAAAATAAGTAATCCACGAGCCATGTGGCAGGACAGATGAATGAAAATGGGTTGAATTAAGATGAAAGAGCTAGCTAGCACAATGCCTGAAAGGTAGGCCAAGCAGGATGAAATTAATATAAGTGTCTGTGTGTTTCTTTGGGACTTTGAGATTGCTGGTCCAGATAAGTGGCAGCGGGCAGATTCAGACTGTGGGACTAGACAGGCCAGAAACCTCATACTACAGGCATTCTAGGTGAATGTAGGCTGGTGGGACATAGGAATCTGGTCTGGTAGATTTGTTAAAAAGTATGACCTGTTCAGTGCATGGAAATAAGAGTGCATAGTCAAACCAATAATGGTTGTGTTACTGCAATCAACTTACCTTGACCAATGTCCACTTATTAGGAAGGGTAATCTAACTGTTGTTAATACTGTGATACTATGTGAAATACTGAGATCTTTGGAAAACAGAGGCTCAGGGGCCACAATAATGGCTGAGATACATTTTACTGATGTGTCCAGTAGAGAGGGAGTAACTTTCTGTTGATGTAGGGAATTTGGTGGCCAGAAGAAAGAGTTTTCTAATACAGAGACTACAAATACTACTCTATTTCCAGCTTGGCTCAAAGCTTTCTCTGTCTCTGGTGCTCATATAATGATTAAGTAGCAGAAGTTGGCATGTTGGTAGTTCAGTCAGAACCACAGACCCAAACTTGTCAACCCACACTGTCTCTAGAAACTACCCTAGGAATTAACAGCTTATGATCTAATGCAGGAAGAGCAGAAATAAAAATTATAGTAATTCCCAAGAGTGGCCATAATAAATCATTACTAAACAGGTAACTTAAAACAACAGAAAGGCATCTTTTCAGGGTTCTTGGAACTTAGCTGAAATCAAGGTGTCAGCAAGGTCATGCTTCCTTTGAAGGTTCTAAAAAATAAACTGCCTGCCTATTCTAGCTTTTAGGTTTTACTGAAATCCTTGGAGCTTCCTAGTTTATGGAAGTATTGCCCCATCTCTTCCCATGTTTTCTATATGAGATTCTTAGTATGTGTCCTGTGTCTTTACATGGTCTTCTTATAGGGACACCAGTTGTTGAGTTTAGGTCTACCCTAACTTGGTGTGCTAAGGTAGTTTGATTTAGTTTAGCCTGATTTAGAAAACATTAGCTTGATTTACTAATACTTTATGAATATGGTGTTTGTTAATAAGGTTCATTCATCAGTCCTAGGGACTTCTATATCTCACCTGGAAAAGTAGACTTCAACCTAAGATATACACCTTCAAAATACACACACACACACACATACACACACACACACACACACACACACACACACACACACACACACACACACGCATGCACACACATAAAGAGGAAGCTTTCTGGGTCTTACTTGTCATTTATGCTGCCAAACTTTTATGAGACCATCACCAGGAAAAATGAAGACTAAACTTAATGAGCACGTATTTTCCTCACAGTCAGAGATGCTCAGCTGGCTGTAGATATGCCTATTCTAATAGGTAGTTTGGATCAGGAAAAAGCCACAGAAAATAAAGAGGAAGAATCTGCTAACCTAACATGTATTGAAACACCATTACAGATAGACTATTTGTGCTCCATACCCCCATTCAGATGCTGAAATTCTACTCCGCAATGTGAAGAAGGCATTAGCAACAGGAATCCTGGAGAAGTAATTGGGTAGGTCACAGTGGTACCAGCACAGCAGAAGCAGTGTTCTTTAGAAAAAGACTCATAGAGTAATCCACCTTTCTTCCTATTTGGAACCCAGAGAAAAATAAGCACCAAAACTCTACTATGCTGCAACTGTGATCTGACACAGTGACCCTAGATCAGTAATAGGTAAATTTATGCCATTAATTAGCACCAAGTCTACAGTACTTTGTTATAGGTATCATTGTTAGTCTCTAAAGCCACGCCCTCCTCTGAATTCTGATGGCAAGTTCCCTTTAAGAGGAGTTTCCTGGTCTCTCTGAATCTCTCTCTTACCTGTGTCCTTTCTCAGTGGCACTCCTATCCCTCTTTTCTCTCTTCCTCTCTAACACCCTCTCTCCTCTCTTTCTCTCTCCCCTGCTATCACAACCTTCTCTGTTAATCATAGCTATGTCCCTCTAACAATAAAGTCTTTCTACATAAAACAGCTACTAAGTGTCTGCTGCTATCTGCTGTTGCCTTTTGCCACATTCCCCATGAGGCCCCTTCATCCATAGAAATCCACTGCCAGGTAACCGGGTAATTCATGCCATACCAAGTCGGCACAGAATCCCAACAATCAGAACCCCAAATGCCTAAGATATCCTTTGCACAGTGTGGACCCAGGAGAGAGCCCTAAGCATAAGCCAAGATGCAGAAGCTGTTCTGAGAAAGGATAACCAAGAAACTTTAAAACAGTTTAGTTGACTTCATAATGTGAAAATCCTCTGACCCAGTAATTCCATTGTGAAATTAACCTAATAAAGCAGTTAAAATTTAGCTGCAAGAAAATTTATCAATAATGTATTATTATCAATGACAGTATCAGTGGTTACCACAAACAGAACATTTTACTTTGTATCAGACACTGTACTAGGTACTTTCATAGTTTCTCAATCAATCTTCAAAACAAACTTCTTTTAAAGACAAAAGCCTTGCTTCTTGAAGGGACTAATTGATCTCACCAAGAATAAACACCTAAGGCTGAGGCACTTGAGTTAGAATCCACATCTATTGGATTCCAGGGCTAGGCCTTACGCTGTCCTGTGTCACCATAAACAGCTCTCTGGAAACCTGCATGGAGGCCTAATAATGATTCAGATCAACTGAATGGGTCACGTAGGTACATTAGTAGAACAAAATACAAAAAGCTATCACATTGTGTCCTAGATGAATACTGAATGATAACAGTGTTTAAAAAGCCTGGTTACAGAGTACCACTTATTTTGTGATTATGAGGGTAAGAGCTGCTTCGAGTGGACAGATAAAAATATTAACATTCTTTATCTCTGGGGAGTAGGATTACAAGCAGTTTTTATTTTTAATTTTTATATTTATAAATTTTCTGAAACAAATAATGAACAAAAGGGTTTGTTTTAGTAACAAAGAGATTTCTAGTAGGAAAGAAAAGAAAATTCCTGAAAAGACAACAGCATCTTTAACAGGACTCATGTGTTAGCACAGCAGTCTTTCCTCTCCAGACAAAACACATCTACCTCACAGTACCTGGAAGCTGGCAGCATTCCATTGGTAAAAATGGTTAATTTCCTTTGCTTAGCAAGATTACCTGGGTAGCTGAGGTAGCTCTGACACCCAAGTACCTAAGTATTGATAGATTTCTGTCTCTACCCTGTGGCTAGAGGAATCTAATAATACCCTACCATTTCTTTTTCTTCTTCCTTTCCTGAAGATGCAGAGGTAAAGCTTCTGATTGAATTCCTTCTTGATTTCATTAAATATTCATAAAGGCCAATTAGAGGAGGAGAGAAGGAGGCCATAAGGCAGCCCCTTCCATCATCCTGTCAGAGGCCTGCTAGATGACCATCAGACATGGACCAGTCTGTGGTCAATATGGCCATGACCTTTCTGCACTCTTCTCAAGGGTCACTTCTCCCCATCCCAGCAAGGGACATGAACAGTAGGGGCAGGCGAAGAGAGGCAGCTTATAATTCTGACAGAAAGGTGCTTAGTGTGTAGAATGCAAAATGCAAATGCTGGTGAGCCAATCACTGCTGGAATGGAAATCTCTCCCTAATGAGTGAGGACGATGGGAAAGAGCTGATTGCAGTGAAGAAAAACTGCTTAAAATTCATAATCAATCAACCAAGTTGATTTTAACCTTTTGTAACTAAGCCATCTGGTTCAGTTCACCAAGAGGAGCTCATGATTTCCTCCCCCACCTTCCTCCATGGCACTCGGACAGTTGGTGCCCATAGAGACTCCTTGCAAGGAAGGGAGGGTAAACTAGGTAAACCAGGAAGTGATCTGACGAGGGTCAAGAGATGATAAGGGACCTGACAACATTACATGGTCAGCAGCAATGCAATTCAACTGTCCATCGGTACACCAGTAAAGTAGAGTGTGAAAGAGTGGACACTTGAAACCCTGAGCTCTATGTCTGGGACAATGGTTCCCGATCTCAACCTGTAAGATAACAGCAAAGAATTCATGCTACTTTGGATGGAGATCACATATGCAAATCTGGCAATAATCATGCTGTTAATAAAGGCTTCTTCTTCCTTACCTTATGAGAGTCAAATAATAAAAGGTATAAAAATGCTTCCAAACTGCTGAAGCACTCTTTATATACTGTTCAGCTCTTTTCATTTTCTGGGCCCATAGATTCTCCCCTCCAAATCGCATCACGCAGGGGTGCCAGCAAGATCTTTTCAAAACCTTGTGTGATCCTGTTACTTCCTTGTTTAATCTTTCACACCTTGTCCTTAGGAGTGTGCTAATTCTAAGCCTGCTATGCTGAGACCTCACGATTTTGAGAAGTTTGAGAGCTTTGCTTCTCTAAGCTTGTTTCCTAATTCATGAAATGAGAAAACAAATACAATCAAAGGCTATTCTGATTACTATGCAATAAATACAGTTTCTGGCACATCACATTTGCTCTATATAGCTAATATAATGTTATTAAATTTTACAACACTCCTGGAAGAAAGGTAAAAAATGTGTGTGTGCGTGCTTGCGTGTGTGTGTGTGTGTGTGTGTGTGTGTGTGTGTGTGTGTGTGTGTGTGTGTGTGTGCCAGAGGTTAATTTGAGATATCTTTCTTAATCATTCTCCACTGTTTTACATCTTGCGACCGGACTGGTCACTGAACCAAACTCTCATTGATTGGTTAGGCTGGCTGGCCCAAAAAAATTTCAGGAATCTGTCTAGCTCTGCTGTACCTCTCCCCCCCCCCCCACACCTTCTGCCCAGTGTTGGATTACAGATTGCAACCACCACTACTGTCTTTTGGGCAGGTGAATTCAGGTCCTCATGCTGACATAGCCAACAACTCATGAGACTGAATCACCATTCCCAGCCTCCAAGGGGGAATAAACAAGGCACAAGGAGCCAAGAGAGGTAAAGACATTTTTACATACAAATGTTCCAGATAGAATACAGGGCTGAGACTTGGGTTTTGGTTCCTGGAGGCAGTGGAAAGGAAAAGGGAGAAGGAGATGGGGATGAGAAGCAGAGGGAGGAGGAGCACACACGGCTACCCCAGGCTGCGGGCAGCAATGGTTCTTTCTGCTTACTTCAGAACTGAACTGACAGCATTAGCTTTATTTTCCAAAATGATTATAAGGCTAACTTATGTTACCCTTGGACTGTCTAACTTCTTTTGCCTCATTTCAAGCTAGTGGGAAATGAAATGAAGCAAAAGGAGCTCCAGGTATGCAAAGAGAACCCCTTGGATAAGGTAGGAAGACAAAAATTTCCAAACAATAACTTAATGTTTTTTTTCCTCTGCCTTTCTGCTCAGCTTCTCCCCTGGGTCTATTTCAGGGCAATGAACAGAAACTGAATGGAAGTACATGAACTGTTGCAAACAAATGTGTTATTTAAAGATGATTTTCTCAAGACAACACTCCACAGAAGTGACTGCTGAGACAGGGGCAGAGTCGGGAAACCTGCTAACATTTCCTTTGTCTTAACCGTGTCTTTCCTAGTCTCCTTGTCCTCAAACTAAGACTTAGTTGAAGCTGCTGCCTTGCCTTGTTATGAACTAAAAGTGAGAGCATTCAAAAACTTCTACTTGATTACTTTGAATGTTTGACAATATTACAAATATCTATGTCACAGAGAAATTTTGCTAAAGTACAAAAATATAAAACAGACTGTATCCTCACACAGCGATTATAGTCTCCTGTGAGAAAATACACTTAAACATTCAAATATTCACACATATGACTCGGTCTTGTAGTTTAATCAAGAAGATTAAACTCTGGAAGCTGGAACATATTCAACAGGAGAACTGAACTGATGTGCTTGGAAGGCAGGTGTCTCTGGAAAAGCATCTACAAGAAGGCATTGGTGCTGTCAGGCATGTGGAGTTAAGAAGGCACAACACAAGTGCGGAGAGGTTGGGCTGGTGTGCATGGAGCAGCTCTGGGGTCAGAGGACTCATGGACGCCAGTGACACCAGAGGGTCTGCAGAACACAGATGGGGTCAAGGAAGGAGATTCTGAGAAGGTAAAATGGGGCAGGATGCCACAGAACATCTAGACCACGTAACACAGTCTGGGAAGCAAGTTAGGCTGGCATGAAGGAAATTTTGAAGTGTGATAGGCATGCTGAGATTTGGTACTGCAAAAATTACTTAAAATTTAGCAGGTTTTATTACAAAAAAGTCCTATTAATTTTGGAATTTATATGAAAGTGCAAAAAATTAGAGTATCAAAATAACTTTGAAGAATAAAGTTAAAGTACTAACACTTAGTGATTTCAAGACTTATTATTAACCCACAGTAATCAAGAGTGTGCCTGTGTCATAATGAGATCCATGGGACAGAACAGAGTCTGTAAATAGACAGCTAATTTTCAACAAATATATGAAGCAGTTCATTGGCAAAACAATCCTTTAAAAAAATGAAGCTGGGACAGCGGTTATCTATATGAGAGAGAAAAGCATTTTGAACCATATCTTAGACCATATAATAAAATTAACTCAAGTTTTTAAAACTTGTAAAAATAAGTTCTCTAAATTCTTGAAAAAAAAAAAAAAAACCATAGAAGATCTTGGTACCTCTGGATTAGGTTAAAAAAAAATCTAGATAAAACAGCAAACTTATTCATAAAAGAGTAAACTAACAAACTAGACTGGACTGATACTTAATTTTATGTGTGTGAATGTTTTGTTTGCATGTATGTTCATGTATTACATGCATGCCAGGTGCCAGAGGAGTTACAGAGAGCTGTAAACCATGTCTGTGGGGGCTGGGAATTCAAACTAGGGGAGCAGCAAGTGCTCTTAATGCTGAACCATCTCTTCAGCCTCTCAACTGACATGAAAACAAACAGACCTCTTAGTAAAGGAGCTCCCATAAAGTTAAATACTAACCAATAGACTGGGAAAATATTTATAAATAATATATTTGATAAAGAGCTCGAGTCTCAACTGTTAAAAAAAAGAACATTAAAACTTATTATAGGTTAAATATTTCTTACTCACAGTGCTTGTGAGGAAAAGTGTTAGTTTTTTTAAAAGATGCTGATTTTGTGAGAGACTCTGGAGCACCCAGACTTGGTAGGTAGCATCTTTATCAAACAACTGCCCTCAAGGCTCGGGGATCTAAATGGAGGAAGAGGTGGAGGATTGTAAAGCTGGTGGATAACTCCAAAGAAATAGAGTCCTCCAGATACAACAGATGCATCTGCAAATTCACGGAGGCTATGATAGCACATAAGACCTAAACAAGTTCAGACCAGACAATATCTCAGCATGGATGAAGGAAAGGAGATGCAAAAGTCCCACCCCTAACCAAGAAACTATTTGCAATTGGTATTTTTTGGGAGATGGAAATTAAGCCTTGTACACTGGAGTGAAACTAAGTATATTCCAGGGCAAGCCTCGTGCCCAGGAGTAATTGGTCAACACAAAAATGGACTCTATGTTTTTGTGTGTTTTTTTTCTATTTTTGGTAATTTTTTTCCTATTAGTTTTGTGTTTGTTTTGATTTGAGCTTAAGAGAGAAAAAGAGAAAGACAGGGGAGAGAGAAAGAGAAAGAGAGAGAAAGCATGAGAGATGAGAGAGAGAGAGAGAGAGAGAGAGAGAGAGAGAGAGAGAGTGAGTATGAATGAAGTTGGGTAGATAGGCAGATGAGGATTATGTGGGAAGAGTTTGGGGAGGACAGAGAATGATCAAAATATATTGTGTAAAATATTTTCTAAGTGAAAAGTGTAAAATTGTTCAGATTTCAGAAAATTTTACATTTTTGGATTTTCAGATTAGGGATGTTAAGTCTATAAAGAAAACCGATAAATTGACTTTCATAAAGTAGGCAAAATATATGTTCAGAAAGTCCACTAAAGCAGATGTACAGACAGAAAGTAAGTACAACAATGAAATGAAGGAAGTGTCTAACTTCATTAGTGTGGTGGTTTGAACTGGAATGGTCCCTATAGACTCACAGAGTGAATGTTTGTTCCCTAGCTGGAGAACTTTTTGGGAAAGATTAGGAGGTGTGGCCTTGTTTGAGGTAGTGTGTTACTAGGAACTGGCTTTGAGGTTTCAAAAGTCCAAGCCATTCCTGTTAGTTCCCTTTACCATGTACTTGTGGATCAGAATTCAGGATGTGAGTTGTAAGAGCTAAAGTTTTCTTTTTTCTTTTCCTTTTTTTTTTTTTTTAAAAAAAATTGAACATAAACTTACCATTTTACTCAGACAGTTAATTCTTAGTATTTTCCCCAAGAGAAATAAAATTACATGTCCTTAAAAAAAGTTGCACTTGTATGTTCAAAGTAGCCTCATTTATAATGATCAAAAACCTACACACGATTCAGATGTTTACCAACAGGAGAACTTAATGGGATTATATTTACACAATAGAACATTATTCATCAATATAAAGGAATGAAAATTGATATACATAGCAATGTGGTTGTATATCAATCACTCTATACAATTCTATCTTATAAATTTCTAGAAAAATACTCTATGGTTCTTTTATATAAATTCTAGGACATGCAAAGTGACCTACAGCGACAACTGAGAAATGAGAAATAGTTATTAAAAGAGCATGAATAAATATTTTGTATGACATGGTATTTGTTGCTTGATTGTGCCAATGGTTTCCAGGACATCTGTGCATAAGCCCAAAAGTATAAACTTTTATACTTTAAATATGTGCATTTTATTGTATCTCAATTATACCTCAGAATAAAATTCAAATATAAAACAAAAGCTAGGTATAATAAAGAAAATGGATAAGAGGCATAGGGAAGTAGTTGAGGAGGTGACAGTTAATTTTAGTGTGGGTAAATAGAACTCCATGGGACAAATGGGGATAGTTTAGAAAGCCCAAAGTGGGGTGTCCAGTGAGAAGTAGGAAGAACCAAAGAATTCAGGAGTTGAGAAAGGGCTAGGGATGGAGTGAATGGGAAAGAGAGGAATGGCTTGGCTATCTAAAAACTCACCAGATTTTTCAGAATCTGTAATTTATCGAAACAAATTTAGAAATGTATGTCTTTATGATTTTCTGAAATTTCATTCATATTTGTTATAATGATTGCCTTTCAATTTCTAGTTTTATTGAAGTAGGTCTTCCCTTTTTTGTGTAATTTGGTTAAGAATTTGCCAATTGTGTTTAATCCTTAAAAAATAAATAAATTAATTATTATTATTTTTTTTTTTTTAAAAATGGTGATGAATAGAAGCCTAAGGATAATGTCTAGAGCTTTGCTGTGACTATTCTGAGTCAGTTATATCACAGGCAGTCTTCCAAATCATTAGGTTCAATTAACAGAATACTGAAAGTATTTAAAAAGGAGTCTATATTTAATGCAGAGACTTTACTCTTGCCAACATCCCCCAAACAATAAAGTACAACCGTATTGTACATTGTACATAGTGCTTATACTGTAGTCATTGAATGTGCACATTATGTACAGAAAACCAATTTTATAAAAGATACTTGAGCACCCTAAGATTTTGGAATCTGGAACACAAGTAACAATTTTATTCTGTGCTCATGGAATGGTAAAACAAAAACAAAACCCAGCCCTTCCTTTATCTTTCACTTCCATCTCCTACTCCCAATTTATCATTACTTTCTACTTCAAACGTAATGCCTCTTGCTTGGGTTTGTGTATTATATTTCTCTATAATTTTCTCACATTCAGATTTAGTTTCTGAATTTGATATCTCATCCTAGAGAACGTGATAATTCCTACAAGACATGCCTGATAGTTTTGTTCTTCTGTTACATTCCTTCCCATGAGTCCCTTTGCTCTCAGGTTGAAGTCAATATTCTTTTGTGCATCTATAAATTATTAACTTGATGACTTTGTCTGACTCTCCAGGCCAGGGTTCTACTCATCCATTATATCCTTGGGGCACTCATAGTCTTTAAACACCACGTGGTGGCTCTAGTATGTCACCAGGCATGTTTCTTTGGTTCACTAGTTGTGCGCCCGCTCCCCCCCCCATGCAGGCATGTTTCTGGACATCTGTTCTTCATGCCTGCCCTACTGAATAGTTGTTCTCCTCTTCACATACTATCTCAAGAATATAACCTGTGTGTAGTGGGATTATTCTGGCAATGTTGTAAATATTTGTCCCACCTATGGGTTTAATAAAAGCTGATTGGCCAAGGGCAAACAGGAAGTGTGGCCAGGGAACATCTCAGAGCAGAGACAGATGCCACAGGGCCACCACATTGTAGATGCCAGGAGACCCAAAGGAAAGAAGTTGAAATGCTGCTCTGAGAAAAGATACCAAGCCACATGGCTGAACAAAGTGGGTTGAGTTCAGATGAAGGAGTTAGCAAGTTATATGCCTGGGCCCTAGGTCAATCAGCAGAAAATTTACGTAAGTGTCTGTGTGTCTCTGTGTGACTGCGAGTGTTTTCTGCATGACTTCCAGACTGTCACTCAAATCTCTGGTCTAGACCAGAAAGTATGGGACAGAAATCTATTACAACACCTGTGCTTAGCAACGGAGAGCTGAAGATAGATGAGACATAGTTGCTGATCTCAGGGGCTCCAGATATGACATGAAGCAAGTTGGTCCCACTCCCTGATTCTTAGTTTCCTCATATGCAAAGCTAGTCTAAAGTGCTTTTCCTTTATGATTTCAAGCTTCCAAGATTAGGGTGAAGTGAGTGACAGGCAAGTCAAGGGGGTAATTATGGCTGGTAAGTAGCTAAACATTTGGAAGAAAACATGCAACATTGATAAGAATTATCTCAATTATTTCTTGCCTGATTAACTTCTCTAAAAAAAGAAGTGACTGTGGTGTGTAAAATGTACATGGTTTCCATCATTGCTGAAATCAGAGTTTTAACTTGAAACTCCGCAAGTGGTATGGATCATGAATGGCGTGACAAATGTTCTCCTGAATGTTTTGGGAGCAGAAGTTTCTGAGACACACAGCCCAACCTCAGAGAAGCAGTTTGATGAAAGGAGTAAAGGTGGGGGATTCTTCCACTACTCACATAGTAAGTCAACAAGTTCCTTTTGTAAACAGAGAAATACATTTGCCCTTTTGTTTGCTTGTTTGTTTATGTTACCTTGACCATAAAAGGATATAATTAAACAAAACAAAACAAACCTACCTACCTCATAGGGTTGAGGATTAAGTAAGTGAACACCTGTCAGCATGAGGTAAGGATTAATAGTATGAACAGCAGTTATTATCCACAAAGACCCAGGACTAGGTCTAATTTACCAAAGAAGAAATGTCGAATTACAAAGATAATAAAGCTTTAGTACAGTACAGCGACTATTATCAGCACAGTACCTAGATCCTGTTGCCTTCCTGGGCTCATGCTTCTCCCTGCTGTCATAGGGGAAGAACAGTATTCTGCCTACACTTGTCAGGCACATGACTCTTTCCAGTAATAAATGTGATCACATTCCCAAGAGGATTTTCCGTTTCAAAATTATAATTACAATCCAATGGTTTAATTTAATTAGATCCTTCAAACTACCCAGAGGGCTTGATGCAGAAGAGAATAAGCAATCACGCGTCTAGGTAACTAACAAGGAATCTTTAGGAGGGAGAATTATAAATTGTGAGTTACTCATATACTGGAAAATTCTGTCTTTTTCAAGGGTTCTCAGCCTTTAGAATCTTTTATCCCATCAGTTACTCACAACAAGAGAGGTAGGAAAGCAGAGTGCTGTAAGAAGCTCATCCTATACTTTCAAACCTGTTTCATAGTTACCACTCATTACACAACTGGGGAACAGAAATATGGCCACAATGTTTGGCAATAAGTTTATTATGCTGCAATGTCTTTAAAAATAGACAACCAAAGTAATGTACAAATTATTGACAACAAATACTAATTTAGAGTTAAAACCCCACCTACCTATGATAAATAGCAAAAACCCAAGATCGATACTTCATTTATGCATAGTTTCTAGATCCAAGAGAGATAACAGCTATCACTTATATAAAAACTTCATACAAACTTTTTCATCTCAATAACTTTTAAAAATCATTAATCTTTAAGAATTTCATAAAATGCATTTTGGTGTTATTTACTCCCACCTCTTCACTTCAGCTCCTCCAAGATTAACCTCTTCCTCCCTACCCCTCAACCTCATGTTCTCATTTATTTATTTTTCTTTAATAACCCATTGACTTCAATTTGTGTTGTTCATATACTTCTGAGTATGTGACCACCTGTGAAGAATGTGATCGACCTACTAGAAGTTACATTCTTAAAGAAAACTGAACCCCTGTCATTTCCACAGAAGCTATCAATTGTCCATAGCTCCTCAGTTAGAGGTAGTGGCTCTTAAATCCTTTCCATTCTGATCTTGTGCAGTCTTACATGTAAAAACCACAGTAGTGTCTTAGCAGATGGATAAAGTAAGACATGAAAAGATAGTTTGTACAATTACTAACTCCAGCGCCATTAATGAGAAATGTACTCTTGGGTCATTATGCCATTCTCAATGTTAGTCCCAATTTAGGTGTGGCACTTTCACAAGAGCAACAATAACCCAGTGTGGTAGTTTGAATGAGAACGACTCATATGTTTGATTGTTTGGTCCCCAGTAGGAGGAACTGTTTGAGAAAGATTAGGAGGTATAGCCTTGGAGGAGGTGTTCCTGGAGTGGGCATTGAGGTTTCAAGTCTATACCATTACCAGTTAGTTCTCTCTGTTTCTCCTTCCTTGTGCCTCATGCTTGTATGTTTGGAAACTGAGATGTAAGTTCTCAGCTATATCTCCAGCATTGTGCCTGCCTGACTGCTTTCATGGTCCATGTCATGTTGATCAACAGACTCTAAGCATCCGGAGATGTAAACTCCAAAATTCAACTCTTGCTCTCATAAATTGCCTTGGTCATGATGCTTTCTCACAGCAATTGAAAAGTAACTAAGATACATAGGCCCTTCAATTTTCATCATCTGACAAAACCTAGTAGTATTGATTCACTTAAACAATATTGACTGCCCAGTTACTTTGTATCAGGCATTCTTGTACGTATGAGTGACAGAATGATAAACAAAAATTGCCAAATCTTTCTGTCCTCATAGAGTTTACTTTTAATGGAATCTCTAGGGAATACATAAAAAGTAAGATAGAAAGTACTTAGTGATAAGAGCCATGGGTAGGCAATGGGTGTTTTGAGGATAACAGTTTATCCCAGGAACCCAGGCAGACCTTATTGGGGATGCAGTATGAGATTAAAAACTTAAATGAATAAAGGAATCATGGAGATGTTAGATATGCTAATGCTAAGTAAGAACTGTAATCTTGTTTCACCATAAAATAAATAAAATAAAATATGTTACCTAGAAAATTCCAGCCTTTGGGCTTGAAGAGAGGTAAGCAGGACACTGGTCTTGACTGTGTATCGCCTATCATGCCAAGGACTGTGAAAGACGTGGAGGTAAAGTCCCCACCATCTGTAATCATGGGTTACTGAGCAGAATAGTTTGAGCTACAGCTGAATTGTAAGAATGGGAGCAGTAAGATTTAAAGGAGGAACAAATAGTTCTAAAGAAGAAATGATTGTGTAACAGTGGGTAAGTGTTAGAATAGAGAAGGCAGACCTTGGCGCCAAGATGGGCCCACAGGTTGGAAAAACAAATGGGACAGCATATTCAGAAGCACAGATGTGAGAAACAGAGGGAGGTGATGACATTATGAGCAGATGGGGTGTGAGGAGCTAGAGCAGCCTGGGCGGGAAGGTAAGAGGAGGTAAAAATACACCCAGTTTGCTTATTTCTTGTCATAAAACAAAGAAGTCAAATGACTTGGGTTAATTCACTTGCTTTATTAGGCAGCTTACTACAATATGAAATCCTTTTAAATTCATAAAGGAATCATGCATGCTATAAATAAATAAGTAGACTCGGCACCAGACAATGGAAGAAGACAAGGCTCTGCTGTGCTGAGCTGAGACTAAGAAGTTCTGGGAGCTGTTCTGCCTTAGAGCTAAGGAACATAAACATGAGCTCAGCTCAGAGCCGGGGAAAGTCAACCTTCAAACAGTTTCATGACACCCCAAGCTCTTCCTTTCCTACCTCCAAGGTTCACATACCCCTCTCTCCTACAACCACTCTTCTTATGACACCCCTGCTGCCCCATCCTAGGAAGGCAGCAACTCAGCCCTGCCCTTATAAGAGAACAGCACTCAGCCAGTTTGTGATTACCTCTACCAGGTCCCAGATGACACCATGTGACTATGACGAATTCCAGTGACTTCATACAGCTCAGTTCTCATGTGGTCACCCCAATTCATGGTCCAGCAAACCCCTTCAAGGTCAAGTTTCCAAGATAGTTAGTAAAGTTGCCTTTTACAGAGGTCTGGAAAAAGCATCATATTCAACCAATACAGTTGAATTTCCTTCTCCTCTTCTTCATGATGTCTAATGCCAAGTTTCTAATTTTACAGGCAAGTTGTGATCTCTCTGAAAATAAAATAAATTCCCTATAAGGGAGCTTATGGCTTTCTTGCAATGACATTTTTAGGTACATGAATGTCTCTATTCCAAAGTGTCTAGGGGTTTATGGGAGTGAGAATATTTTGGTACACTAAGCAGCAGCCACGTGCCAAGCACTGAGCTAGAGCCTCTGTGTTTCTTCATTTAGTTCGCACATTGCCCTATGAATAGGAAGTGTTTTTCCCCCATTTGTATAGTGCACTGAGAAAATCCAAACTCAAAAAAGTAAAGTAAAATTTTCAGTCTACAACCAAAAAAGCGAAGCCTGGGAATTAAACCCACGTCCAATACTCCAGGATAGTAGCTCAGAGCCTCAGTTTTTGTAGGTACGTTCATGTTTCAGACAATCTAGTTGATTCTACTGGTTTCTTATTAGTTTGATATAATTTAAACATGGTATTCATAAATTATATTTTATATTCCCTTATGTGATATACAGTCAATGCTGATCATAAACTAACCTTGCTCTAATGTTTTAGCAGGACTCTGTATTCTAGCAACACTCTTATCATTCTATCTTTTGTTTGGTTACCTTTTAAATGATGTCAGTCTTTTCCACAGTTATAGCGACAATAGTGTTTAACTACAAACAGTCTTCCCAACTTCTTTACTTTTAGTTCTTTATACTTGTTTTAGAGAGACAAATAGAAGTGCACTGCTTATCTAAGTATGTATAAGACAAGGTGAATTATATTGAATGACAGCTGGGATGTCTGGACTATGTGGAAAGCGTGAGTTTAGTACGTATGCCATAATGGTATTTACAGCATAGTCAGCAGAATATAGGGCATGTCATGATGGTCACAGTTCTGTCAGTTTTCCTTTTGGGATCCAATGAACAATTTGCTCTCTGTATTGAATGAATCAAAAGCAAACACTGCCTGCTTCTAACCACATGCCTGCGGTATGATCTTGAAGCCATATATAGCATGCTCATGTTAGAGATGGAGAGCCCCCAGGAGGCAGCAGCCAGAGGAAAAACTATTTCTTCTAAAGTGATTCTCAGGTAGGAGGTATGTGGAAGGCAAAGCTTCCCCAGAGCACGACTGTTATCAGAGACAGACTGGAACATGCCAAGAAGTAGAGACTAAACATTGTTTGTCTTTTTCTCAAATAATAAGGATCCCATTACTAGTGCATGTTGGCTCTGTAATCACATTGCCTCCACCGGGCAGTCAGCACCTGGCAGAGAGGGAAATGGTAAGACTCAGAGAGAGCAGAAAAAAGAGAAATATAGACTGAAGAGTATTGGCCATTGAGCTACACACAGCCACTGAGTTCCATCAAGTTGTTACTAAGAGGACACTGAGAACAAGTGCTCAAGCTCTCCTGAATGTCTCACATGCAGAGCCCCCTGAATATAGCTGTCATTCCGTGTGGCACATATATCCTTAGTAAGACATCTTTTCCAATCCTGACTTTGAGACTCATCCAGTGTTCTGACAGAGATTTAGACTTTATGGAATGTGTCTAGTTATTGCTGTAAGAGTTTAGTTCCCAGGATGGGAAAAGGCAGCAAGCCCAACTAAAAGGAATTTCCATAATGGCATTTCTTAATTAGATCTTCATATGTGGCATAATAAAGAAAACTCTGTGACATCTTCTAAGAGGTCTTCAGCTTTCTAGATTTCATATAGGTAAAGTTGCTTGAAAGGCAAAACTGATGATATAGAGCAGACTATGAGTGTTCAATAAATACCACTATTTTTATTTAAAGGGAATATAAGTGAATCATAATGTAGAAGAACAGTGAACTTGACAGTGTTTCATTACTGACCAGGATTATCTCTTTGGGTGAGGCTCACAGGAAAGGAGGTTATTTTTAGCTATAGAATCCCAGTGTTTTCACTGAAAACTTGTAGAGTGAAGGATGCTTTAAAAGACATTTTTGAGACACTCTCTTAAGTCTTTAAAAGAAGACATAACCCAGATGCAGAAAAATATGCAGACCTCCCAGAGTTTAAGAAGGTAGTGATTAAGACAGATTGTCAAAACAGTCAGCTTACAACCAAATTTAGGAATTTCACAAACAAGTCATGGGAAAGCAGGTAAAGGAAAAGGAGAGTTTCGACAGGCTTGTTGTTGTTGTTGTTGTTGTTGTTGTTGTTGTTGCTAGCCCACAGCCATGGAGCACCTTGGCCACTTTGTTTCCGTGTAAGGTATCCCTGAGGTGAAGACACTCAGGAGAGAAACAGTGGCAGTCACACTTGATGCTCTTCATGGAAGCAGGTTCACAAAATGGACACGTTTATGTGACAGCTCTCTTCTGTTGTGGGCTCTTGGCTCTTCAAGCCTTCAGCACTTTGCAAAGCTAGTCTGTACCACACCAGTGAAGGCATTCCCAGCCCTAGAATTCCTTTCATTCATTTCCAGCAGACAGACCTGCTGCACAGATAGAAGCTGAGTCAGCAAGGTTAGTTTGTGGCTCTGTTGGTTAATATCAAATAGAATCCTCAGAAGGCTTCTGGACAGAACTTTTTTTTTTTTAATTATCTTTATGAGACCCATTAAAACAAAACAAAACAAAAAACAGAATCTGAAGCTAATCTCATCACTCTCACTTGTAGAGGGATTATGCTGGTAATGTAAATATTTGTCCTGCCTATGGGTTAATAAAAAGCTGACTGGCCAAAGGCAAACAGGAAGTGTGGGCAGGACTACCAAGGTAAGAAAACTCAGGAACATCTTAGAGTAGACAGAGATGCCAGACAACACAGATGCCAGAGAGCTGCCAGAGAGAGTCGCCATAGACACAACAAGGAGACAGGAGCAGACACAGAGGAAAGAAGCTGAAATGTTGCTACGAGAAAAGGTACTGAGCTGCATGGCTGAACAAGATGGGGTGAGTTCAGATGAAGGAGCTAGCAAGTTATATGCCTGGGCCCTGCAGACATGAAGACCTGAGTTTGATGCCCAGGATTTACATGGTGGCAGTAAAGAACCGATTGTCATACATTGTCTTCTGGCTGCCAACCACATGCCATGGCATGCACACCACCACCCCCTGCCCAGAATAAATAAGTGCAAAATTGTTTTTAAAAAGAAGAGCTCAGCATAGCTCTTATCTATGAGGAGCTCAAGATCCTTCAACAGCTAGCTAGGCTGAGATCTTAACTAGCCTAAGATTTTTATCCTTTGGTTTCCTTGTCTATAAATTACAGATGATATAAACCACCTCTAAGGTTATGTGCATTTACTTATATTTGATGTGTGTATTTGTTCATTTGTGTGTCTATGTGAGTGCATGTGTACATGTGTGTTTATGTTTGTGGGCAGAGGTCAATGTCAGAGTTCTCAATTATTTTCCAATTTATTTGTTTGTTTTTTAAGACAAGATTTCTTACTTAACCTGGAACTTACTGATTCATGGCCAGCAAGCCCTTTGTCTCATTACTGCCCAGCATCAGGATTACAGGTACATAAACCCATCTTTTTTGTAGGTACTTAGGAATCAAATGCAGGTAAAATACTTTCTCAGAAAGTACTTTGCCAACTGAACCATCTCACCAGCATTAGCTCTGGTTATTGAAAAGAAAAGCAGGATGTGATAGATAGGGTACTTAGTATATTATAAGCACATGAATTAGTTACTATCATATTATTATTAAGGGCTGGGTTTAATGATGTTTTATTTGAAATGATTTGGCTAATTTTGTTACATGAAAGCAATTTTCCCCTTCTTTTCATTCAATGAGCATTTATGAATACCTGCACTATTTCAGCTCCTAGGTTTGAAACCATATATATTTGCTAGGTATATGACTGTTGCATGAATTTTGGCTGTAATGAAAGAAACTCAGATCCAGATATCAGGGAAAGGCTAACATATCAGAGAGAGAAACACCATAGTCATCTCACCTAGCTACCTTCCAGCTTCCTCAGTCTAGATCCTGGTAGCTTCCAAAGCCTCCTGTTTTTCTAAACCTTCCTTAAATACTTTCTTCACCCGAGCTGATCCCATCCAGTTTAAGCATAAAGGCTTGAGCCACTCTATTTGTAGTCAGCCTTGAACTCACAGAAAAACAGAAAGATCTCTATATCTGGAGTTATGGGATTAACTCATAGGTAGGTCACCACTCCTGGCTTTCCCTGTGCTGGGATTAAAGGTGTGTGCCATTGAAGCCCAGCTGTTTGGCTTCACTCACAGAGATCCCTGGGTTCCCTGCTGTGTGTGTTACCACTGCTTTGTTATCCCTGGAACTCCTGGAGATCCACAACAATCTCCCAAGTGATGGGACTAATGGTGCTACCTCTGCCTAGTTTGACTCTCTTGATATTCCAGGTTTTAGTAAATGTGTAACATATCACCACATATGATCTCCTTCAAAGCCTTTAAAGCATTGTTTGAAAATTTTGTACATGCATATAGGGGTGTCTTGATCAAATCCATCCCTCATTTTCTCCTCTACTGTCCCTAACCCACCAATACTTTTGCTTCCCCACCTCATCTACTCTTTTTATAAATCCCATTGTGGTCATTTAGTACCACCCACAAGTGCATGGGTATGGTATCACCTATTAGAGCATGGATAACTCCTTAAAGGCCACATCTCAGAAGAAAATTGGACCTCCTTGCCCCAGCGTCCATCAGTTGTCAACAGCTCTTCAGTTCAGTGGGACTTTAGGGACCTCTCCCTCATCCATGCTGGGACTTTGGGTGGCTTGATATTGTGTATGCAGTCCTAGCTATAAGTTCATCTGTACAGTGGTCTTAGAATGCATGGCAAAGACTGTTTCACTACATATGTTCTCAACCTCTAGCTCTTACTATTATTCTGCCCTCTCTACCAAGAAGATCCCTGAACCTTGGGATGGAAGGTGATATATTGCCCCATTTAGAGTTTGAGTACTTTATAATCTCTGTACATTGATTGTCTGTGTGTACCAGAAACCAGAGGCCTTGAACAAGACCAATGACTCTCTGCCATAAACACTTGTAAGTAAAGATATATGGACAAAAGGGATTACTCATTATGTCACACTACAGCTTCCATGATGATATTTCCCCCTTTTCTCTTCTTTTCTTTTCTCTTCTTTTCTTTTCTTCTTCTTTCCTTTCCTTTCTTTTTCTTTTCTCTCCAAATTTTTGTCTGGTAGATTGAGCTGCAAGGGCAGAGAGTAAATATGCAAGGACAGGAAATGATTGGGCTTGAGAAGCATGGTGTTAAAAAAAAGAATAAATAAAAAGAAAGTTAAAATTCTCTAGTTATAAACCTAAACAAGGATGTGAATGACCTCTCTGCAATGAAAATTTTAATATACTAAGGTAAGATATTGAAGAAAATGCTACATGATTGAAAGTGCTGATTTTTATGGCTACAAGAATCAACACTGTGGCAATAGGTATATTTTCCAAAGAGATCTGCAGATTCAGCATCATATTCATAAAAATTCCAGTGATATACTTTATAGTACTATATGAAATAACCCTAAACTTCCTATATAAGCACAACAGACCAGGAATAGCTGAAGCGGCTCTAGGCGAACAGGAGTTCTGGAGGCATCACAAAGTCCCCATCTCAAGAGTCATACTGCATGCACTGCAGAACCATAACCAGGTCAACAGAGTTAGTACCAACAAAACAGACAAACAAATCAAACAGACATCAGAATAGCAAATAGGACTCATGAATGAATCCACAGAGATACAGATACCTAAACTTCCACAGGAGTCTCAAAAATATCCACTGGAAGACGATCTCTTAAGTGCTTAAATAAATGGTGCTAGAAACCTAATATCTATATGAAAAATGAAATTGCTGAATCTCTCCTCTCAACTCAGGGAATGCAGTAAAAGGGAAGGCAGAAAGAACAATAGCCTTAGGGGATCGAGGACACAAAGGAAAAAAGGAGGCCCTCTAAATATAATCGAAGCTCATATGAACTCACAGAGATTGAGGCAGCATAAGCCAGGCCTAATACAGCCTGCACCATGCCGTCTGCATATACATCAGGCCTTCCAGTCCAGCATTTTCATGTGCTATGTGAATGTGTGTGACAACTACTGGGTCTCTGACTTTTTTGCCTTCTCTTGGGCTCTTTTTCTCCTATTAGTCTGTCTTGCTGACTTCAATGTGGTAGTTTTTGTTTCACCTTATTATATTTAATTATATTTTTCAAAAATGAATAAATTAATGAGTGAAAAACTAAATGAGTGAATGGGTGAATGTAAACCTAACTAGTAGGGTAAGGGATAACTATGGAACTGTCATTTATACCTGCTGGGAGAAAATAAAATAGTTTTTCTCCTATGGAATGACACTGAGAATATGAACCACTTCAGGGAAGATCTCATGTTCAGAAGTAGCTGACCAATAAATGATAGACTCACAAAAAAAAAAAAATGAAAGTAGGTCCAGATACATAATCTCTGCACAATTAAAACTGGAACTACAGATTTCATGTGTGACTGAAAGCACTTCAAAATACAGATATAAGTAAGGGTTTTCTAAGAAGGACTTTAATAGAAAGAGAAATAACCCTAAGAACATACAAATGGGATTATAAGAAATTACAGTTCTCCTTTATAGCAAAGGAAATAAGCAGAATGAAGAGGTAGTCTACAAAATAGATAGTTACTAAATGCAAATTAGACAGATTAACATATAGGGTATAAAAAAATAATAAAACCTATAAAACAATAACTAGATAGAAAACTTCCTAGAAAATAAATATAAATGTCCAGTAAGTGTCTGAAAAACAGACACTTCATCCATCTTTATCAGTATCTTTATCCATCAGATAAATGTAACTTAAAACTATATTGAGATCTTATTTGACCCAGTTAGAATGGCTATCATTAAGAGAACAAATCACAACAAATGCTGGTTAGGTTGTGGGGAAAGAGGAAGCCCATGCATTACTTGTGAGGACCTAAACTGATTAAACAACTATGGGAATAAATACAGAAGTTCTTTAAAAAAATCTAAAAATAGAACCACCATGGGATACCACTCCTGGGTATGTGCTCAAATAATTCCAAATCAGCTCGTCACAAAGATACTTTCACAGTTATGTTTAATTGCTATAATACAAAGTTATGGAACCTGTCTAGATGTCTATAAATAGATGCATAAAGAAAATGTAGTACATATAATCAATGAAATATTATTCAGTTATAATGAAAAATGAAATTATGATATTTGTAAAAGAATAGATGTGACTGTAGAACAGTATAATAAATTAAATGTCATATAATATCACATAAAAACATCACATTTTCTCTTATACATGGAATCTATCCTTAAATGTACACATGTAAGTTTGTGATATATATGTATATATATGCATATACATATATATCATGGAATTATGAACAGGAGGAGATACAAAGAGAGGGCGGAGGGAATGAGAAGAGTAATAGAATATGTGATGTGAAGTGAAAGGGGATTATTTACAGCAAGGAAAGGGCATCATAAGAATGAGAAGAGGGGAATGTGAGGGAGGCATGGGGTGTCAAATAAAACAAGTATGATGACGTATGGAAATGTCACAGTGTGTACTGCCTTCATTTCTGTTGCTGTGATAGTCTCATCAAGTTGTGACTTATGAAAGAGTTTATTCTGTAATCCTGTTTCTAGAAGGATAGAGTCCATAACTGCAAGTAAGACATAGCAGCAGACCTCTGCAGCAAGAAGCTGAGAGATCACATCTTCAATCCCAAATACGAAGTAGAGAGTGGAATGCATGTGGAGTGAGGCTATGAACTCTTAAAGCCTGCCCCTACTGATGTACTTCATGCAGCAAGGCTGCACCATCTCTCTATACAGTGCCACCCACCAACCAGAAACCAAGGGTTCAAATTCCCAAGCTTAGGGGGAGACATTCATCATTAAGACATTACACAGTGAAACCAGTTTCTTTGTGTGCTAACTAAAAACAAATTATTAATAGTAATAATTTTAAAGAACACCCTAGGGAAAATAGAATGCAAACCTCATTTGATGGGGTGAAAGAAGGAAGAGAAAGTATTACTGAGAAGCAGAAATTCCAGAGACAGAGGAAAGCAGGACCATTCAAGAACATAAAGTTCCTTATAACATAAGTTAGCTGTGAGAAGAAGAGGAGCAAGATGCACTGGAGAGGCCGAAGGATTACAGGTCATGTAGGACACTGCATTCAAGTCAAAGAGCTCTTTAAGATTACAGAAAGTTGGGCAAGGCAGGATCCCTCAGTTCTTAAAACTACTTGCAGAAAACTGACAACTTGAGTTTTATCTCAGGTTCCCAGATGACAAGAAGAAATTGAGTTCACAACATTGTCCTCTGACCTCTACACATGATGTGGAGTGCACTGGCCCCACTCCCAAAAAAATGTAACGAACTTTACAAAAAAACATCAAAATCACAGGAAGTTACTAAAGAACTTAGAGCTCAGTTATATGATGGTGAGTTAAGCTAGAATAACAGAGACATCATGGAAAAAACTGACCCTTTTTGAATAACACAGTCATTAGGAACCAGTGTTTATGTCCTGTTTTTCTTATGAGGAGAGTTACCAGAGAAGATGACTTAAGAGATTTTGGCTCTGAATTCTGCAAGAGATATGGCTGTAGTAAAGGAAAAGTAGACTGTTTGAGAATTGGTGTCATGCTAGTCCTGTTTTTAAAGCATATTTTAGGCAACTATGGGATGTCATACTGGAAGGTGGATGTAAACATTTGGAGCTTCAGAGAAGGCAATGGAATAGGCACAGATTTGATTGTCAGCTACAAAATGATAATACATTGAAACAGTAAGAGATAATAGGATAACACAGGGCTGCTGGAGAATAAAAAAGTCTGAATTAGACCCTAATTTCAAGTTCTGAACAAAAGGTGCTAGCAAAGCAGTTGAAGAAGTGTGAGCAGGCAGTATGGTGTGCATCCCGCAGACTGCTACATCATGGAAGTCTATGGAAAAAGCATTTCTAGAAAAATGAATGGCCAGCAGTGCCATCCCCAAAACAGAACATTATGATGCTGACTATTATGAAAGCTTCATCTGACTGAGTGGCAGTGGAATGGTAACTGATGGGCAGAAACAGGAGTGGAAACTGAAGGAATAGAGGTTGGAAATATGGGACGCACTACAGAATGCTGGCTCTGTAGGACAGAGAGATACTGGAAGGAACATAAAATTAAGAAATCTAATTTTTTATTTGTTTAAGATGGAAGAGACTTTTACATGTTTAAATGCTGCTATGAAGGCACTGGAATCCTTCTCATCACACATGACTGTTACTAATATGTTTATAAATTTTTCTTTTGTTAACTTTGTGGTGTACTAAGAGACTTGTAGGTTGAAAAGAGCAGAGCCTGTGAACCACTATTTTGTCATTATTGAGGCTGTTTAATAGATCAAGAAAATCAAGCCGTATATATAGAATGAGTCTTTGTCCACAGCCAAGGGATAAGTTTGTACAGAGTCAAGACTGGAACCCAGGTTACATAACTTGGCAGGTGTGTCTACAATGACCAGTGGCACAACATAGCCTAGAGTCTCTGAGAGAATTAGCCTGGTTTGTATTCTTTGCCAAATCAATATTATTGCAGCTTTATATTCTAACTATTTCTTTTCTTGCATGTATCTCCCTGTGAGTCTGGGAGCATCTATCCCGCAGACCCTGTCACACAACCCTGCAGAGGACAGGGTTTCTTAAAAACACATGAAACTCTGAGCCTAGAACTTTCACACACCAACCTCAGTGTTTCTGAAGCCAGGTTGCACATTACAACTTAAGAAGCTTTTAAAAATACTTACATCCTAACCCCATGCCAGAATCAGCTAAAGGAGACCAAAGGATAGGGTGCTCATGCCTCTCCTGATAACAACTGAAACATAGCTTGGAGACCACTGTTTTGATTCTGCATATTTATCACAGTCTATGTGTACCCCAGTTCTTGGATTAAAAAAAATAAGTCTTCATACTACAGATATTATACCATAAACATTCATCCAGGAATTCTGTGGATCAACCAAGTGATATTTAGCATCATATACTTCCACCTAATAGGAATTTGGTATCCTAAAGATACCATCTGGCCTGATAACTAAAGCAACAATTTATTCCAAGCTTCTAAGTTAACATATTCTGACCTGTTATTTATGATAGCAAAGTCCTAGAAATTTCAATGTTTTACAAGTAGTAAGTGAATGCATTAAGCCAGTGAGTGCTACCATAAAATACATGAAGTCAGAAAAGATGAACGCAAGTTGGAGTTACTTGCCCAAATGTGGACATATTATGCATCAGTTTATGACCATGAAAATTAAAGAAAATAAAAGCATTATACTAGATTTTCCAAATATTATTTCATCCCAAACAGTATTCTGAGGTACAACATATATTACACAAATATTTGCTTTGCAAATTAAGGATCCACTTTTTACTAGAAGAAGCAACTTCTCGAGGGCACAAGAACCTTAAAATGCCTGGCCTTAAATATGATTTACTGTATATTATGGTTACATATTCCCTATGAAGAAAAACATACAATGCCTTTGTATTCCTAAAGTCCACACATTATGTAGACACATGGTAGTGGCAGCAATGATGTCATCATATACTATTTTACTAATTTTTTTCATATAGATAAATAATATTTCCCGCATCAGGAAATGTTTGATTTTCTCCCTCTTCCTCCCTTGTAGCCATTTGTGTCATTTTTAAGAACAAATGACATCCTGGGATCATTTCTTCTGATGACCTGCTCTGGGAAATGGAGAGCATTGTTGATGGCCACAAAAGCTCTCAGATCTCCCTTAATGATCAAAATACATCACTCAAAGGTTTTTCCTATAATTTCATGATACAGGAGAGAGAAACTTTATTAAATTTTAATAATTGGATTTTCTCAAAGCCAAGTGAATCCCTGTGGGGAGTTAGCATCATGAGCCTGTTCCACAGGTGCCCTCTCCTTTGAGTTAGCATCATGAGCCTGTTCCACAGGTGCCCCCTCCTTGGAGTTAGCATCATGAGCCTGTTCCACAGGTGCCCCCTCCTTGGAGTTAGCATCAGGAGACTGTTACATAAGTGCCCGTCCTTGGAGTTAGTATCATGAGCCTTCTTCTTCTCCATTAAGCCTTACTCTTCTCCATTAAGAATAATTTGTTAAATGTATGGGTAGTGTTGATATAACTTTTACATTTTTACAGTGCTTTTCATGTAAATTGACAGATGAACCAAAACTTCTCATGATACCATATTCTAGTTGGCTGTTGTTTCATGAAATATGATACTCAAATTTGCCATGCTCTGGCCATTGGAGGAGGTGTTTTCAGAAATACTCAATTGGTACTAACTCCATTCTTTTCTCAGGGCACACCGTGGTTACATTTAACTCAGTGTCTGATTTTAGGGTAGGTAGGACTATCTAGCAGATACCCCCTCACACACACACAGTTTTAGAACTCATGACTAAGTTGGGAAGAAAAGTGGACTGAGAGTACATGGAAAACACTTATTCCTTGACTGCGCATAGACTAGGCTGAGGGCATGACCCACAGACACTTCGACATCCACATGTCTTAAACTGGGATTATGACATTTTCACCATAACCTGCTTGCCATAGACTGCAGCTCACCATCTCTGCAGGTATTCAGTTCAGAATGCTGGGTGACGCTCTTGGCTCCTCCTGCTAGTCAATCCTTACGTAGGTATCTGAGTAGTTTTAGACCATTAAAGTGCTTACTTGTGAGGTTAGGAAGATGGCTTGGTGGGTAAGGTGCTGGTCACAACATGAGGATCTGGATTTGAATTCTGTGAACCCAAGTAAAACTGGGGTTGGTAGTGCATGTCTGTACTCTCTTTTCTCTTATGATATAATGAGAGGTGGAGACAGGAAGATCCCTAGAAGTTTTTGAGTCAGCCAGCCTGGTATACATATCTGTGAACAACAGGGACACTGTCTCAGGAAAGGTGGAAACTGAGGGTCACCACCCAAGGCTGTCCTCTGAGTTCTACAAGCCCTCTGTGACATGTGTCCTCAGTCATACACATGAGCATGTGAGCACGCACAGTTACATACATAACTCTCTCTCTTTCTTAAATAAAAGGGGTCTACACATACAACTTCCTTTGCGGCTCCCTAACTTCAGAAATCTCTGCAATGATGTTAGTAGTGTCTTTAAAGTATGTGAAATTCATACTGTATCTTCCCTGCCACAATGCTTTTAGTGACTCTTCATTTCCAGGAGTCTGCCTTTGGGCACATGCCCAGCAGCTTCTCCTTTACTGCTGCTGTCATTTCCGAAGGGCTCCAGGCCCTTGAACAGCCTGCTTTCTCCATTGTACCTCATGCTTTCTTGCTTCTGTGCCTTGAGCTTGCTTGTAGCTTCTTCCTCAGATCTTGGTCTGTTGAACTCCCATTTACCTTGAAGTTGTGCGTGTCATTTTTCTGGTCTTCTCTAGGTCCTTTTCAATCAAGATAATTAATCCAGATGAGTGTTAATTTCCAAGAGTGTATGACAATGCCATTCTTGACACTTACTAGGTGTCATTTGTACAACATTTGTTTAATTAATAAAAAAAGGAGAAAGAAAATTAATATTTGTAGGAGTTATGCACCAAGAGTTATGTAGGTGCTATCCCAATGAAGCCATTCACCCCTTACAGCATTACAGCCTCCATTTAATAGATAGCTAAATTAAGTCTGAAGTACCACATTTCTCATTTAGTGTCACATGGATAGTAACAAAGTGATAAACTCCAGAATTTTCATCTTTGTATTTTCTTATATGTTTCACATATATGCAACATATAGCATATAAGACAACACAAATAATCTTTGTTAAAGTGAATGAATACATAAAATATGAAAATCACAGCCATAAATAATATAATCCATCACCACAACAAACTATGTATATCATGGGAAAGATGTAGAAACTTTTTTAGTTATTTTTTAAATGGTAAGTACTACATTCACATATCATACTTACTCATATATATATATTTTCCTTCTTTATTTATTTTGTATTTATCAAAAAACAGTAAAATGAATTTAAAATGCTGAAAAGTTAACAATAACTATAAAGAAGATAAAAATCATAAGCATGACTTATCAAGGGTGATAATGCAAATAAGATTGCTACACATATATTTACTTTGTGTTACTCATATATTTTTATTTATACCCTCTAGTAAAATACAATCTTCACTAGAATATGCACACTGATCACTCATATAACACATAGTTAGTAGTAATGCTTTGCAAAGACTAAGTCTTTGTAACATTCAATGAGTGATCAAACAGCAACATGGTTCTCAAACTCTTTAAATAATTCTTCCATTGCTAATGACTTTTGGGTTATTTTTGTAAACATCCTGCTGTTAAACCTGATTTTTCTTACATTAAATCAAAGAATATTGTTGAAAGTGAAGCACATCCATCAGTGGAAATGACTCTCAAGTAGAGCTTGGCAACAGTAACACATTCAGGTTCTTGGACTGTACACCTGTCGAGAGAATGCAACCAAAGCTTTTTCAGTTAGTTATGGAAGCTGATCCACTGAATAGCAATGGTAAAACTGCTGTGGAATCATTATTTATTGCCACTCAATAGATGTGAAAAAAAGGTAGCCAGTAGTCAGTTTAGTCAGCCTGACACAGTAGAGATCTGAACATGACCAAGAACCACCCCCACCCCAAGTAGAGGTGGGTCTATAATCCCTGGGAGGCAATCAGGCTTGAAGTGAAGAAGTCTGGGAAGTTTGCAGGACACAGGAGCAGAAAATGGGAAGAAACAACAGTGGAGACTCAGAAAAGAAGCAGGAGGCAGTGCAAAGCTGACCTTGGTTTTAAAGATCTTTGCAGTTTCCTGCAGTGAGACAGAACTGAGCACAAGCCCCTCCAGCCTCTAAATCTGTGCTTTCTCTGCCTCATTTTCTGCCTAGACAATTGTTCTTTCAGGTCATCTAAAATGCTTTGGTAAGTTTTGGTCTTCCTGACTTTGGTAGGAATGATAAATACCTTCCATAAGCTCATGTAGTTGAACACCTGTCCCTCGGGAAGGTTATGGAGACTTTAGGAGTTAGAACATTGCTGGGAAAATATGTCAGTGCAGGGGGGCTCTGAAGGCTTATAGCCTTACCCTACTTCCTGCTACCTTAACTTCCTATGAAGATGTGATCAGTCAGCTTCCTGCTCCTGTTGCCCTCTACTGCCTTTCCTACCAAGATGGATTCTATCTATCTGGGACCACAAAGTAATGTCTAATCTGTTTCTGTAAGTTTGCTTCTGTTGAGTTATTCTATAATAGTCACAGAAAATGAATGAATAGAATACACTGACTCATTAGAAACAGTAGTTATATGTTTATTCCTTCTTCAGGAACACTCTTCCCATATTCTGGAATAGCAAAGCTTTGTTCTGTTTATCTCTCCTATCTCTAGCATGTGGGAATAATGAATGCAGAGACTGTCCTGGTCATGGAATATTATGAAGCACAATGCTTAGATCAATCACCATGAAAACAGTTTTACATAGTGTGTTCCTTAAACCAACATCACCCAGGAACCTCTTAAAATAGTAGTAATTAGGTTGCACCTTGGATCTATGAGGGTTGAAATACCAAGAGAGGCACCTGACCTTCTAAGCAGTTCCAGTGTCTGCCAAGGTTTGAGAACTCCTGCACAAAGGGTTAAAAAAAAATCAAAGAGGATTTCAAACTGTGAAAGGCCTCCCAGAGGATGAGTGACTGGATTGGGCTTGATAGACATTAGAAGAACCTCGATGCTAAGAAATAAAAGGAACCAGTTTTCTGGAGAGAAGATGATACAAGACCAAAGGCAAGGAGACAGGAAACTCTTGTGGGTTTTCAGACTGTCAGCTGGGCCCTGTTGCCTGAAGTCTAGAAAGAGTGAAGCAAAGCAAATGGAAATAAATTTATCCCTCACCAGCCCCAAAGCTCCCTCATAGTAGGGACTGTGTTTGATTCAGCTAAGTGTCTGGCCCAGGGCAATGGCTCTGTGAATGTTTGATGAATGATTGATTGAAGGCAGCTCAATTGAAGAATGTCAGAGAAATAGATTTTCTGCAAGATCAGCTACATCATGCATTTGTTCCTGGAAAAGTGCAGAAAATGGTTTCACTGCAGTTACAGCATAAACTTTCCCATCTGGCTCCATCTAGTGTCTTGTCGGGCAGGTTTCTGGTTTAGGGCATGTCTGGCCACAGAAGAAACATCCTCAACCTCTGTTTTGCTGCAGGAGTAGAGATGTATGGGAGAGGTGGCTGCTGGGAGACCCTGGCCTCAGCTTACTCTTCTGACTATGCTATGAAACTCAATGTTAAGTCTGAATTTTCTCTGTGAATTTACATTTGGTTCTTCCATTTGAATTGTGTGTGTGTGTGTGTGTGTGTGTGTGTGTGTGTGTGCATGTACATGTGCATATGCATGCACAGAGGCACATTTCATGTCTCTACTGCTTTCCTATCCAAAGGAAACCCGAAGTATTGATAGACAAGCCTTGCAAAAGCCACTTTGAGAAGGTTGTGTGCATAGACTCTGAATTCCCATGTCAGGGTATTTGCAATAGTTTGGGGCCATGTTCTGCTGCTTCCACCAGGGGGTATCCCAGCCTCTAAAACAGTATGAAACCCAGGACTTAGGGGTGGGGGTTCTTTAAAGATAAATAATAAATTACTAGTGCCTTTGAAAGAGATTGAATGAGTGTTAGCTTAAGAGAGTAATCAGGGACTCAAATACATGTAAGTGTATTCCTTAAGCCATAATCATAAAAAATAGAAAATTATGTAAATATTGAATAACACAGAATGATGACATAAATATTCACATTCAGATTATGGAACATTGTGAAACTCTTAAATGCACACTTTTGGAGATTATCTAGTAACATAAGGAAATGATCATGCTAAAATAATATAGTATAATACCCATTTTATTAAAAATGTATAGTGATACAGAGAAGAGTTTAGTAAAAACAGTGAATGATGTTCACTTGTGGAATTAGCAGCAGTGAAAATTTAAATTATTATACATTTATATAATTTTTATAATGCCCATATAAAATATAACATTGAAGTAAAATTTCAGCAATAGTAGAGAAGAAAGTATCAGAATATAGAAACAATCAGTTCTGAAAAATGTACTTGAACAGGAAGGTTGTAATTCTATTACTTCTGAAAGGTGAATTTTGTTAAAATTACCTGGTAGAACCCAGGCCAAGTAGGCATTGTGGACTAAGAGGATACATGTTTGGTATTTTAATAATATTTAATATTTTTACATAATTAATGCAAATTAACTTGTACTTTTTTTAGGTAATCTGGTTCCTAATCACAAGAGGCATCTATGGGATGACAGATAGACTGCCTACAGAGTTAAATGGTTAAATTCATAAACACATTATTTACATAATGCCTACATTATCTAGAGTGCTTACATCCAAATCTTACAAAAATATCATGTCCCAGTCTCAATGGATATTTGGATCCTTCCTCCTAAAAGAACGGCTTATCTTAGTGATAGCAAAGAGAGGAAGGCTGAGCTGGATGGTGCGCCTGCCCTTTCTCAGACACATTTTATTGAAATCCCACCATGGCTTCATGATACAGGCATTCTTAGTGGGCTTGCAAAGGAGCAAAATCGGAGAGGGAAAGGGAAAGTGACTTTCTCAAGGCCATATACCTAGCAGGCCAAAAGGAAGACCTGGTTCAAATGGACATTTGTGCACTTGTAAATTCTGGCATTTCCAAGGACAATCCTTTTCATTTCCATGGAGCTCATTTCCAGGAGCCACTTAAAAGAGGAAAGGAGGGGGTGTAGGGAGAAAAGCCCCCAGAAAGCACTGTGGCCCATCTTCTGCTTTGCACTAAAGTGACCTTGAAGTTGAAAGGGACAAAAGAGCCGTCTGTCTCCCCTGATGTTTTCTGATGAGTCAAGGGGAGAGGCAGCTCTCAGGAACAGCTGGCCTTTCTCCAGCAGCAGGGCCTGGGAGATAAACAGATCAATGTGGACACTCGCCTCTACCTAATGAGCTAATGGTGCAGCCGGAACACTGCCTTATTGGATTGCTGGTCATGCTGACAGCGCCTGGAGTTAAGCAGGCCTACTGCAGGGGTAGGAAACTCATTTCCTCCTCTGCGGACATCCAGCTACTTGGAATAAAATCTACAACTAGCTTTTCCCCTTGTTTGCTATCCATTTGTTCAAGTGTGTTTTTCTTCATTCTTCCATGACAATGTTGAAATTTGAGGAGAAGATGCCAACAACCTTGATCCACTGAGGACAGAATGCCACAGATAAAGGACACACTGCAAGGAGCCACTTGGTGTGTTTGCTGTAATGGAATAAATGTTTGCCTGAACTCCCCAAAATTCATATATTAAAATTCTCATATCCAATGGGATGAAATTAGGAAGTGAAGCTTTTGAGAGGTAATTGGTTCACAAAAGTCAAGTCTTCCCGAAAGAGAGTGCTAGCTTTAGGGAAAAGGCCCCAAGGAGCTAGTTAGGAGAACAAGGAAATAAAATGATGGACCAACCATAGTCTGCTGTCTGGACCAGAGTCTGACCATGCTGGCTGGCACTTGAACTGAAAAGCCAAACATCTACATTTGTGATAAATATATTTCTGTTATTCATTTGTCATTCAGTCTGTGGTATTTTTCCTACAGACCAAATTAAGACAGCAACTCAGATTCTTTACCTGGGCATCAGCAGTAGTACCTTTGGACTTCATAGACACTGGCTGTAAGCATTGCCTTGTTCCTCTTTGAATCTGTTGTCATGTAAGTCACACAAACAGGTGAATGACTGGGGTAAAGAGTGTTTTTTAATGACATACAGCCTACCAAACAAGTAGTCAAAATGACATCAAAAGTTCTAGTTAGCTACTGATTCCTTAAAGTATTATCAACCTCATTTCACACAAGTGTAAACTAAGATTTAGCCTAAGTGTTGTCTAAAGTCACTAGCAAGATATGAGCAAATGAAGAATCTGGGCTCTTCCTTCTCGTTCTCCTAAAAATGTAAGTCATTTCTGTTGACAAGGGTTACTTAGTGTTTATGTTTTCTTCAGCAACTTTCCTTATTCCTGTCTCCGAACCAGAGGCCTAGTGCTCTCATCAGTAATATTTAACCCCTCCTCTCCTCATGGTCTTTCTCTACTCCAGACCAGCAGTTAGCGTCCCCCCCCCCAACCCCTGGTTCCATAGCGTGTAGTGACAACCCTCTCAAAGGCTGTTGGGTGTCTCATTGAGTCAGGCCATAGCTACTTTCTGCTCATGCATTGAGTTATTCAGAGAATGTGCAGGCTGCTGCTAGGCTTAGATGTGGCAAAACCCCAAGGTTTCTTCCTCCTGGCACTTTACTTGGACTCTTCGGAGTGACCTGAGAGGCTATCTGGGGTTGGAGGGGAAAGGATCTCTCCCAGCCTCTTTGAATATTCAGACCCACTGTTTGCTGCATCAACACAAGAAGGTCAAAAAGCTGAACAATTTCCATATTAGAAAGAAGCCCTGCAGAGCAGGGTCTTCACCTGAAGACTGGAGAAAACATCTCTCTCTCTCCCTCTCTCTCTCTCTCTCTCTCTCTCTCTCTCTCTCTCTCTCTCTCTCTCCTCTTCTCTTCACCCTTCCCCCCTTTCTTTCATACACCTTTGATGTGTAGGTCAAAGAAAGAAATTCAGACCTCTACAAATGAATTCAGTTAGTGTTTCCCAGCAATGGCAATACTGACATTTGGGACTAGATAATTACTCATTGTAGGCAGCTGTCTTGTGTTTAATAGTGTCTATGGCATCTACCCACTAGATGCCAAGTAATATCCTCTCTTTAATCTTAACAATCAAAGGCATCATCAGACATTGCCAAATGTTCCCTGAGGGTGTAAAAGAAGCACAAAATTTATCTCCAGTTGAGAGCTGCTAGGCTAGTTAGCACAAAGGAACAATGAAAGTGACCCTACCAGGTTGTGCAAAGTTAAAATCCAGTAAGTGATGAAGAGAAGTGTTATGAGAACACCCAGGAGAGCCCCTTTGCACTCAAAGTGACCTCTGCAGTTGAAGAAAACTTCACTTCCCCAAAAGAATGAGAGGATGGGAAGGGAAGAAGGTTCAATACGATGATGAGAGCCCAGCACTGTGGGGATGCAGGGTGCAGGACTCGGACTGAAGTTGGCTTGGTCCAGACAGGCACATGCCATTGCTTTCCATGCTGCGCTGTCCTAGAGAGTTGCTGGCCAGAAACTATAGGAAGAATCTCCTCCACCAAACTAGACCACAAACACCAGTCTCCAAGGTGCTAATCTAGAATGATAGCAACATCTTGCTCTCTACTAGTCTTTGACTTTTAAATTTGTAACAAGAATAGAAAGTGAGTTTTAGCAGTGATACTTAAATTCCTTCTAGTCTTCAGGATTATGCTTAATTTTTTAAAAAATGATAATTCTAGAAGAAGTAAATAAAGCCAGGTCAATAATCTTGGGCCTTCTTTTTTATGTGTGAAATCCTACTTTTGCAGGTATATTCCAAGAGGAAATGTGAGGGGGGGTCTTCACACCCATCTTTATAGAAATGATGAAGATGGAGATGGGCATTCATGTGAAGCTTTGTCATTTGGAAAACACCTTCGTGTATTCACACACACACACACACACACACACACACACACACACACACACATGAGATCACTGTTTAGAAAGACTAAGTATGTACCTTCCCCACAGTTACTTCACACCTGCCTAATTTCAGAATGTTTGTAGTTTGGACCATATCCAGATGCCTGGGCTTTACCGAACATGCTGCAAACTGTCTCTGAGATTCCTAGATAGGATGTAAAGGCCAAGTAGCTGATATACCTGATTTAGGAGAGAGAGAAGAGTCAGCTCTTTGAGGATGTTGACGGTGGCAATGGCTACTGAACAGGCTGAATGAATTCAGAATTGCATGTGCTTTGAAAGGGTTGAAGAAAAGGAAAAAAAAAAAAAAAAAAAAAAACTTCTTACTGTTTGCCTGGCAAGGCTCTGTGCTGGGACATGGGTATGGGACACTGCTTAAGGCTTAATTCTATTGATTACACATTCCATTTTCCAAAGTGCCATTTGCCTGAAGGAGCAGGTGGTGTTTTCGGCATCCATTTAGCTGATGTATTAGCCATGTGGCTCAGTGCATCCGCAGGCTCCAGTCATCAATTTACGGTGAGATGACAGAGGGAATCACTCACTGCAGAATTGTAATGGAGAGGGGGGAGGGGAAATTGAATGCAGAGGAAGGAATGAAAAAACAGAGAGAGTGGCTCTGACTGGGTGTGCATAGGCAAGAGACACAATGGATAATATACGGTTTTTGTTAAAAATAGCGAACATATCCAGGTAACTGTGGATTAGGGGCTGTTCGGAGAACTGAAGACATAAAAGGGAGTGTTAAGAAAATGAATCATGAGGAATTCAGTTTAGTGGCGAAGACAGACCTATGGCAGTGACATCATACATGGACTATAAGACACAGTAAGTAACAGAAAGGTGTCTTTAAATTCTCTAATCATAGTTCAAAACCCAATTTCATTATTTACTAGATACAGGGTTGTAGACAAATTCATGCTGGAAGCTCCTAAAGAATAGTCCATTTGTCTTACATGCTTTGAATGCTCACTATTCTACTCTAGAGAATAGCATCATCATCATAGTCACCAAAGGCTTTTAATGGTACAATCATAACAATAACAAAAAGCCAATAACAACACAGTAACATTACTACAGTTTCTTATTGGTGGTAAGTAGCTCTTTCAGTTACTGAAAACATTAAATGGAAAATACCAGAAATAAATATCAAATTTTGAATTGTATACTGTTTGGGAGCATTGAGATTTTTCATTGTTTTGTCATTGATTTGTCCATCTAACATGAAGTTTGAATCACCTTATTATAAAGTGTATATACTCATGTATGTTACTTTTAAGTGGTAGTTGTCAACTTCAGATAGTCAAGAATCATCTGGGGAAAAAGTTCTCTGTGAGAGACTATCTAGTCAGGATAAACTGTGGGCATGTCTGTGAGTATCCTGATTATTTAATTCAGGAGGAAAGACCTGCCCACTCTGGGTGGTACCATTCCCTCAGTAGAGCGTCTTGAACTATGTAAAGCAAAGAAAGTGATTTGAGTGCAAGTATGCACACATTAATTCATTCCTGCTTTAAGCTTCTGTGACATTGTTGTCCCTGCACTGACAAACTATAATATGGAACTGTTAGTCACATAAACCCTTTCTCCCCTGAGGGGCTTTTGTTGGGTATTTTGTTATAGTAACAGAAATCAAAGATACCACCTCTTTGTCATTTTGTCACCTAGTTCCCATCTCAGTTATCAGATCAACCGTTTGATAGATAACACAATACTGGCATTCAATTTAGTATATGTTACTTAATAATGGTTCCAAAGCACAAGAATAGTGAATTTGTACAGTTATTGTTATAGCCATTATATTTTGTTATCATTGTTGTTAATCTCTTACTGTGACTAATTTACACATCAAATTTTTCCTTAAACTATATATATATATATGCATAAAAGAAAATGTTCTATACACACAGTTAAGTATAGTGCAGTATAGTACAGTATGGTATAATATAAAGCATATTTGCTATGTACCAGCTACTGTCTAACAGATATATGTCTTTAATCTTTAGCACAAGCCTAGGAATTAGGAGTGAATTATTATCTCTACTTTTAGATAAGCAAATGGATTTTCAGAAAAGTAAACAGTTTTCTCAGAGAGTTACGGTTTGAATATGAAATGTATTCCCTAGGCTCAAGTGGTCCTGCATGTTGATGGTTGGTGATGCTATTTTGGGAGATTTTAAAAACTTCTGGAGGTGGGTCTTAACTGGAGGTAGTTCATTACTGGGGCTACAACTATGAAGGTTATACCTGATCAATAATTCCTTCCACATTCCTTACATTTAATATCAGGCGAAGAACTCTCTTTGACACATGTTCTGACCAGCATGATGTCCTGCCCAAATGAATGAGGCTGAGCAAGCTTAGGCCGTGAAACAAAATAAACTGTTCCTGCTTTAAGCTATGTTTGTACTTTGTTATATTAATGAGAAAAGTAACTAATACATATAGATAGCTTGTACCTAGAGGTAGAACTGATACAAACACAGATCAGCTTGGCTCTATAATATAAATTTTCTCTATTTATAAAATTTTACACAACACACTACTTAAAGAAAAAAATATTCAAAAAGCATAAAATGATAATTACTATACTAGCCATATGCACAAGCTATGCTTCACACAGAAAATTGCGACTTTTCAACTTTTGAATGTTATAGATAGGTAAATCTATAAAATCACGGCACTGAGAAACTTTTCTGCAACATCTCAGCTCTCAGATAGCTAACGCACAACTGAAATCCATGCCACTTGACATTCTAAATATGAACCTCCTGAACCACCCAGACTTGCAAAGAGGCAGCAGAATGCCTATATATGGGGTTAGTCTGCCTAGAAGATCTCAAAGGGTCTGGCAAAATTGCTATTCTAAACCTTCTGGAAAAAATCAGAAGTCAAAACTGTTCCCAAGAATGATATGAAGATGAGGCTTTGGAATCCAGGTTAGTCATGGAGGAAATGAATAGTACTGTAAAAATAACCTTGATTGTTTGCCTTTCTATACTCCAGACTTATAGTATTTGAATTACAGTAATGTAAATGTTTTCATATACAGTTAGAGCATATAAACCCCAATTTGAGCCAATTTTAATATTTGTATTTTAAAAATATTTGAATATTTTAATATCACTATATTACATTCTCAGCATCTATGATTCAGTACATTTTTTGAGTCTAATTTACTCTGAATTTCATTACTGTCTGTTACAACTGCCATTTAATGTTTTAGTATTTTCAATTTGTCCACAGAGCCCAACACCAATGATTTTGCAATTGTACATGTATGCATACACCTGCACAAGTATAAAAGACTCTCCCAAAAACAGATCTCTCGTTAGGATTTGAAATAAAATTCTACTTACAGGCTTATGTGTTGAATGCTTAGTCTCCAGGTGGTAGAACTATTTTTGGCATTTCTAGAAACTGTACGAAGTGAAGGCTAGCTGGAGGATATAAGTAATTGAGAGTATCTCTTGTTCTACCCAGACCCACTTCACTTCCTGTCCTCCATAAAGTAAACAGTCTCTGTCATCTTATCGCATACCATGACATCCTGCCTTTTCATGCACAGAATCAAAGGAGCCACATACATATGCTGAAACTTCTGACCTAGTGAGCCCGAACAAACAATTGCTCTCTTAATTTGCTCATCTGGGTATAGCGTCACAGTGATGAAGAGCACAAATACTTTTTGTCTTCTATGGAACCTACTTAGTTTGCACCAAACACTGGAGTATGAAGGAAATTTATCAATTCCTGTACTCCTACTCTCAGACCTGACCCAGAAAAAACATATCCTGAGCCCTCAGCTTTCCTGACATGAACTTTATTAGGATATCTTCCTGCTAATAAATTGTATGTGTGCAATTATATATACATACAATATTTAATTAGGACTTTTGTAACATTTTGCTAATTTCTGGTCATATAAGCTAGGATTTTATGAGGATTTTTCTATTTAATCACTATGAATGGAGCATTTAAAACCACGCGATAGTGTAGTTATACATATAACAACTTGCTAGCCATATTTATATTTTCTGAAAATTTAGCCTTGACTTTCTTTATAGACCTGCATTTGTCTTATCATCTGAGACTTGCTCAAGATGGCTTTGCAACTTCTTCAGGCTTCCAACGTATCATGAAGGTCTTGTGAAGAAAAGATTTACCTGGAGAATCATGTCTTGTTCATTCCCGTGTTTCTAGTGCATATAAGAATAGCTGGTTGCAAACCACAACCACCGAACAGCTTGGGATCAGAAACACCCTGGACTGACCCTTCGGATCCCACTCCACCTAGAGGAACACCTGACTCACTCTTGAGGGAGCGGGGACAAAACTGGATTTGCCAGGAGTGGAGACTGAACTAAGCATTATTGGATCAGTGGGACTATGGGACTGTCTGCTGCCTGCCCAGGGAGGGGATGGGGAGTTGTGGAGAAGAAAAAATGACCTGATGTGGTGGGAGGGGGAAGGAACCTTGAATAAGGATATACAGGGATAGAAAAAAAATTCAGAGGGAAAGCTGAACACAAAGTAATTTTATGTGGAGCAAATTATTTGCATTATCACCCTTGATAAGTCATGCTTATGATTTTTATTTTCTTTATAGTTATTGTTAACTTATCAGCATTTTAAATTCAATTTACTGTTTTTCTTGATAAATACAAAATAAATAAATAAAAAGAATAGCTGGCACTTAGAACACTTGGAAAATTATTAATTCAAGCAAATTAACTTGGAGAGTTTTATTTTCTCATTTTAGACTGGAGATTTTATAAAATCAATACAAACCATAAAGTCAAAAGTTGTAAGGTCAACAAAGATAACTAAAATTACAATGTACAGGGGCTGGAGAGATGGCTCAGAGGTTAAGAGCACTGACTGTTCTTCCAGAGGACCTGAGTTCAATTCCCAGCAAAACCACATGGTGGCTCACAACCATCTATGATGAGGTCTGGCGCCCTCTTCTGTAAAACTGTATGCATAATAAATAAAATAAAATCTTAAAAAAATGTACACAGGTAGGTACCAAACAAATTATACTTAATAAAAATATAAAGTTACAGTATATAGGAATAAGGTATAATGATTAAAAAAATGAGGAACTCATATGTCTCTGAGGGTGATGGCCCTCTAAACTACATATTTGGAAGTGGTCTGCCAAATAAAATTTGGGTGTTATTTTTTTTTACAGGGACCAGATTATTAATACATTATTTAATACAAAAAGGAATCAAAGCTCCTTAACACTCTTACTTATAACATTTAAAAGAATGATATTTTTAAAATTCTTCTGATGACAACTGGAATAACCAGAAAACTAATTTTCTTTCTTTTTAAAATTTCTTTATTGTGAATAAAGTCTCGATTTTTATTCATGTATCCCCTTGTTCAAACTCCCTTTCCCCTCCTGCTCTTCCCAGTCACTCTCTCTTTTCCTCATCTCCTTATCTCCAGCAAGGGCAGGAGGTCCCAAGGTTTAGGTGTTATTATCAAAAGATGGATGCAGTAGAACAAAATAACAATAGTTCATTTTGAAATTTTCATATATATAATAAAATTTCCATACAATAGAGCAAAGAAATAAATAAAAAGTATAATCTACTGGGAACTGGGAACTGCAGAATAGTTTGGGGAGTTCTATAGGATCTGTGGCCTCCACTCACCCCTTCCAACTCCTGTCTCTGCCCCTCTCCACACAAGGAGGAATTCTCATTATGAGATAACGATAGTGGAATAGAACCCTGTCACTGGATAATGATCTCCTGTGGTTAGATGAACGAGGACAGCAGAGTTCAGCACCTTCAAAATGGAACAGCAAGGGGCTTCCAAAATGTTGATTTCCAAAGAAGGAAGCTTTAACTGTCACAGGATTTCATCAACCTTGAAACAGTACATGCAGAAGGAGGCAACAACCGAAGAAAGTATAAAGCCCCACAATAACAAAAGGATTGAGAGAGGAGTTTTGGGAACACTACATATGAGAAGGATGTTAGGGTTTTGTTTATTTGTTTTGTTTTGCTTTGTTTTGTCTTTAAAGTTGGGTCAATCTATGCTTTGGGTAGAAAAACTGTTTTGTTACCCAGAGAGAAGAAACTGGTTTATAAATTTAGGTTAGTTTGAGTTCTGGTAGAAAAACTTTGCTGATAGATGGTTTGAACGGAGTCCTCAGTGGCATTCAGTATAGACAGTCTCTTGTTTATGCTCTCAGTGTAGCTGGCAAGCTGTAGTCTTCTTTTCTATTAAACAGTGCAGATAATTATCAGGCTCTTAAGGCCCACCAGATACCACTGACCTGACATAATGTTCTAACTTCCTTTTATTTTATAAGTAGTTCAAAGATAAGAAATTTAATATATAGAGGGAAAGGGTATTTAGCTCCCACCTGTAACTCCCAAAGAACTTCATAAGTTTATCTGAGAATTTCATAAGTATATACAATAAAAAAAAACCAACTCGTTTTTCTCTAAATCTTTCCATGTCCCCCTCACTAGACCTCTTCCATAACCTCATTCTAAGTCTGACTGGTGCTGTTGTTGTGTGTTAGATGTAGGGTTTCCCCCTAAAGCATGAGTAGCCTACTTAGTAATTATCTCTGAAGACAACTGTAGCTCTTCTTGTATGGAGTGAGATGAGGGCTGGTGAGGAGGTTCAGCAGGTAAAGGTGATTGATGCCAAGCCTGCCAACTAGAGTTCCACCTTTAGGACCCACATTATGGGAGAAAAGACGTTCCTATGGCAAGTCCTTCTCTGATCCCTACATGCATGCCATGGCACACAGTGTTGCACCATTAAATAAAAAAAGGAATTAAGAGCCCTTAAATCATAGGATTAATATGAGGGTTACTAAGCATTTTTACATGACCTGCACTTATGAAACTGTGCCTGTACACAGAGACTGTAGCCAGCTAACCTTACTCCTGATTAAGATGCACAGCTAATGTTGCAAGCAGTACTATTAGCAGAGTAGGAATCAGAACAGTAGAAGAGCAGGTTGGTAAATTGTTCAGTGGTATTAGAAGGGACAGTGGCAGCTGCAGTAGCATTTGTGAAGGTAACACAAGCCTGAGTAGCACCGGCCATGACAGTCGTCACAGCAAAACAAGAGAGCAGGAGTCATGGCTAAGAGATGTCTAGGGACTTCTGGATTTGCTGTTTCACCCTCTAGCTTTTGTCTTCTGGCCTATCATAGGATAATGTGCAGGCAGGCACCCTTAAATAAAGATAGGCTAATGGTTTACATGAAGAGGCCACAAGGAACAGAGAACACTGAAGACAAGCATCCCACTCCCTTTGCTAGCCAGCTCTGACAATATGAAACAGGGATGAAGTACAAAAAAAAAAAAAAACAAAAAAAACAGATGACACAATTAATGAAGAGATTAAAGGCCAAGGAAGAAGGAGGACATTCTCACTGAGCATGTCGAAAGAAGAAGCTAATGAGCTCTTGGCAAATTTGTTCAGAATTCTATTGGGGCATTCTCCAGAAATTGATACAGGAATAGGAGATAAAACATGGCTGAGTAGCTCTACTGCCTCAGAGCTACAAGGTTCAACATTAAGAATGAAGTCCTGTTCTGGTTAACACTAACTGTCAACTAAACATACCCTAGAATCACCCAAGAAAGGAGTCTGTGAGCCTGTATATAGGAGAGGGTCTTGATTATTAATTGATGTATAAGAATCCAGTCCAGTGTGGCTGACCCCATCCTTATGCAGATGGTCCTGGAATACATATTAAAGTCAGCTGAGTATAAACCTGTGCTCAAGCCAGAGAGTAAACTAACAAATAGCATTCCTTCATCAAGTGCTTTCTTATGTCCTAGCCCTGACTTCTCTCAATGATACATTTTTGACCTAGAAATATAATCCAAATAAACCCTTTCCTCGTTTCATCACAGCAACAGAGCAGTAGCTAATATACAGCCCAAAGACTGTGGTCTCTCCATGAAGTCCATGTTCTCTTTCCAGATACTGCTGAGTTTCTTAACCAGTGCACTGCCTACTATGGGTTTCTTATGTGGCTTTATAGTTCAGAGTCAGAATGCTTCCCTGGATGGCCAGTCATCATGCTCTTATCTAGATGTATTCATGCTATTTATTTAAAAGTTTTTAAAGTAAACACTAGGCCTGACAATGCTTTGAAAATCAATAATTAATCTCAGCTAATAGCTTTAGGAACCCCATTAAGAATGCTCTTTCTTCTGTTTCCCTCTCTTCTCACCTGCTAAGGGGAACACTCACTGGCTGAAGGAGAAAGCGAGCCCGATGCCAGAAGGGAGAATCAGCCCTCTCACTGGGGTTCAAGATTTGCAGCTAGAATGAAAACTTAATAAACATTCAGATTAGTGCATCCCTGTTTAGAGGGGTTTGAACTCAATTAAAGTTTTCAACCAGAACTTTAACACAGGTGTCTTGAGACAGGATCTGATGGTTCTGGGCTCTCACCCCAATTTTAATATGCATTCCTGGAAGGAGATAGTTGGGTCAGATGAACTTAGAGATCAATTTAGACCCTTGGCATAGAAATGTAATGAAGTTCTGCTTGGAACAGGATAGCAATTCAGTTAAATTTCACAATCAGCTGTCTCCGAAGGTCTCTTTTCTCCCCTAGGTTTACTGTTTGCCTCAAATTTGATATTATTTTACAAAGCGAATAATAAAGTCTGAAAGCACTGGACATGGCGTCTAATTCACATTACACAAATCTTGGCTTCAGCTACTAGCTCTCTGCACCTTGGTTTACTCACCTGTACAATAGAGATGATCACACACATACATCTCTATTGTACAGGTGTGTGTGTGTGTGTGTGTGTGTGTGTGTGATATCTGCCTCAAATGATGGTTGTGAATATATAAATGTCATAACAGGCATTTTCTTCTGTTTTATGAGACTGGTAAAGTCAAACACCTTCTTTGCTGTGAGAATCTTTATTTTAAGTTCTAATGGGTTTTCCTATGTAGCATGTTATTTTATAACTTCGGACCAGGCTTTAGCCCCCAACAGTAGCTTTAATGAGAAAAGCTGGTTCTGAACCCTGTTCTGAATCCTGGGGTTGCAGATTGATTTTGCTACCTGTCTTATTCTCATCAGCAACCTTCCTCATCCCTGGATCCTTCCCTTGCTTTCTTGGTTGGGACATTCTTAAGATTGCATAGCTCAGCATAGTCCATTCTAGATACAACAGACATATCTTTTGACAATACAAATCTGGTCCTCACTTCTCACGCAATGTCTTCTAAAAGCTGTGAGATAGAAGACTCAAATATGCCCCATGGTCTAGAAGACCTAGCATCATTTGGGTCCACCGACTTTTTAAGCCTCATCTTCTGATTCTGGCTTTGGTCACACTCCTGTCTTTTTAGTTTAAAAACATGACACAGAATGGTCTGGTGTCTAGTCTTTGCTCCCATTGCCCTCAACTTTTACAACATTTTTTTCTACTCACTTTTTCAACTGCTCACTCTTTTTCTTTGAAGACAAGCTGGTGCTACATATCCCTGGCTGGTTTGGAACTCACTATGTAGACCAACCTGACTTACCCACAGAGATCTGCCTGTATCTGCTTCCAGAGTGTGGGCATTACCAGTGTGCCATGTCTGGTTTCCATTACTCCCTTTAAATCAACTTGTCCTTCATAACTCAGTTCAAAAGTCACATCCTTATAGGTGCCACACTTGAATTTGAAAACTGCATCAATTTTTCTAATATGTCATATGCAATAAGTTCTACTTCTTAAAACTCTATTCCTATTTAATGCCTGTCTTAGCTATAAACTCCAGAAAGGCAGATATGTATTTCTTCCTCACTGTAACCTCATAATCTGGTAAACTGTACAAAACTGTAAGTATTGAGAAGTAGCATTCTGGCACTGTTACCTCTCTGTAGGTTGTTCTGAAACCACTTGCTAACTTCTCCCAGTTCTAACTTTTGCATGTCCTCCAACCTTACCTTATGATTCACTTCCAATCTCATGGTTCATTTTCCTCTTTATATTAGCTAGACTCAATAACCCACATCACTCCTATTCTGCCATCTAAAGCTTCTCTCTGACCTTGCTAGCAGCTCAAGGAAAGGAACTTGGCAAATATGTTCTTCGTCCTCTTGGTACAGGCACAGGCCTCATGGAAAGTACTGTCAGATATGTGCATAACTCAGTGGCCAGGGCTTTTGTCTGTTCAACTTAAATATATTGCATTACCACTGGAGATTTGGAATTTCAAAGCCCTCACAACACTAGACCTAGAAGCCTAGCCCATCTCTCTTGAGTCCCCCTTCAGCCAGATCAACTTCATTAGCCCCTTTTATCTTGCCTGATGCACTGGGGCCCAAATATGATCACACACAGGAAGGAGCTTTGTAAACTTGAAAAGACCAGACACATGTAAGGGATTAAGGGTTTAGTTCAGGCTCTCTTTAATTCACAAACCTGGCTTTTGCTTGGCATACTCTGCCATCTGGAGAAAGTTCCTATTTCTTTCTTTTCTAGTGACATTCCAATCAATGCTTTCCTTCTGCCTTTCTCACAGGAGCACAGATAGAACGTGCGTGTTTTTCTTATTGTGTGTGCCCGATCTGTTGTCATTAAGCCACAACGCCCCACTAGCCTTTCAGCTTGTGTTAACACACAATAGGATTTACCACTCCCAACTTCCTACAGCCATTCAGAGAGCCACTACCATGGTGTACACTAAATCTGGACATAGCACAAGTATTCATGCTGACAGTCACTTACGGATAAAGAATAAAAGTACTAGGACTTGCTTTGCATCCATGCTCTAATTCTCTCCTTGTAGAATTAGGAGATAGATGAGCAATTGGCACACTGTTCTTACACTGATTACAATGCTTCTTTCATGTGAAAAGACTCACATAATAGGTTTTCAGCCATTACCATTTTGAACCAAATGCCCCCCACTTTACTAAATGGAAACTTAAAGCTATGAGATTTCTAACAATTGTTCACTAATTCAATTGTTTATTCTATAATCACTTCCTAATAATCTAATATAAGCCAGACCAGATGCTGAACTAGAGTTAAACAATTTGTCCAGGGGCACATGAAAACTTTAGAGCCGACTTTGGATACCAATAATAACAACAGCTATTATTTGCTGAGAACCCATGTTAAAGCTGGAACTTGCTAATTACTTTGCTTACACAGGGTAATATTTACTATGACCCTAAGAGATAACAGAATTAGGTGTAATTTATTTTTATGATGATCAAATCAAAGCTTAGGAAATTTATGCCAGGCTTTTCTAAAGGGCTATGTGAGATGATATTGAGATACACAGGCCAATAAATGATGAGATAAAAATAATCTTGGACACGAGTTCTCTAAAGAAAGCTAAGCAAAACCTCTAACACAGAGGTAGTTAAGTGTCATGATCAACTATTTCTAAAATCACAAGGCAATAGCAAGGTAGGTTTGGGAACCAAATTCCTCATACATAAAATTAAAAATAACCATACTTTCTTTGCAAGGCAATTATGCACATCAGATTACTGGAAATGTAGATAACCTCTTTCCCCATGTATTTTCTCACTACCTGACATTACTCAGCTCTCAGTCCAAAAGTCATCTTCATAGAGAATTCACTCTAGTACAGATAGGGTTTCTTGGTGAAGTCCTGGCTATCCTGGAACTTCCTATGTAGATTAGGCTAGCCTTGAACTGACAGGGATTCATCTGCCTCTGGCTTCTGAGTGCTGAGGTTAAAGGCATGTACCGATAATGCCTGGCTGCCACTGTATTATATTTTATTTGCTGGCTATCTGAGTGAAGGTTCATGTCTCCCATTCTAATGTTCATTTCCCTGCATATAATGTCACCCATGCTGCTTAGGAAAGAGTATTAAATCCAAAACAAACCAAGATTTCCTACCTGGCTCCACAAAAGAATTTTGCTTTGGGAATTCTTCCTGTAGCTCACTGAACACCATGCACAGAAAGCCTGCTCATTCTTCAGCAGGCTTCCTGCCAGCCTGCTGCCTGACTGCTTCTTGGTTGCCCTGACACCAAGAAGTCCACAGGTGCTATAGGGTCTGCCAACCTGGGAAGAAGAGCTTCCCAAAGTTCAGTTAAACTGAATTTCACAGGCCACAGGGCAGAAGTGGAGAGGGAACCTGCATTCCTGGTACTTTTCCTACCCTTTAAAAAGTGTGCTATTGCAGCTTAATTTTGATTTTCCTATAAATGAACCAAAAATTATTAAAAGGGGAGCAACCAGAAGAGGGAAGGTCTTAGTGAATTAGGACAATGAGTACTCAGTTTCTGAATACATTTTTAAATGTCCAAGGATCATTGATGCTCATTTAATGTTAGGAAGACAAAAGTTTTTCCTGTTGTTGTACTTGCAGCGGATGAGACCCAGGAGAAAGATGTTGTTTCCTATAATTACATGGTTGCCAGGGAAACTGTGAACAGAAGTTACCTTAAGCACCGGTTAAAAAAATGAAGCATCTTATAAATGTGTGCAAGATTATTTTAAAGAGTCTAGGCCAATCATGGCACATAGTGATCCTTGTAGCATTATAAGGATTTGTTAACTGTGCAGGGAATGACACCCAAGATCAACTTTCAGACACTTTTTGCTGAGAACTGTTTTGAGTGTTTCCTACAAATGGAAGTCTTTAGGTATTTTTTTTTAATGCCCCACAATTCCCTTGCCAAAATAGGAAATAAAAGAAAATGAAGGAAAAAACTTACAAAGGCAACAAACAAATATGTCTGATTGCAGTATAGAGAAACATGCACACACATAAACACACATTAGAAAAGGGTAATTTTACAGTTCAGAAAAAAGAAGAAATTTTTCTCTTAAATATTTCACACAAAAATTATGTGAGGTTTGCTGAAAAGAAATGAACTATTTTTAACTTGAAGTATATTGCTATCACTTAAAATTGCTTTTGTCTTTTATAGAGTTAATCATAGTTTCTTTTTACACAATCATTTTGTAGATATTAATATATTAGTGACATATTAATTATATTATTAATAATTTATAAATAGGTATGTCACATATATGTGTTAATATATGTGTATGTGGGTTGTAGATTTAAATATGATAATTAGCATTTAGCAGATTTTCAATAATAACTAGAAAAATAGAAACTTTTAGAGATTACAGAGTTCAGTCTCCTATATAGTGCAGAATTATTTCTAAATTATAATGGCTATCTAACTTTTCCTTGAACTATACCAAAGACAGAGATCTGACTACTTTCCATGGTAGTCTAGGCCATTAGCAGACAACTGACTTCTTTTTACTATATTACAACTGTTCCCTGTGTTGTTGTCTCTCAGACCTTGTGGGGATATGGGATAGACCTACTTCTTTTTCATTGGAGCAGCACTACATGTATTAATGAGGCAACCCCATGTAACGACACACAAGTAAATTTACAGCTCTGTTTTTCAGTTTGCAGTGCATTAAACGGGGATAGAAAGTCTTTCCATTTCCTTGTCAAGGCTTCTGCAAAAGCCCAAAATGAAATGTCAGACAGGAAATGAATTCAGAAGTCCTAAAGCTCCACACATCGCGAGTATGATAATGTTGCCCCTGTCTTGACTCAGCTTGTGGCAAAAGGGAGGAAAATGGTCTTTTTCTGGCTTAGCTCTGCACTCTATAGTCCCAAGGCCAGAACGCTGGTCTGTATTTCTTGGTTTCTTGGCTTGCTTTCTCAGTCTGAATCTGTGCCTCTCCCCAGGCTCCCTCCTCAGTGTTGCTCACACATTTACTTAAATGCTGTTTTGACGAGGTAGCCTATTTTGGTAAGTGCCCCGGGGGAGCTGCAGAAAGGTTTAATTCCCTCTCTTTTCCCTAATGTTTATCTAATGGTAAAGGATTGAGAATAGGTTTGATATCCCTAGAGACCGTTGGCTGGATGATTCAGTAATGTATGTGTTTTGGGCCTGGCTGCAAGACAAAGCTTTCCAAAGGGCATATGTGATGACACACAGCCATCATGCCAGGTGGGGCATTGCTCATTAGGAGGCATCCTAGGAGCTTAGTATAGGACCGCATGTATAAACCAGAGTATTTGGAGATCAGCACAGAGAGGTGATACTGATGCTCCAGAGTGTACATCTGTTGTCTCAGTGTAATTATTGAGCCTTCATGCTCAAAAGAGAAGACTGAAAGAGAAACACTGGTCTGCATATCTGAATCGAGTTCTGGATCCTGCTTCTAGAAGCCAACCTTGGATTTAATGTTCTTAATCATTCATTAATTCATTTGACAAACATGGTCAATATATAAACTTCTTGGAGTTCAAATGGGTTGATGTTACGGAGTTAATCAGTTTTGATTACAGCCTCCTGAGCAGTTAGCTCCAAAGTAACACATTTGAAAATATTAACTATTCCATTGTGTAGATGTACCACAGTTTGTTAATCCATTCTTCAGTTGAGGGACATCTAGGTTGTTTCCAAGTTCTTGCTATTACAAATAATGCTGCTATGAACATAGTTGAGCTAATACCTTTGGAGTGTGAATGTGCCTCTTTAGGGTACACACCCAGAAGTGGTATTGCTGGGTCCTTGGGGAGACTGATTCTTAATTTTCTGAGAAACCGCCATACTGCATTCCAAAGTGGCTGAACAAGCTTACACTCCCACCAACAATGGAGGAGTGTTCCCCTTGTTCCACATCCTCTCCAACATAGGCTGTCATCTGTGTCTTTTATCTTAGCCAATCTAACAGGTGTTAGGTGGTATCTCAAAGTTGTTTTGATTTGCATTTCTCTGATGGCTAAAGATGAAGAGCACTTTTTCAGGTGTGAGCCATTCGTAGTTCCTCTGCTGAGAATTCCCTTTTTAGATCTGTACCCCATTTTTTGATAGGGTTATTCAAGGTTTTGGGCTCTAAATTCTTGAGCTCTTTATATACCTTAGAGATCAGTCCTCTATCACTTGTAGGGTTGATGAAAGTCTTTTCCCATTCTGTAGGCTGTTGTTTTGTCCTATTGACAATGTCCTTAGCTTTGCAGAAGCTTCCTAGCTTCAGGAGATCCCACTTATTGATTGTTGGTCTTAGTGTCTTTGCCACTGGTGTTATATTTAGGTATTAGCTCAACTATGTTCATAGCAGCATTATTTGTAATAGCAAGAACCTGGAAACAACCTAGATGTCCCTCAACTGAAGAATGGATTAACAAACTGTGATACATCTACACAATGGAGTACTACTCAGCAGTAAGGAAAAATGATATCCTAAAATTCGCAGGCAAATGGATGGATTTGGAGAATATCCTCCTGAGCGAGGTATCACAATCTCAGAAAGATAAGCAGGGGATGTACTCACTCATTAGTGGCTTCTAAACAAACAAACAAGAAAAAAAGCCAAGCATGCCCAAGCCGCAAACCACAACCACTGAACATCTTGGGATCAGAAACACTCTGGACTGACCCTTCGGACCCCACTCCAACTATAGGAACACCTGACTCACTCTTGAGGGAGGGTGGACAAAACTGGATTTGGCCAGGAGTGGAGACTGATCCAAGCATTATTGGGTCAGGGGGACCATAGGACTGTCTGCTCTCTGCCCAAGGAGTGGATGGGGAGTTGCGGAGAAGTAAAATGACCTGATGTGGTGGGAGGGGGAAGGGACCTTGAATAAAGATATACAGAGATGGAAAAAAAAATTCAGAGGGAAAGCTGAACACAAAGTAAATATATGTGTAGCAATCTTATTTGCATTATCACCCTTGATAAGTCATGCTTATGATTTTTATCTTCTTTATGGTTATTGTTAACTTTTCAGCATTTTAAATTCATTTTACTGTTTTTTTGATAAATACAAAATAAATAAAGAAGAAAACATTAAAAAAAATGCCAAAACTAAATTCTAGGCTTCACACCTGCTAACAGAACACTCTACAAATGATGCAAAAAAAAAATAGGAAACATGTTGAATTCCAACACTTATAAATTCTCATACCATTAAACCATTAGCAGAAGGGTTTGTGTGATAATATAAACAAACAAATAAGGTGTCACAAGGAATTAAGACAATGGCAACAATAGTACAGATATTCGGAACACTGATTGTACTGATTGTTTTTTATCATATATATTAATCTAGCCTTGAAGGTAATATTCACATGGCCACATGCCCTAAAGTAATAAATAATTTATGATTATCTGGCAGCAAAATAAATAAATAAATAAATAAATAAAAGCCGGGGCTGGAGAGATGATTCAGAGGTTAAGAGCACTGGCTGTTCTTCCAGAGGTCCTGAGTTCAATTCCCAGCAACCACATGGTGGCTCACAACAATCTATGATGATGTCTGTTGCCCTCTTGTATATACTGTATACATAATAAATAAATAAATCTTAAAAAAAGAAAATATTAACTATTGTACTTTCGATTCAAATCAGTTTTCTAATGATGTTCTGGAATGTTGTTTCTAAAAGAAAAATTATGTCATTGCCCTGCCTAAAATGCACAGTGTCTTTCTACTGGTTGCTTCAGTGTGAATAAAGCTGTAGTGAATAATTGCCCATTCCTCCCAACCTCCCATCGCTGGGTGTCCTTTGGGAGCAGTGGGGACTTGCTTATGATAATGCAGGAAGCAGTCCCCTGTTCTCCATATTTCTGGGGTGAGCTTGCCTATGGAAAGCACAACCTTAGTTTTGTTCTGTGTTGTCTCTCTACTGCATTTGACTGAGATGGGGGAATGACTATCTAGAGTTCAGTATATGCCGCTACCCACTTCAGTCATGTTTTCTAATGTATGTAACAAGAGGTTTCTGGCCCAGACTAGATCTATTGTTTGGACCTGCCTGCTGTGGTTCATCTGGACCAGCAATCTCAAAGTCACAAAGAAACACACAGACACTTATATTAATTTCATCCTGCTTGGCCTATGGCTCAGGCATATTGATAGCTAGCTCTTTCATCTTAATTCAGCCCATTTCTATTAACCTGTCTTGCCACATGGTCTGTGGCTCAGCTGTGTTACTTTAGGCATTTTTTTTTTCTTTCTTAAGCGTCTGGTTTGTGTTTCTCTTAACTCTACCCTCCTTCCTTCTCTTACCTGTGCTCCGATTCCCCGACTACTCCTACGATGCCTGACAGGGCCAAAACAGTTCCTTTGTTTAAAGAATAATATTCACAGCATACAAAAAGACAGTCTCACATTAAATCTACCTTTCCTGAGCAGTAATGTACTTGATTCCATCCATCAGTCAGATCTAATCTTGCACAAGGAGCCAAGGTTGGTGTTACTGTGTTCCTAAAACTACATCACCCAGGACTTCATCAATGTTTTCTAGTCTTCTACAAAGTAGAAAAATGTCTAACTCCCCCTTTTCAAGGTGAGAGCATTTGGCTTTCTAGAGTTGGGTAAATCCTCTCCTTAGTGTTCTCTTTTGGGATGTCACCACCTATGAAAACAGTCTAGCCTCCTCCACGGAGGCCTTATCAAGGCAGAAGTAGGTTTGCTTTTAAGCTTGCTCTCTGAGAGGCAGGCTCAACAGAACTTATAGTCCTCTCAGCCACCCAGAGCTAAGAGAGCTGTAGACTAACATTTGATTCTGATGTGGGAGTGGCTTTGAGTGCTCCAGCAGGCAGAACTTGAGCATTTGCTGGTATTGAAGAGGCCATCCCTAATGTGGCTGTGACCCTTGCATGCCTCCATTAGAGGGAAAGTGAATCACCCTGTCACATTTATAAATAATAGTAAAAAAGTATTTCATAAATTACTTGCAAAGCATTTCTTCCTTTCTTCATCTTATATTCTCAGAAAATCATGGAGAGCACAGGAAATGACCTGATTTTACAGATGACCTTGGCCTTTGGCTAGTGACTGCTGAGATTTGGAACAATGCTGAGGAGAGCTCCTTAGAATTAGGCAGGATTATAAGGGCAATCTCCCTTAGCAGAACATCTGGACAGAAATTTTCCCTTTTAAAAACATGATATATCATGACTGGAAGGGAATCCAACATATATACTGTCCAACTACCCCCTTGGCAGAGGGATAAAAACGTGCTTTGTTTCTGAGGTTTATAAGTTAGTCTTATAGAGAACATACCAGACTAGATTTTAACTAAGTCTCTAATTCCCAATCTAGGATATTTCTTTTAGGGCTACTTTAAGAAGACACAGCCCACTGGATAGATGAGCATGCTAACCTCAGAAAATTAGAATATATTTTTGAAGTGTCACAGCTGAACAATGGGAAAACTGAAATTATCTTTGGAGTGTATGATGAGTGAAAGTTACCTTTTTAACTGTCACAAACTTAGGCCTTTGATGTTTAGTTATTAGTAGTATTTGGTTTGATATGTGCCCCCTGAACCCATGCATTATTACTGCTGTTTTCAGTATGTGGAATGCTTTTAAGAAATAAAGTACTTAGATACCCATGGCTCTGATTTTGGGATAATATATGCTGACTTTAATAACTGCTACTCCAGAGCCCAGCTTCTGTTAAATTATCAGCAAACATCTGATTTTGAAATAATTATTTGTTTGCAAGCAATAAATAACTTTTGATGAATTTAATAAAAATTAAATAAGTGAATATCATCATGCCCTACCTTAGGTAAATGAACTTTACATATTAAACACTAAAGTGGGGCCTTTCAGATTCACAAAGCATGCCTATAGGGTTGAAAAGGTGAACCATGTGATGTGGAGTGAGAACCCTGATCATCATGGAGCCACTGCTATGGTCACCCCATAACCTCTACTACTTCTGAGCAGTAGACTCTTTGGGTCATGGCTTCTCAAAGTACTGGTATGGGAGACAGGCAGACATGGGTTTTCATTATCATTCTCCCATTATTAGTACAATTTTCTTTTGGTCAAATTCACCCAATTTCTTTAAATTATCGTTTCCTCATCCATAAAATTGGGACTATATGATCGACCGTCTAAGATTCTGGAAGGATTAAAAATAAAGCACTTAAAAGCCTAGTGCTCAAGCAGTATTAGTTTATTTTTTCTATTCCTAAATTACAATCAGTGCACATATGCTGCTAAGCAAAGCAATGAGCATTATACAAACCAAGTCATTTATGCCTTGAGCATCCTTTGTCCTATGTTATGCTGTTTACTGATTACCAAATATGAAAAAATAATCAGCGTTATGTGTGTCATAGAGTTACAGTATCTTGAGAGTCAATGAATAAGCAAACTAATAATGGTTATAAGAGCTATAAACAGGAGAAGTCAAGATTCTATTTGAGAACAGGATGATCCTCTTTGTAACAGGCGGTTGGAGATGGCTTCTCTGAGGAGGTGATATTTCAGCTAAAACTGAGAAGTTCATGATTAAGAAGGGGTGGAATATTTTTCTAAGCATGAGAGTCAACAGCTACAAAGGAATGAGATTAGGGTGTCTTTCAAACCCAGCCCCCTGACTATGCACACATAGACTCTACCATTCCCCAAATAATATGACTGCATGTTCCTTTTTGACTGAAAAGTCTTTATCCATTTCTCCATCAGAAGAGCATCCTCTGAATGTTACATCCCAAACACTCCTTAATTGGTGTTCCCAAAACAGATCTAATCTCCTTCCTGGATCTCTCCAAATGTTTGTGTTTAACTTTGGAACAACGTGTGACAATGAGTGCATAGTAGTCACCTTATGCTATGTCCTGGCCTGTGCCAAATATATGATCAGAATTACTGTATTTGTTGTTTTTTTTTTTTTTTGGGGAGAAACTTCATGAGATGGGGACTGTTTTTATTATTCTTATTGTACAAAAAATAAAGCTGAAAGTTCAGTCACAGGGCCTGTCTCCCAGACACAGAGCATGGATTGGCATTCCAACCAAATCTCAAGTCTTTCTACTATAATAAAACACTGTTACTATATAAGTACATAAAGTGTTATCTCTACATACAAAGATTTTCCCTTATTAGACCCAGAAATGCTTACAGGTGAGGTGTGGGGTAATTAGTGTTTTTTTTTTTTTAGAGCACAGAAAAATCCTTGGCACAGAGAGTTAACTGTTGGAAAAGAATGTCTAGGCCATTGCAAATCCTGACTGATGAAGACAAACATCACAAAACACGTAAACAGGTCTGTCCCTTCAGCCTTCAGGCACCACAGCCTGCACTGTGGCCTCTGCTGATCTGATTTGTGCTAAGATTGACAACCTGGGTCCCTCGCCTTCAGTCCTGTTAATGGCATTAGCATCTAGTCAATAATGCTCAGCATTTCATTTTACCACTTTAATTAACAAATTCAATTTGTTCAAACCACTGTGAAAACAAATTAAAAGCTCAAGAATGAGGCCTCGGGAAGGGAGGGAACACAGGGGCTCTGCACAGATTAGGCTGGGTGTTGGTCTATTATATGAAACTTACAGAGATGGACACATCTGCTCTTCAACCATCTTCCTATAGAGAAAACAAAACCAAACCAAAACAATCAAACAAAACCTTCAGTGATACAGTCAAGTCCAGATGAATTGGTTTCTTCATCTTTTAGGTCTGTTTTGTCCTTTTCTATATTGGCAAATGGTTTTCCCACCTGCTCTTCACATTGGTTCTCATTTGTCAAAGGGCTGTTTTGTTTGAATGTAAATTCAACAATAGCCTGACCCACTAAGAGATATTTCAGTCAAAGGAGATATAAGAGTATCTGAGGATATTTTTAGTTGTCACCGACAGAGGAAGGACATTATTTGTGTCTATTGAGAGGCTCTGATGCTCCAAAACATATTGCACTGTACACAGCAATACTGTTCACCAAGGGATTATCTGGTCCCAAAGGGCAGTCTTGTTAGGTCTTCCAAACTACTTCTCATTTTCTAAAATTTATGATCACATTGCTTGATAATTAGGATGTCCCTACAAGGTAAACACTATAGAGACTAAGAGTTGAGGAAATTGCTCAAAGTACACCTAGTCAGCAGTGGTAAAGTCATCATAAGGTCCTTTTACCACCTTTGGCAGAATTATGACTGTCTTCATCATGCCACAAGAAGCCAGATCAGGGTATTCACTCTACTTACTCATACAATAGACAATCTCTGACCTGGTAAAAATTGTCTGTGATGAATGAAGCTGGAAAATGTCTCCTCCCCAGCTCTTAGTTTGTACTTCCAATGACTGCCAATGAGCCATACTTTTTGGTAGAAGGCACCAGACACTGAAAATACCACTTGGCTCATACTCGTTGGTTATTCAATTCTCAAATTAAATTATCCTTTCTTTCCTTTTTTAGAAACTAAGATAAGATGATGAAAAATCATAGTGACACAGAAGTCTTTGGTGTGCAAAAATAAAAGCCAATATTTAAAGCAGAAATACTTTGGTCAAATACATAAACATATTTTATGAATCAGAGCAGGATTAGTAGGGGTAGGAAAAGGAAGGGAGAGAGAAGGTAGAAGAACCGGTGGAAGTTACTACAAAAGATCCATAAAAGCTTCAGAAAGAACATATCCAAGATGAAAGAATTTTCAACCATCAAGATGAAGCTTCCATAGATGCTGAACATCAGCAGGCAGGGCTTTCTCCCAAAATAGCCAATGTTAGATGCTCTGGAAGCTTGGGTGTATGCCCCAGATTAAGGGCTCTGTGTATGAATCAAAAGGGATGGGTCACTAAGTTCTGTCATACTTTGGAGTTCAAGGTGTTCACTGTGGGATGCTCTTGAAGCAAGATAACAAAGATGACACTTCACGGGGTATCCTGTTGTGAGTGAATTTCCTATGCTTGGACGGAGACTTGGTGCTTCATTTTCATTTGAGTAGGTCAAAATTTCCAGCTCTGATGATAATGGCCATGATGCACTTACAGAAATAAAGCCCCCATAGTTCCCAGGCAGACAGAGGCCTAGAGTTATAAAATTCCAGCTACCTCCCATGACAGGAGGTAAAAACCAGAAGGACTGTACAAACAAATGCTTGGAATACTTGAGACCACTGTAACTATAGGAGGGAGAGAAGTATTGTAATAGATAAGACAGATAAGAGCACTGATATTCAAAAATACAGCTAACAGCCTTTTGTCCATTAACCATGTAAAGACTCTCTTTGAAACGATAGATGTTTTATTCTGCCACTTTTCAAAATGGAACTCAAAGAAGTTCAGTCACTTCCTCAAAGCTGTATACCTAGGAGGTAGCAGAGCCCAATTAAAAGTAGGTTTTGTCTGCATCTGAATAACAAGTATTACAAATCTACAATGGAAAGGCCCACAAAAGAAATAAGAGTAACCAGTGGGACCTGGATCTCTCGTCCCTGAAAGTGTCAGCCTTGACTGATACTAACAAAATCTATTTCAAAACAAAGAAATTATAGGTATATTCACACCGAGAGGCTTCATAGTTGCCTTTAGAGGCCCAAGGCTGACATATCCCTGATTCTTTGACTATAGAAAAACAAATCTTTCTATCAGGGAAAGAGTATCTTCATTCCCTTAGAGAAGATAATGAATGGGCTGTAATGGGGACAACAGCGGTAAAACATGGCTTTAGAGCTCGACTGTCCTAGATTTGAGATCTGAATTCGAATCTTCCTAATTAACTGGAGGCACATGACTTAATTTCCCAAATTATTAGGCTCCTCCTCTGATTAAAGGAGTAATAAGAAAAACTATTGAAGTGTGGTTGTGATGATTTACACAGATACAATTTGGGCATATGATTGAGAGTAGTGTCTGTACAGAAGTATGCACATAAATATGCCATCTTGACGTTCACACTCACAAGCCCTTCTCTCTTGTTCCAGTTCAACACTGTATTCATAGGTCTTAGAACAAGCTGAAGGGCTCAGCAACCCTCACACTGGTGGAGAAAACCATCTGAAACCCCAGTTCCAGGGCATCCAATTCCCTCTTCTCTGGTCTCTTTGGGCATCTGTATGAATGTGGGACCATAAACACATAAGCATGTTCACATGCACAGTAAATGAATCAATACTTAAAAAGCCCACCACACAGTGAGCACCTAACAAATGGGACTTTGATGGGGAGGTAGAGAGGCATGTCATGGAGGAAAACATTTTATAGTTAACTCAAAGCCGAATCGCAAGGCTATCACATTCTCACTACTGTGTGATTTGAGTGAATTTCTTTCCTTCTTTCAGCATTCATTTCCATGTGGATGAAATCGAGAGAAAATTAATTTGCATGGTTTTAAGAATTATTTATTTTTGGCTGGAGAGATGGCTCAGCCGTTAAAGGCTAGGCAAACAACCAGAAATATAAAATTATTTATTAATTTTTTTAAAAGGTCCTTTTTCCCCATGTATCCCCCTAATCATCTATCCTTCCCTCTTCCCAATCCCTCCCAGTCTGCCCTCCCCCCTTCCTTCCTGATCCCCTCCCACAAAAGGGTAGGAAGTTCCAAGGTGGGTGAGTTCAGTGTGGTGGATCCACTCCAGGCAGGTCTGATTTCCTGATCCCAATACCAAGGCTGGGTTAAGCACTCCTCTGCAGGGAATGGGCTGCAAGGTGCCAGCCCATTTATAGGAACACAGACTGGTCCCACCCCTCGAGGCTCTACATACTGCACAATTTGCAAGTTTTTGTAAGGATGAAAAGATATATACAAAAAGTACCCACTCACTATACACCTAGCAATTAGATTGTGTTAGCTATGAATGTTTCACCTGGAGATTTCACCTATATCTTCTCATTCTCAACATCATCTTTCCTCTTTCTCGGTTATTTTCTTTGCTTATGGGGGAAAAGATGTAAAAATATGGCAGTATTCTTATTTTGCACCTCTGGGTCTTCAGGCAACTCTGAGTCTCTGAGTCTCACTTTTATCATCAGCAGAGCCACATACTACATGCAACACTGTATCAGAGTTAAGAGTCAGTGGCAAGCACTGTTCTCTTAGAACTTAGGTTTTAATAGAGGTAGCTATCAAAGGAACAGTAGAACAACACTTTTCTTCATGAAACTACAAGTGTTTCAACCATGTATGCTTTTTTTCCCTGAGAATGAAGTTCATAAGCTCATGCCAAAGGGATATTTTGAGCAACACAGATAAAATTTCTGTGTATGTAACAACGTTAGAGACCTCTAAAGACTCAGGTGACAACTGAAAGATATTTTCAGTTTCATCCAAAAGCATTTGACTCTCTTGGGCCCTTCTACTCCCACAAACACTACCACTGAGGCATATGCCAAATCACACTTAGTAACATTTCTTAGCAATGTTCCCGGCACTGTGCCATAAGACAAAGCCATGAAGATGACTCAGGCATGGTCTGCATTCTTCTGTGACTGTTTCTGCAGCTCGCAGTGCAGGCAAAGAGACAGAGCCGGAGACAAACAGGCAGCAACGTGTGGTTATAGATACAGGGAAGGCAGGGATGCTCAGGCACCTATGGTGGCAGTCCTCAGATGTAGCCCTCCTATACCTCACTTGTTTCTGTATGTCTCTCATTTCTTGTCTCCTGGGGATTTAAAAATCTCCAGCCCTTCCACTTTCTGTTTGGACAAACATGTTCTTGCAGAAGGTTAAGAAATTCATTTCAAGTGAGGTAAGCAACTGTCATTGTTACCATCGGGAAGCAAGACAAGGAACAAGGCTCACATTACAGTAGATGACACACAATTCATTCCCTTCCTTTTTCTTTCCTTTGTTCATTTAGGAGAGGATGTTTTATTTGTTGTTGTTCAATACTTTTTTCTTTTTATCTTTTTTTTTTTTAATTTAAAAAGTTTCTTTTTTTCCCATATTCCCCGTCCCTCCTCTCCTCCCAGTCCTTCCTCAGTCTCCTTCCACCCCATCCCCCCATCCATTTCCCAGGGAGGGCAAGGAATCCCAAAGTGAGTCAGTTTGGCATATCCAGTTGAGGTAGGATGGAGTCTATTTCTTTATACCACATGGTCTAACCAAATGGGTCTAGGGGAGAGGGAACCCTCTGGGTTTAGGCTGCTTCTAGCTCTAATCCAAGCCATGTAACCTAGAAAACACATCTTTCTCATAAGGTGGGTGAGAAATGTCCAGGGTAGTGCCCTATTAAGGTTTGTAAGAGGTGATGCCATCACTCCTTCCCTGTTGTGGGATATTTTGATTGCACTCAGACACTCTCAAGATTGACAATAATGTTTACTTTGACTAGGAGAGCAGAGCTAGCTACTAGTTGACCAAACTAAGCCATAGAGGTTTTGGAGGACCTGGGACATAGAGAGAAACACAGGAAATAATAGAGTGGAACTTAGAAAGATTCTCTAGGCCCTTTTGCATTGAGAAGAGAGAGGAAGTCATGCTTCCTTCTCTGATCATTCAGGTTCCTGAGTTTTTATTAATAAAGAATAATTAGATAAACATTTCATGTGACATTCAATGTGCTCCCCAACCCCAATCACAAAGCAGCTGCTAGTCCCCAGCTGGCTTTGCAGCTGGCTTTCCCTCCAATACCCCAGGTTCTCCATGTGAATCTGGGGTTTTCCTTTATAGCCTCTCTACAGAAGCCTACACTGCTGCCTTTCCCTGGCTCCAAATGCCACAGTCAGCTGGGCCTCAAAGGCTGCCAGAATCAGCCATCCACTGTCACCAGGCTCTGTCACTTAGGAGTCCCCATACCTTTGCTTCCAGCAGCATGGACTTCTTCCACATGTTCCATTGTGTCTGTCTTTCAGTTGGTCCCCTCCTTCTCCCAGTGTGGGCCACAGAAGGCTTCCCCTGGGTCACTCAGGCCACTGCCACACTAGATTGATGCCTTGGCACCCACAGGGGTTTTATTGTTGCTGCCACATCATACACTCTGAGTCCCCAGCTACATGTCTGCAGTGGTCCTCAGCCAGGCCATGCACTACCCATATTTTCTACCATGTGATGTGGTGACAAGCAGCCACACACTCTGCTGTTATTGTCACCAGACCCAGTAAGACACCTGGGAATTCTTAAAAAAGATTTTTTAAAAATGTTTTTACCCACATTACAATATTATGATGTAGGGGGTTAGATCTCTGTCTAGTTCCATAATAGATGGTTTGAAAATGAAAAAAAAAATGTAGGGATAATCAGCTTATCTGGAATTAACATAATGTCAATTGTAATCATTATCCATTTGGTAATTTTTTTTGTTTTATTTTTTAAAAAGTAGTTTGATATTGGTACCAAGTACAAAAATTGGCTGATAAGATACAATCTTTAGTAAAACCTACTAATGAAACTAAGAAAAATATTTACACAGACAGGAGTTTAGTGCAGGATCTATGGCACCACTGCATTAGAAAATTGAAGAGGGGTAACCCAAGGTTATTAGAAAACCAACCTTAACTTATCTATTTACCATTCAAAAAAGACCACTGAATGTTATACACCTGCAAGGCTATTCAGAAGTTAACTGGGATCCCACAGAAATATTAGATTTGTGGTGGAATGTTCTCTGTATGCTGTAAATAAAGGACTGTTTTGGCCTATGCACAGCACCATAGAAGTGGGTGGAGAATCAGAGGACAGGTAGGTAGAAGGAGGGTGGAGTTAGTCAGTCTCTATCCAACCCCCGAACAAGAATCATGTAAGGAATCCAGGTGAGCCACGGGCTGGGACACTTGGCAAGTAGATTACAAGAAATGGATTGATTTAAGGTGAAAGAGCTAGCTAGTAATGTGCTTGAGATATGGGCCAAACAGTATGAAGTTAATGTAAGTGTCTGATTCATTTCTTTGTGGGGACAAAGCCACCGCGGGCCAGATCCGAACCTCTGGCACAAACAGGCCCAGAAACCTACTACAACATAGATTAGAAGAGTTTTAAGGAAACAGTAGTTTCACATGGTATGCATCAACCTTTTGTGAAGTGGATGTTGAATTCCTGGGCAACTTGGAACAGCAACAGAATTATTTCACAGGACTGAAAATATTTAGCTACAGCAATATTGAAAGATAGTCCTTAGTTACAATGAAAAACATGGTGGAAAGCAGAAGTTGTGGTCACAGAATACTAAAGTATGGCTATTGGTATTAAAATTTTCCAAGAACAGCTCCTCAGTGAAGGCCAATACGCTGATTTGCAAAGACAGTTTACATTTGATGATCACATCTTGACTCTGTGCTATACAGCAGCTTTGAAGAATCATTAGAAGAACCAGAAAAAAGGACTGAGTCATTTATTAAAATTATACAAGGCCCAAAAGAAGCCTTCATTGATTTTTTAAAAATAAAGATTGACTCCAGCTATAAATAGGATCATATCATTAGTTAGAAAAATATTAATGGACTCTTTGGCTTTAGAATGCTAATTCAGAATGCAAAAGGGTGATTATGCCTTTAAAGGCAAGATTAACAACAATAGATGAATGAATGAGAAATACAGCTGATATTGGATCTCACATATAGGATGATAGTTGGATAGAAGATGTGATTTCTCAAAATTACACCACAAAAAGGACCTACCCTTTTGTAATATGCAGAAGGTGTGGCAAAGGCCAACATTAGACTCAGGAATGCAGATCAACATGGGATATGCAATGTAACACTGGGAAATACTATAGGGGACCTACGGTGTTTCTAAACAAACCATGTCAAATTCAGTTCAATCATTTCCTGTCAGCATTGGGGAAACTGCTCCACAGAGCAATTAAAAGACTTACGATCTTTTTTTTTTTAAAAAATCATATGCTGTGAAAGACAGAAGAGCTTCAGTAGATTAAAAAAATTTTCAGAAAAGACCATGAAACAAGTATTTTGGCAAACTTCTATAGACAATCAACAATCAAAGCTAAAAATACTAATAAATGCCATTGTAATTGGTGGTTTACAGTCATAGATACAGGTACAGATATAACAATAATTTTACCAATATCTTGGCATCCAGACTGGACTCTTCAAGAGGTAAATGTTCAGTTTCTTGGAATTTGAACTCTATCTTGGGTAAAACAAAGTGAAAGATGGCTGGTGTATAGGGCCAGAAAGATAGATAGAAAAATTAAGGCCATATGTGGCTAAGATAGCAACAAATATTTGGGGATATAATTTGTTACAAAAATGGAAAACCCAGATTAACATTCCTCTAATCACAGAAACAAACCATAAACTAACATATGCTTATGAGAAAAATATTAAATGGTATTATTCAGAACAGTCACTGATTGTTCAGGTTGTATATATGCAGGACACAAAACTGCTGATCTTTCAAAGGTACCAACAACCCTACTTTTACAATGGTTAACTGACACCTGTCTTGATGGAACAATGAAGTTTGACATCAGAAAAATTACAGGCCTTAGAACAGCTGATACAAGAGCAGCTAAGTGTTAAATATATTAAATAATTGACTAGTCCTTGAAATTATCCTATATTTGTCATTAAAAAGAAAAAATGCTAACATATATAAAAACAGTTCATAAGGTGATCCATCCAATAGGCTCTTTACAGCCTAGAATTCTCTTGTCTTCTTTATTACCTAAAGGATGGTCTATCATAGTGATTGATTAAAAGATTTTTTTAAAATTATACCTTTATGAGACTAGGATAGAGAAGAAAATATCCTCACAGTGCTTACATATAATAATAATTACCAGACTATTAAAATGTATCTGTGGAAAGTTATTCCACAGGGATGTTAAATAGCCCTACATAATGGCAATATTTTGTTCAAAAGCCTTTAAAAAATAATTTGTGAACAGTTTACTCAATTTATAATTTGTCATTATATGGATATCTTAGTAGCTGATTTGGACTCAGCTACCTTAGTGAAAATATTTGAAGAAGCATTTTTTTTCCCTTGTTAGAAGTTACAAATTGCTCCTGAAAAAATGCAGAAAGAAAATCATATTAATTACCTATGATATAAAATAAGTTTACAAAAAATTCAAACACAGCAAGTACAATACAGGAGAGATCAATTACAAACTCTTAATGATTTTCAAAAATTGCTTGGAGATATTAACTGATCATAACCTATAGTTGGATTGACAACTCAAGAACTAAGTAATTTATTTCAAACCAAACAAGGTTACAAGGACTAATATAGTCCAAGAAAATTATCAGTTGAGGCTGAAGGAGAATTGGCTTTGGTAGAAAAGATTTACAGAATATACATGTTAATCACTTAAATCCAGAGCTTGAGTATATTCTGGCTATTTTACTTCCTTCTATTCATTCTCTTCTTGGAATTCTAATGAAGAGAGAAGATATTATTTTAGAATAGATACTTTTCACACAAACAGAGTAAAATTTAAAGACCTATGTAGAAAAATTTTCTGAATTTATTCTTAAATGAAAATTGAGAAAGGAACAGACTCAATAGTAATTGTGGCACCTCTTATTTATTCTGGAATTTTCTCATAGTGGCCAGAAAATAAACATTGACAAAGAACTTATATGGAGAGATTTGCAACAAATATTTTCAAAGCAAGAGACTTTGGTTTTTAAAAAGAACTAATTAAATTCTTCCTAACCTTATATGAGGAACTCCAATTTCTAGAACTCCTACATTCTATACTGATGTAAATAAACCAAGAAAAGCAGGTTATAAGCCAGGAAATTTAAGTAAAGTGATACAAAGCCCTTATGATTCTGTTTAACCATCAGAATTATACGTGATGCTCATCATATTATGTTTTCCCAAACCTCTTACTATAGTTACTGACTCTCAATAAGCAGAGTAGCTTTACATATTGAAACCACTGAACTTATTTCAGATGAGTTTAAATTAGCTTTGCTCTTTGTTTATAAGAAATAATCAAAAACAGAAATTATCCCTTGTATATAAGTTCCCATGTGCATCTACCAGACCCTCTATCACAAGTCAATTATGAAATTGATCAGCTATTGCTAGGACATGTGCTAGAAGTCTCAAAATTGCATAAAAAAACACATGTTAAGAACAAAGATTTGAAGACATATTTCTATGTCACTTGTCAACAAGCCAAAGAATTTATAAGGATATATTCTACTTGTTTTTTTGTATAACCAAACTCCATTACTGCAGGTAGTAACCCAGATGATGCACAAAAAAAATGAAATTTGACAAATGGATATGTTTCATTTCACAGAGTTTGAAAAATTAAAGTATGTACACAATACCACAGACACATATTAAGGATTTTAATGGGCAAGTGCTTTAAGTTCTGAAAAGGTTGATTCTGTAATCACACATTTATTGGAAGTCATAGCCATTATGGGAATACCTGTACAAATTAAGACTAATAATGCTCCATTATATGTCTCTTGTAAAATAAATTTTTTTACATATTACAATATAAAGTGTATTATCTGTATACACACAATCCTACATAAGAAGAAGTTATAAAAAATCTAACTGTACTTTAAAAGAAATGCTAAATATACAGAAAAATGATAATAAAGTCTCTCAGAAATAGATTAAATAATGATATATTAACTTGAATTTTTAAAATGACAATTAGAGAAGAACAACAGCTACAAAGAGACATTGAATAGTAGACAAATCTGCTGAATTAAACTATTCTGTTTATTTTAAAGATGTGTTGGCTTCAGAATGGAAGCCAGAATGTGTATTATGTTGGGAGAGAGATTTTTCTTTTGTTTCCATGAGAGAAAAAAGTGATATTGTCAAAATGATAAGATTAAATTAGAACAGGAGAGACTTCTTTATTACAAGAGGCAATAGTTCATCAAACAGCTTGGCCATTCAATCTAAACTAATTTATAAGACTAAAACTTGCATTTTATTTGATCAGCTATAACCTGTCAAAAATGGAAACTTCTAAAATTTAACGTTGGGGTAAAGTTTTGTTTCTGTTCTTCCAGGAAAATAAAAGCATCCAAACAATGAATCTGAAGAACACTCGATGATGTGACATCCGAAGAAGAAGGGAGAATCACACAGAGAAAGCATCTCAAGGAAAAGAATAAATTGGCTTAAAATGAAATAGTCCAATTTTAATAGGATAAAATTTAATAAATCTTCCCAAATGTTTAGTTCTGGCATTCTTTACAGACATATAAGGCAAATGATCTTTTTTTTTGTAGATTAAAAGAACAACAACAACAACTGTGAATTTATTGATCACTCAAAATTAATATGTTTTTGTAATTTATTGCTTATTAGTAGGAATTTTATGAAGTTAATTTTAGTGCATTTTTTATCTTAGTAATTGTTCTATTGATATGAAGAAACACCATAACCAAGCTGATTCTTATTAATTGAAGCATTTGACCAGGAGATTGCACACTGTATTGGAGGATTGGTACACAGTCATCATGGAGAAAAATAGCAAAACACAATACTTTATCAAAAGCCAAAAATCTTTAATATTCTACTCTTCAGGCAACAGACAGAGAAAGAGACATGCACAATCTTCCCAAGCACCTTTCCCTACTGCTTGGTCAGCAATCAAATACTGGAACCTATGAAGTCAGGAAAATGATCTTTTTGTAGTCCAAATTAAATTAAAAATTAAAGCTGCCTTTGAAGTTGGAGTTTGGCTCTCTCCTCTAAACCCAAGCATGCTTGTTAAAGAAAAATTCAAATTCTATCAAGGTCCAAAAAATATTGTGTTGGGATTTTGATGGGCAGTGTATTGAATCTGTAGATTGTCTTTGGTAGAATTGCCATTTTTACTATGTTGATCCTATCTATCCAAGAACATGGGAGAGCTTTCCATTTTCTGATATCCTCTTCAATTTCTTTCTTCAGTGATTTAAAATTTTTTGACAAATAGATCTGTTACTTCTTTGGTTATAGTTACTCCAAAGTATTTAATACTATCTGCTGCTATTAGGAAGGGTAATGTTTCCCTTATTTCTGTTTCAGCTCTTCTGTCTTTAGTATATAGAAGAGCTACTGATTTCTTTGAGTTAATTTTGTATCCTGCTACATTGCTGAAGGTGTTTATCAGCTGTAGCAGTTCCTTGGAAGAATTTTGTGGGTCACTTATGTATACAATCATATCATCTGCAAATAGAGATAGCTTCACTTCTTCTTTTCCAATTTGTATGCCCTTCATCTCCTTTTGTTCCCTTATTGCTTTAGCTAAAACTTCAAGAACTATATTGAATAGATAAGGGGAGAGAGGACATCCTTGTCTAGTTCCTGATTTTAGTGGGATTGCTTTGAGTTTTTCTCCATTAAGTTTGATACTGGCTGTCGGCTTCTTGTAAATCGTCTTTATTATATTTAGGTATTCTCCCTGTATTCCTGATCTCTCCAGCACTTTAATCATAAAGGAATGTTGGATTTTGTCAAAGGCTTTTTCTGCATCTAAGGATATGATCATGTGGTTTTGTTCCTTTAGTTTGTTTATATGATGGGTAACGTTCATGGGTTTTCATATGTTAAACCAGCCCTGCATTTCTGGGATGAAACCTACTTGGTCATGGTGGATGATATTTTTTATACATTGTTGTATATGGTTTGCTAAAATTTTGTTGAGAATTTTAGCATCAATATTCTTGAGGGAAATTGGTCTGTATTCTCCTTCTTAGTTGTGTCTCTGAGTGGCTTGGGTATTAGGGTAATTGTGGCCTCATAAAAGGAATTTGGTGATATTCCTTCAGTTTCTACTGTGTAAAATAGTTTGAGGAGTAAAGGCAGTAATTCTTCTTTGAATGTCTGTTAAAATTCCTCCTGAGCAAGGTACCACAAACTCAGAAAGATAAGCAGGGGATGTACTCACTCATTAGTGGACTCTAAATAAACAAACAAACAAACAAGAAAAAAGCAAAGCATGCCCAAGCTGCAAACCACAACCACTGAACAGCTTGGGATCAAAAACACCCTGGGCAGACTTCTTGGATCCCACTCCCCCTAGAGGAGCACCTGACTCAGTCTTGAGGTTGGGGGGAGAAAACTGGATCTGCTAGGACTGGAGACTGAACTAAGCAATATTGGGACAGTGGGACCATGGGATTGCCTGATGCCTGCCCAGGTAGGGGATGGGGAGTTGTGGAGAAGAAAGAATGACCTGATGTGGTGGGAGGGAAAAGGGACCTTGAATAAAGATATACAAGGATAGAAAGTGTGACTTCTTTGTTCATAATAATAATAATAATCAAAGAAAGTAAGAAAAAAAAGAAAAAAAATCCAAAATCTATGTCTCATGTCAGAAAAGCCAGCTGATATTAAACAGAAGAAAATCAAAATTAAATGAATATTCTATTGCCACTAATTTCATCATCCTTTGGTTTTATTTTAAGTCTAAAAATTTTCTTAAAGTATAAATATTATCTCATTTTTTAAACTTTTAAAATATATAAACTACTTGTATATAATTAAACTTTTTGTGTGATATTAACGGTCATATAGATTACTAACTAATTTTAGAAATAGGCTTCATCTAGTTTTCTACTTATGACTTCAGGTTTGATCTGAATTATGCAAGTAAGAATTAATCTTGTGTACCTCAGATATATTTAATAGATAATGATCCTTTAATCTCTGAGACCTGTTGTATGTGGTATTTAAAATGTCTACATTTTCTACAATAAACCATAACCATTCCTAATAGTGACTTTTGAAGTCTCCAAAAGATTGAAAGAGTCCCACAGTGAAGATTGTGGAAATACATCAAAGCTGACAAACAACATCTAATAATTAGCTTTGGACTACAAAGTGCTCATTACAACTTAAAGGTGGCTAGCTGAGATGATCCAGTTGCATAAAATACTACAAATAAGACTTCAGCTAAGCCTGCACTTTTTTTTTTTTAACACATTGAGACTGAACAATAGCTAGCTCTTTCAGGATGTGACTTTTATTTCAATTTTTTCAGGGTCCCCTAAAATTGCCATTACCCCAAGATAGCAAGAAGTAATTTTAAGAACATGACACTCATATTCCCAAAAGGTGTGATGAATGGTTTCTGATAGATCCATAGATTATGTATGTTTATCATAGCTTAGGGAGGTTGGTTGCAAGTTATTATTGATCATAGTCAGGGAGGAAACTGAGCTAATAAGATTAAATTCAGGGACCTCATTCTGGAAAAAAAGGAATATAGGAATAGTTGGTTAAAAGTGTAGATTATTGAATCTAATTTTAAACTAAAATACAACTACTAGTCTTAAATATTTTACATTGTTGTAGAATTTTGTATATTGATACAAATTTGATGTAATTTTTGTTATAGTGTGTGTATATATATATATATTTCTAATTTAAGGTATTGTACCTATGCAGTTCATTTTAAAATGTAATATAAAGTTCTAGCACTTTAAAGACTATTATGGCAAACTGTTTAAGATAATTAAAAATATAGGTTTGTAGTTATTCATCTATATCAATCATATTTGTGATCATGTTTAATATGTTTTCAAGGTCAAACAGAGATATTTTAGATAGATGGTCTTCAAACACTTCAGAGACCTATAGAATATGGCATTTAAGAGATTTCAATACCATAAAGCTTTTCATAACAGTGAAACACATCTGTTCCTTGCCACACCAATTTACTTCAAAAGAGGATGGTGATCACCAAAGAACCTTCATATGGAGTTTCCTTTTATTTTGATAATGTTAGCCACTGGACAAGAAAATGCCCTTGCCTCAACTGCTGACATCCTGCTGTTCAAACTGGATAAGTAAAACACAAAAGAAATAAACTGCTGAATTTTTCAAAGACAATGTAGAACAGCCCTTCAAAATTCCTTCTTCACAGAATTGTCTGTCAAATATTCTAGGTCTATAGGTCAAAGATGGATGCCCCCAAATTGCAGAGTAACCTTGTGTGACTGCCCAGGCAGCAAGCTGTCTCTGCCATTTATTTAGTTTTGAAATTTGGTTTCTCTGTACTTCTTGTTTACACAGATAATATTATATTCTTTTCAGGTCTCTGATGGGGTTAAAGACTAGATAGTTGTATTTACAGTTTTCCTCATTACCAAACTCAGAAAACAAATTCACAAAAGAGGTATAAAGTGCCTAAGGTTGAAAGACATAAGAGCTTAAATTTTTGTTCTAAGAAAATATTTTGATATCTAAAATGATAGTTTTGTGTGGCAATACAAGTTAGAATAGAAAGTGAATTAGGCACAAAACCTTGGATTCACCAAGACAGAATGAGTAATGGAAGTATTTTCTCTGAATTTATCAAATGTAAATGGGTTGGGCATTGTGAATGTAAATCTTATGTGATAATTGTTCTTATTGTATGTAGTTTTACTGTGTTAGAATTAAAGCCTTCTCTTTTTATTAAAAGAAAAAGGTGGAGTTGTGGGATATTTTGATTGTACTCTGACACTCCCAAGACTGGCAATAAAATTGTCTTTGAATCAGAGGGCAGAGGTAGCTACTAGCTGACCAAAATTAGCCATAGAGGTTTTGGAGGACCAAAGACACATATGGAGACACTGGAAATACTATGGTGGGGCTTAGAAAGATTCTCAGACTTGAAAAAGAGAGAAAGAGGAGGTCACTGGCCCCTTTTCTACAATTTCTCTGATCATTCAGGATCTTATCCTGATTTCCAACTCTCGAGTTTTTATTGAGAAAGAATAATTAGATGAATGCTTCATTTCCGCTGCAGCATAAGTATCTACAGATGTGTAGGACTACAGAAGGCAAATAAAGTGACTCCAGGTTCAGATGGCCCCACTATTAATAGTGGCATTTACAAATATCATTAAAAAAAGATTTTTGTTGCTACAACAAAATATCTGAGTCTAGGTCAACTATGAAGCAATGATATTTATCTAGGTAATAGTACTGAAGGGTGGAAGCATATAGTTGGGGCCTGTGCTTTGTCATAGTGGTTGAAAAGTAGAAGGGTAGCTATGTGCATGTAGAAGAGGCAAACCATAAGGAGCAGCCTTGCTCTATAGCAGTCTATGCTCAATGTAACTAGTCCATTTCTCCAGGAAGGCATTAATTGATTTATTGCTCTTAGTGACTGGATCACCTCTTAAAGGTCCCATCTCTTGCAATAAAGGAATTAAAGTTTCAATATAATGCCAATTTAGTAAGAACATCCCCAAAGTGAGATGTTCACTATCTCAGGGCATGTGCCAACTCAAGGGTTTTTGTACAGCATGTTTTGTATATCAATAGGTTAGCAAGCTTTGTTAAAACTTCAGAATTCTATGGAATTAGTTTGGGCCTTAAGTCCACAATTGAAAACATTACTTATTTCATAAGTTTGGAAGTATTAAATATGAACAGGTGAGATATTTTATGAGAGTATTTTGCTCTGTCCTGGTCCTGGCAAATACACAGTCATTATGGAAAAAACAAAATCTTCCTAATTTTTAGTGAAACCTGACCCTCTTCTCTATATTGCTATGAGTTCCCCATATGAACCATATGGACTTTTATTCATTATGCAGAACCAACAAGAAGAGTCAACACATTAGTATGTTTTAAAGGAGGCATTTGGAACTGGTCTTCCTCAATCAGCTCTCCTTATCACTAGCTTTGTTACTTTCAGGCTGTCAGTTTCTCATCTGCCCAAACACAATGCTTGATAGGATAGTACTTGGCACACAATATGTATTGAATAAATGAGTATATGAATAAATATTCCTGTGATCTTCTTTCCATGTTGTTCTGCCCACAAGGAAGACTCTTTTTCCCTACTGAAATGGAGTCCTCCATACCTAAGATCTCTCTTTGTCATATCCTTTGCCATTGTGCAATGTTTCAGAAGTTATTTCATTCAGCTAGTAAAGTTATCTGACTTAGGCACTGTCTTCTATTGTCCTTCATTGCTGATCACACTCTGAAGTGCATGTTGTATGCTCCTGGGCATCCAAACATGCCCTAGACTAGGGTATGGAGCTGTGTCAATGTACTGTGATCCATGATCTATTCAGTAAGTATTTGCTGAACTGATATATGAATCACCAGACGTACTTCTAAAATGAATTATGCATGGAAGTTGTAGATGTTACATTACTCAGCTTGACCAAGAAATCAGATACAGGAGAGCAACTGACTGGGACATGGGTAACATGCCATCCAACTTTGGATTGACCTCCTCAGGAACAGGCCCTTGAGCAGTTTGCTCCTCCCACTTTGGTTTGTCATTGGCAAGATGAGGTGGCTGAATAAGACAAAACCAGGGAGCCCTGTAATTCTGGGTTTCCTATCAGAAGGCAAATGTTTACAATGTATTCAGTTATACTCACCAGCACTAGCTGTTGGACTCTGCCAGTGTTTGGAGACTCAAAAGAAAATGCCATCCATTCTCTCTTGGAAGCACTCACAGGAGAGTGGGGAACACAGACTCATAACCTGATGGTTAATGGGAAAGAAGGGAGAAAGGACCTGATAGCTTTAGAGCTGAGAAACTCTATGAGGATAACCTGCAGGGCACAGGAAGCTTGGTCTACAGAGAACCAGGGTGGAGGGACAGGCCTGCACTCCAGCCCCAGGGCACACAGGCAGCACTTGAACAGTCTTCCTCTCCAAGAACATCTTTGCCTCTGTCTGCTTGTTTCTCTCTCCCTGATCTCTCCTTTTCCTCATCCTAGGACAAATTTCTCTCCCACCAGCACCTTCTTCATTCACTTGTCTCTTCCTCACCCCACTCAGTTAACACAGTCATTATTAGGGCTCTCACTGACATGTCAGTTCCCCAGGAAAGCACTCCTTGGTGCCTCAGCTTAGAGTGGGTCTCTTGACACCCGTTCTTCTGTTCCATCACATCAAATAAATAATTTTTGGTGTGTTCCAAGGCTCCATGATTTTGCACTTAATGGGAGAAGGTCTAATGAGGAGCAAGGACTCTTACACATTGTTTTATCTCCAGTAGAATTGAATTTCAGTAGATACTGGCTGTACTAAGCAGAATCCTAATAAAGCCTTGCAGAATGAACAATTAAAGGAACAAAGATAAGGCAACCTTTTCCTTTATCCACTCCACTAATGAGGTTTGTTTACACCTTTTATTGACTCTTACGATACCTATCCCCTCCCTTTTTTCTCCCCCTCCCTCCCTCCCTTCCTTCCTACTTCCCTCCTTCCCTCCCTCTCTCCCTCCCTCCTCCCTCCCTCCCTCCCTCCCTTCCTTCCTCCCTCCCTCTCTCCTTCCTTCCTCCCTCCCTCCCTACCTCCCTCCCTTCCCCTTTTTTGACAATAAACTCAACTGAACCCTTAAAACATCAAGTGCTCAAAACAAGTTAATATAAGACTAAAAAAATACTCTCCTAAGTATCTCACTGCATCTACTCACCAAATTCTTTCCCAGCCCTCAAAGCATTCCAGTTTCCCATGGACACTCACTAGGTAGACCAGACTCCCACCCGCTCTTTCCAGAGGAGTCCCATAGGAAAAAACATGTATGAATGATCATCTCACATTAAAGTATATATAAAACAATGTGCTTTAAAATCTCTCTCTCTCTCTCTCTCTCTCTCTCTCTCTCTCTTTTTCCCTTTTTCCCTCCTTTCTTCTCTTCTTTTTGCTACTAAATCCAGGTCAACTGGATACGAGAAACATTGGGATAAAGATGAAAAGCCTCTTTGTGAACACCATTCCACAAAAGCACGGCTATCTTTATCTTTTCACATAGGCTGAAAACCAGGTCCTTAGAGACCCAACCATCTCTTTTTACTTACAGATGCAGAAAGAGGTTGGACAGGGCAAAAGGCTTGTTTAAGGCCCATAACTAAGCAGCATAGCAATGTTAACGGGACTGCGTATGATCCCTCTTGTCTCCACACTGACCAGTACTTTAGTCCCTTGGCTGTCAGCATTTCAGGTTCAGGGTGGCTGCCCTCCATTTGCTCTTGGTGAGTCTGGAGTCCCAGTGACAAACTGCTTGCCCCAGCTGCCCTCTCTGAGCACAACCACTGCGTAGATGGTTCTGTTTCCTTTCACTGATTCATGCTTGCACCATCTGCTTTCAGACTTCTTTAGAAAATATCAGCTTTTCTGCTGTTCCTTGAGCTCTGCCATGTCCCCCTCCCCTGCTAACAGGGCCCATAAACATCTGCTTTAACCTAACCTTCATCCCCAGCCATGATTTTATGAAACCTGAACACTCTATTTTTCACTTTTTTACATTAAAAACTATCTTAGAGATTTTATTTATTTTTATTTTATGAGTATGGGTGTTTTCTGTGAATGTCTGTTCAGAACATATTATGTGGTGTCCACAGAGGATACAACAGGCCAGGAAAGGGAGTCAGATTCCCTGGGACTGGCATTGTATACAGGTGGTGGTAAGTTGTCATGTGGATTCTGGGACTTGAACCTGGGTCTTCCAGAGGAACAGCCAGTCCTCTTAACTGCTGATCCATTGTTCCAGCCCCAGCTTTCTTACTTTTTTTTGATTTATTAGTTTCAGAGAGTTACATGTGTCAAAGAGAAATAGTGAGGAAACAACACCCTTTCTAAGGAATCTATGTGACATCACTTACACCTTCATATAACTGAAATTTGGTTTACTGACAGCTCTGTGACACTAAGCATGTTAAAAATAAAAACCAAAACCTGTGTGGGCAAGGAAGGACAGTTAAGGAAGTGGAAGGCACTCATTGAGTCCTTGTAATTGGTAAAAAGAGATATAGTCATGAAGAACAGAAAAAGAAAGGTGGTACCTGCTTGGATGAGAGAGAACAAGGACAGTAATATGAACTCTGTGTGTGTGTGTGTGTGTGTGCGTGTGTGTGTGTGTGTGCGTGCGTGCGTGCGTGCGTGCGTGCGTGCGTGCGTGCGTGTGTGTGTGTGTGTTGGGGCAAGGTCCCTTGCTTCCAGTGGGGAGAGGGAGGACACCATGGGCTCAAAATTTACTCCTTAGCAAATCTAGGAAGACTGTGGGTTCTGTGCAGTCGTTAGACTGGTTTGTGACCCTGGTACTTGCCAAGATAATAGATGCTGAGCAAGTATGGGAAACACAGTAGGTAGATTACACTATCCCAACTCCCAGACAGAGTCTGTAGAGGGTGGACCACCAGAAAAGAGGAAACAAGAACAGTGACAGCAAGGGACATGGGGCACATTGCCAAATCACTGCAAAGATGGACACGGTCCATCTACATCCCTGTAAGGTCCCAGCTGGGATAGGCCTGGCTTAGACATGTGTAAGAAAACACAGGAAAACAAGTCCTGAGCTTTGATAGTAGTCTGGGATTAGATAATTTTAATTAAGAATTGAATTTATTTTTGCTAATTAAGGTGATTAAAGGACTTTCTATTACTTGAAATATTTCATCCAGGGAAACTTACTGACTCAAAATAGATCTGAGGCTCTGGTGAACGACAAAAATAAAGCTGGTTTTATGAACATCCAGACTGAGTCTGAATGTTATACTGATGTGTTATTGGCTACACACAAAGAAACATATTTAACCCTTGAGAAAAGCAATGTTATTGCTCCTATTTTATAAACGAAGAACCCAAGACAAGAAGATTAAGTAACTTGCCTAGGGTCACCAACCAGACAAACATAAGTACTGTGTAAAAAGCATGAACTTCTGTGAGTGGGAATATTTGATCCTTAGCTATAGCTTCAGAGTTCTGCAGGAACAACCAAAACATTACTCAAGTTATGCTTTCAGAACACTTGTAAATGAGTGTTTGGGAAAGTCTCCCTCTGTCTCTCTGTCTGTCTGTCTCTCTGTCTGTCTGTCTGTCTGTCTCTCTGTCTGTCTGTCTCTCTCTGTCTCTTTCTGTCTCTGTCTCTCTGTCTCTCTCTGTCTCTTTCTGTCTCTGTCTCTCTCTCTATCTGTCTCTCTGTCTCCTTCTATCTCTGTCTGTCTGTCTCTCTCTGTCTCTTTCTGTCTCTGTTTCTCTCTCTGTCTATCTATCTCTCTCTCTGTCTCTCTGTCTCTTTCTGTCTCTGTCTCTCTGTCTCTCTCTCCTTCTCTCCCTCTCTCCTGCTTTCAAACAAGGCAGCTTGAGTCAAATGTCATAATCAAGGATTCATTAGTTACTATCTCACAAGTATCAGCTCACTACTCTGATCTCCTGGTATTACCCACCTTGCCTACATTTTAGTTATCGGGTTAAGGTTATGTTTGCTGATTACTGTGACCAGAGGACTTTCTACTACCTAACAGACCATGCCCTTTAGCCACACCTTATAATGTCCCCTATCTTGCTGCTTTTGTAGTGTCTTGGGGAGAGTACACCTTTCTCACTGTCCCCTACCTTACTTCAACCTATCTCTTTAGCATATCTACCCTCAATATTTACAATCCCTCAAATTATAACTTTGTACTCATAGTTACTATACAACATCGTCTACTGCCATTTTCTCAAGGACCTGAAAATTCCAGATAGAATGTCTAGGCAATGGCACATTAAATAAGGAGTGTGTATGTGTTACTGTGTTTCTGTGTATGTCTGCATGTGTGCCTGTTTCTCAGTATGTGTTTATGTGTATGTGTGTGTCTCTGTCTGTGTACATAATTTAGGCCTAAAGAGATTTAAATAGAAGTAAATAGAACAAAAAAACACAGATGCCAGTTCAGGGCTGAGACGAGATTCAGTTCTAACTGTAACTAAATCACAGCAAGAACAATCCGCATGGATTGGCATGGACAAAAAGCAGGACTGCTGTGTATCATGAAATTCCTTTATATCTGGGAAGAATAGCTTCTCTGGTGAGATTTTTGGGGGGTTCTAAAAAGTTAACCACACCAATCACCAATCACCTGTAATGAAAGTTTGAGAAAATGATACTGTGTTTTGCCAAATCTATTATTCACGGAAAAAATACACTGTAAGGCAACATTCTAGATATTTGAATTACCCAAAATGTATGTGCTGAAATCCTAACCTTGGTGCAATGATATTAAAAGTAAGGCTTTGGGGAGCAATTAATTACCTTGTGAGTTTGGAAGAGACCTCAGAGAGCTTTCTCACCCTCTTTTGGCCATATGAATATTAGATGGCAATCCATAACCCAGTAGTGTGCTTTTCCCATTACCCATCTACACTGACACCTGGTGTCAGATTTTCAGCCTCTATAGCTGTGTCTCCACTCTTATGTTATTTATAAATTATCCATCTGGTGGTCCTTTGTCATAGTAGACTTAGTTGTTAATATATTAAAACAATCTTGATTGTGTTTTATCCTTTTACCAGATTTGTTGAACAAGTAGGATAACCCTGAGAAGGACTGAGAAGGCACATTTTATAGTGTCCATTCTGATAATGGCTTTATGAGGAAACAATTATTATCTCTAATATTAAGGATCAGAAAAGAAAACCTAGATAATTTTCTAGGATCACTTAAGAGTAAATGAAAGAAGTCTAGAATGAAGCTAAGGTTTATCTAATTTCAGAGTTTGTATCTTGAATATTGATTCTAAAGGCCATTACTAAGATAATTTTGTTGAGTGAAAATTAAGAAATCAATAATGCTATTACTGAGACAAGGGCACACTAAATGTAGAGAATGACTTTGAGTAGACACCAATTACATTCATCCATTCTGTCCATTTGTTTATTCACTCACTCAGTAAACATACTGTGAGGATCTTTCTAATGCCAGAAACCAAGCTAGACACCAAGTCACAAGCTTAGGCAAAATAAGGCATGCCTTATGAAACTTACATTCTTATAGAAGTAGAAGATAAACAATCACTACAGAGAAAGTTCAAGATAATATGGAATGATAATTTAAACTGAAAGGAAATCAAGTAGACTGATGTAATAGAAAGTGAGCAAAGCTAGATACATAGGGTGATTACTGAAATCCCCTTAGAGGCTATAACTAAGTTTCAAGAGTAAGGGGATGAATGAAGGAATAAATGCCCACCTTACTGGGAAAGACGTAAGAAAATAATGCAGTGATGAGATCGTTATCCTGTCATACCTATGAGATATCTTCTAGAGATCTCTAAGGTAGTGGAAGATGATACACATGGAGAATGATGGGCTATGGATTCGAATGAATAAACTTGGGGAGTTCTTTAGGTTCTGAGACATTTTAATGTATGTAAAAAAGTATAGAAATTCTTCCCAACTAGGATGTGTGAGAACTGCCTGAGAGATAAATGTAAAATCATTTCTAAATTGCCAGTGATGGAAGCAGGCTAACTGATAAGCTTGAGGAGGATTTATGAGTGTAATCTTAGTAGTTCACACAGTGAGTTGAAGGTTCGATAATTAGATTTGGAGCCAAGCTTTGTACCTGAAATCATACTGCAGAGCTTCTGATAAGACAGGTATAACTGCTTTACCACGGAGTATTCTATATGAAAGTTCACACTGGTGTCACCTTTATGCCACCAGTTCAATTTTATAGTAACTACTGTCCTGCCTGCACTAATGGCATTTCTAGGTAGGGACTCAAGGCTGCTTACACTGCCTAAGCCTCACATTTGCCTGAGTCAGAAAAGACTTCCTGTATGGGTGTGTCTGACTGGGGAGAGCTTAGGTAATGTACCTGTGCACTGGGAGGCTGGATAAGTGAGCTTTCTATTCTCTACCTTAAGGTAGAAGGAATCAAGAGTAAAAGTGTTCAAAGGAGGCTGGATAGCCAGACATGGTAAACATGCACTAGGCTGGAAGACACAGTGCACACTGCCTTCAGTGCTGGGACCTAACAGATGCTCTGAGAAGGTGTGTTTCTTTTCTTCTTTCAGTTGCACAGACTTCCACCCATCTGATTCTAAACTCCAAGGAGGTATTAATAATGCTGTATGGGTAGACAAAAAGGCCACCATGTACTATTTAAGACTCCCAGGGAGGAACCATAAATTTAGCCTGCAATGTAGATACCTTCTAGAGAAACAGGCTGCTGCCTGGGAGTTGGCTCAGAACAGAAACAACGTGCTTGGCATTTTCCTAAATCCAGCCTTGCTCAAAGGTGGATGCCCTGATTAAATGAGGTAAGATGAGAACTGGGTTTCAATTTAATTGCTGGCTCTTGAAACACGGAAACACAGAAAGCTAGTTGGAGGATCTTCAGTGGATCATCCACAGGTACAGCACTTGGTTCCACTGTCCTAAGCAGCATCCTGAAGTGGCTCTAGACATTTGTATTCATTGTGCCACACTCTTCTTTCTGTCTATACTCAGACCCAAAACTGGACTTATGCCTCAATGTCCTCATCTACACTTCTATTTCCTCTCCCTGATATTTCTCGTCTTGTCCTTTGAAACAAGAGGCTAATCTTATACTCTTCATCTCTTGGAAACCTGTCAAGATAGTAGCAAAACTACTCTTGTAGGCTAAGTACCCCCCCCCAATGTACTGCTATTTCCATTCAAGTTTATTTGATGCTAAAATTTACCAGTGAATTCAGAGTTCAGTTCTCTATTCATGATCAAGTTTAATGTCCATAGCATCTCTATGTGCTTATATTCTATTAAACAAGTTTTTATTAAATGTTATTACTCTTTTAAAGTGCCAGACAGTATGTAGAGACTTAGTGAGGCATACTGTGACCTTTCCAAGATATCCAGGCACATCCTGTGATCCATTGGAAACTAAAACCTGTGAAGATGTCATGAGATATCATATAGGTAAGTGCTACGGCCTTAATTTCTAAAGTCATTATCAATATGGCTGTCGGAGGTAATTCTTCTAAGCTTCTGCCTGAGTTTGGAGGGATATGTAAGACAAAAAATTTGTATTAACCCAGATGATAGCTTTTGTTCATTGGTTACCCTCTATGAAAAGAGTTAAAGTTGAGCTCTGGATCTGCAGCTCTAAAAAATGTGGGTAATACAGTGGCATCATAAATGTTTATAACTACTACGTGAAACATACTGTACTGTGGCACTGTCCGTCTGACCATCTGCTCTACTACTGCCCTGCTTCCTCTTTCTCTCTTCTCAAATACATTACTCCCAGATGGGATAAACCATGTTGTCCTAAAGAAGAGAGCATTACAGATCATATCTGGAAGGCAAACAAAATTTAGAGGGTAAAGATAGTTCCAGCTTTAAGGAATCAGCCAGAAAGGCATAATATCAACACAAATAATATATTTATGTGTGTTATATGTTATTACCTTCACTTTAAAGACAAGAAGAGCAAGATTATGTGATGCCAAGTAGGATAGCCAGAGGCATAGAATTATTAAGAGGGACGTGAAGATCCAGAATTGGCCCATGTTTCTCCCATTGCACTGAGTACAGAGTTCCATACACTCTCCAGTGTTGGCACACATCCCTCTCTTCTAAGCTTTTCAGAGCTCCTTTGCTTGGCATTTTTTTTTCTGGCCCTAAGTTGGGAGAGATATCAAGGCCACTGAGGTATTTCTATCATGGTAGTAGTTCTGCAGAGTGGATGCCCTGCATGGATGGTAGTGCTGTTGAGCTCTGCAGAGTGGATGCCCTGCATGGATGGTAGTGCTGTTGAGCTCTGCAGAGTGGATGCCCTGCATGGATGGTAGTGCTGTTGAGCTCTGCAGAGTGGATGCCCTGCATGGATGGTAGTGCTGTTGAGCTCTGCAGAGTGGATGCCCTGCATGGATGGTAGTGCTGTTGAGCTTTGGACCAAATCTTTACTTTGTGCATCGTTTGCCCTCATTCCAAGAGTAAAGTAGAGATGGATGGGCTGATGAATGAAGGCCTGGATGTGGGATCCTAGGAGAAACATCTCCCCTTACTTCCTTTTATTGCATTAGCTCTTCCTCAGAGGCTCTTTCTTATTCAACAGCTCTGTGTATCTCTTTGTTTAACTGTAATTTAAGCAAGCTAGGCTCGGCCAGTTTTAAAATTCAACTGTGCCTCTGGCTAAGTAACCCTTGGAAGACGTTTTAACCTTCTTGAGTGTGATTCTTCATCAGTGAAATGGAGCAAAAGCTGAGGAATATAACAGGTGCAAAGACCCAGCAAACAGCACACCAGAGGGGTTGTCCTCAGTAAACAGTAGCTGGGAGTCATTAATCACTAACTATTATTACTACTTTGCCAGATTGTACCCTCACTGGTGGATGTCTGACCTGACCCTGGCTCTTTAATTGGAGCTGACCTTCCCTTGTTTCCTGCAAAGGGAGGGCAAAAAAGACCAGCCTTTAGATATTATACCTATCATATTGCTTATCTTACCCTTATCTTCAAAAGGGATTCCCTGTCTTTTTCTTTCTGCTAAAAGAAAGCTTCCCAGAATTCCTTAAAGAGTACAGAGCTCAGCCAGGGGAGAACTCTTCCTGGATAGAAATTATAAAGGGGGGTTTAAATGAGGATGGAAAGCAGTGTAGAGGAGGGAACGTGAAGATGGATAACTATTACCAACGATCCTTTGAAAAACTACCGGGAAAACAGTACTATAAGAGCTTTTAAAAATATTTATATATTTAAGAGTTTAAATGAAGTTATTCTTTAATGGGGAAAACAGCACCCCTACTATACATCATATGCTATCTATTAAAAGTCCCAGTACCAGGAATGGGTTACATTTTTGCAGTTGTTGGCTAAAGTGGGCCTTTAGAACTCCTAAACCTTACAGAATATTACCAATACTCTTGGTTACCCTCCACAATCTGATGGCAGGATTCTGTTGTTGAAGACATCACATGCTTGGGTCACCAAACTTCTTTATACTTTTAAATAATTTTGGAGGGGGGGATATTCAAGACAGGGTTTCTCTGTGTAACAGCCCTGGCTGTCATGGAACCCTCCACTTTGTAGACTAGACTGGCCTTAATCTCACAGAGATCTACGGGCTCTACCCTTCAAGTGCAGGAATTTCAACTGTCGAAAATGAGGACACCAGGAAATCTGAAGGCAAATGAATGGAACTAGAGAAAAAAGTCACCCTGAGTGAGAAAACATAGACTGAGAAAGACAAACACAGTATGTACTCACTCATAAGTGAATATTAGCTATAAAATAAAGGACAGTTATGCTATAATCCACAGGCTCAGAGAGACTAGGGAACAAGAGCTCATGGAAGATTCCCAGGTGTCCTCAGGAAGGAGAAGTAGAGTTTTCATGAATGGACTGAGAGCAAGTGGAATGAAAACATGAGAGATCAGGCAGGGAGGGGATAGTACTGGAAGAGGGTGTATTTGGGGGTGTACAAGGGAATCTCCCAGGCATCTACAAGGATGAGCCCAGCTAGAACTCCCAGCAGTACTGGATCTGTAACCTGAACTGGCCTTCTCCTGTGACTAGATTGGTGCCTAGTCCAATTGTAAACAGAGAGTTTCACCTAGTAAGTAACAGATGAAAGCAGAGGCAGACTCACAACCAAACACGCCGAGTTCAGAGAATCCTACAGAAGAGGGGAGAAATGAGTGTAGGAGCCGGAGGGTTCAAGGGCACCACAAGAAAACTCATAGAATCAACTAACCTGGACTCATAGGATCTCACAGAGACTCAACGGACAAGCAGGGAGTCTGCACAGGACTGACCTGTGCATATCTGTTACAGTAGTGTAGCTTGATTCTCTTGTGGGACTCCTAACAGTGGGAACAGGGGCTATCTCTGACTCTTTTATTGGTTTCTGGGACTCTATTTCTCATACTGGGTCACCTGGCCCTGCCTTAATACATGGGGAGGCGCTTAGTCTTACTGAAACTGAATATGTCATGTTTTGTTGATATTTATGCGGGAGCTGCCTTTCCTAAACAAAAACAGAGAAGAAATGGATTGGGGGGTAGGAACAGAGGGGGTGGGTGGGGAGTAAGAACTGGGAGGAAAGGAGAGAGGGGAAAACATGACCAGGACTTAAAATTCATAAGTAAATTAATTTACATTTTAAGCAAGGCATGAGTTACCACACCTAACTAAAATATTTAATTTACTAAATTCAAATATAAAAGAGACTATGAATGGTACACTACTTTATCAATTTAAAATATATTTTACTATAACTATTATGGTATGGGAGTCTATGATATATATACATATTATATATATACACACATAGTATGTGTGTGTATGTGTGTGTGTATGTGTGTGGGTGTGTGTGCTGGTACATGAATGCCATGTCACATGTGTCCAGGAAAGAGGACATCTGTAGGAGTTCTTTCTCCCACCACTAGATTCTAAGGATTGAACTTTCTGATTATCAGTCTTGGTGCAAACAGTCTGTACACTGTACCATCTTGCCATATACACTTCAAGTGTTTTTTTTAAAAAATAAAATACCACAGATAAGAGTTAAACCTCCATGTTTTAAATCCAAACTTCCTTCCATAACTGTGCTGAAAACCATCATTCCTGTAATTTTTGTTGTTGTTACTACTACATTTGTGGAACTATAAGTAACATAGAAGACTTATGCCTTCAAAGTATATATAAATGATATCATTTTGTATACCTCACCCTTAAGTATGCTTTCTCACTCTATAGTCCACTTTTGGAGGGTTGCCGTCTTGATAGCTATAGCTCTAATCACATTTAAATGTTTACATAAAGTGTCATGTGTATGAACTGGCCAACTGCATCTATGCTTACATTCTGAAAATGTGCCAAGAAAATTCTTGCTGCTGCTCATATGTATTCTCTTGAAATGGAATGGATCACTGTTGTGGGATTATGCTCTTGTTCATTGTAAATATTTGTTATACCTATTGGTTTAATAAAATGCTGATTGGCCAGAAGGCAGACAAGGAATATGAGCAGGGCTACCAGCCTAAGAACACTCTGGGAAGAGAACAGAGATAAGAGTGAAATGTAGAGGAAGCAGAATGAGAATGCTGCTCTTAGAAAAGGTACTGAGGCACATGGCTAAACAAGAGAAGAATCATGGGTTAGGTAAGAGAAAGAGTTAGCAAGTAATATGCCTGAGCCATAGGCCAAATAGTTTGTACTTAATATAAGGCTTTGTATGTTTTGGGGAGACTAAATGGCTGTGCAACTGGCCAGGCAGGACACAGAAACTTCTTACTATAAATGGTAGCAAAGGATGGTCCCTTTATGGTCATCATTTGCTGGCCTGGGTTGGCTCTGTGGTTAACTCTAATATTCCAGATTAGTTTTATTAAATATATATCACCACAGGTCACTAGTAGGATTGAAGCATATTTTGCTTTAATACAGATTATAGTGATTTATGCTTCTCATTGCTTCTTGTGTTCATTAACTCTCATTTCTTTTCATGTTCAAAGAGACTGGGGCCATAGCTATTTCCTTATCCTATGCTCTACATCCTCTTCATAGGTTGTATTTACAATATGAATAATATGTTCTGTATTCTATAATGTATGTTTAACAGTCTTGACAGACAAGGCATCTCACACCAGGGTCACTTTGATTGCTTTCCAATTCACAAACTCACTGATTCTAACTATTGCCCCTAATTCATCACAAACTGAGACTTGAGATCTTTCCAAATCGACCATGACCACATACATTCTCTTATTCAAAATCCTTCAGTTATTCTGCATTTTGCTGCAGGTAGAATTTAGGCTCCTTGGTTTGCTGGCCAGTCTCTACAACCTGATGCCTAATGACTTCTACACTCATCCTTTCCCCATCCATGTCTTCATTGTCTGTGTCCTAATGGCACTTGCTTACAGCTGAAGGGCATGTGTTTATATTGCCCATTTACTTGCAAATGTATTTCTGCTCTGTGATTTCATTTGAGAAAGGCAAAGTTTCTAACAAATGTTTTCTGCCACCACAGCAAGAACTGCCATTGAGAAGTATCTTTTTAAGCACAGATCAAATTCCCCTGGCCCCATAACAATTATATGTAATCATTTCAATAGGTTGCAGTCAATGAAATATGTTCAGTAGTGTTGTATACCGTTTTTAAAAAGCTGACTTACAATGAATTCTCACATATTGGAGCCTCTACATTTTACCATACTGTGCTGCAGTTTTATGTCAGCATGACTTAGCTAAAGTCATCTAAGAGGAGGGAACTCCAATTAAGAAAATGCTTCCATAAGATCAGTTATGGGCAGGCTTGTAAGGATTTTCTTAATTAGTAATTGTTGGAGGAGGGCCCAACGCATTGTGGTTGGCACCATCCCTAAACTGCTGGTCTTGGATTCTATAAGAAAGAAAGGTGTGCAAGTCACGAGAAGCAAACCAGTAAGCAATACCACTCCACATCAGGCCTCTGCATCAGCTCCTGCCTCCTGGTTCCTCCCTGTTGGAGTTCCATTCTTGACTGCCTTTGATGAACTGTGATGTGGAAGTGGAAGCAAAATAAAACCTTTACCCCTGAAATTGCTTTGGTCATGGATCCATTTCAGTGATTCAGTACCTAAGATACTTACTTTTGAGATGCATGCATATCATACTATAGACAGTAAGAAGTTTCTGGCCTGGCCTGGCCTAGCCCCAAGATCTGGACCAACAATCCCAAATAATCACTGTAACACAAATTTGGATTGTATAAAAAGAAGACTCAGAGCCAAATATTGGGGAAAGGCTGAAATATTAGAGAGAGGAAATACCACTGTCAATTCTCGCCCAGCTATCTTGCAACTTCCTCAGCCTCACTCCTGGTCTCTTTTGCTGGTCACTTCTGCCTCTGCTGAATTCCTAAGAGGCCTTATCTACCCTTCTTGTCAGCTGTATCCCATCCAGGTTAGGATTAATGGTGTGACTACTCTATTTCATAGCTAGCCTTGAACTCACAGAAACAGAGGAAGCTCTGTCTCTGGAGTTATGGGATTAAGGGTTTAGGTCACCATTCCTGGTTTTCCTTGTGCTGGGATTAAAGGTGTGTGCTATTGAATCCCAGCTGTCTATCCTTGTACTCAAGGATCAAGAAATTCCTGAGCTGTCTGCCTAGGTTTTGACTGTGTATGTATAATCTCTTGAATATTTGATATTATTTTTATTTTATTAAATATGTAACAAATGACACAATATTTTATATTAATTACATGCTGTTTGGCCTATAGCTCAGGCATATTACTTGCTAATTCTTACTCTTAAACTAACCCATGATTAACCACATGGGTAACCTTTTCTCAGAGCATCATTTTCATCCTACTTCCTCTATGTCTCCCGAGCATCGCTGCTCTGCTCTTCTTCTTCCCAGAGTTTTCTTAGTCCGGTATCCTCACCCATGCTTCTTGTCTGCCTTCTGGCTAGTCAGTATTTTATTAAACCAATATTTACAATGACAAATATTTACAGTGTACAAAAGCATAACCAGTAGCAACTACGGCCCTAGGAGATGGAAGAAACTCAAGGTTGAAGAACCTGGCCACTAGGTCATTACTCACACAGTCATTAGAACTGCAAAAAGGAGTCCTAGTCTGCCATCCTCACATCCAGGGCTCTGTAATTCTCCTTGAAAACTTTTGGAACCTATCAGTGTCTGGGAATGGTCAGGGCTAGCAATGTAATTTATCCCCATCCCTGTACCCACCCCAAGAATGTTCTCTAGCACCCTGTGCTCTATCAAGCCTCCTTCCTCTCTCCCTCATTCTACCCTTTCTCTACCTCCCTTTCTTCCTTCCTGTCAAAGGGTGTCCCTGTGTATTTAAAATTCAGCTTTAGGAACTTTAGCTTAGCTCAGCTTAGGAAATGCTGGGATTGTAGTAATATACCACTACTTCTTACTTCTAAGTTTGGCTCAATGTTCTGTTGTCACCAACTTTAAGTTCTTAGTAATTATTTTTAACAAAGGAAACCATATTTTAATTGCTGTTTCATCCTAGGTTTCATAAATTATAAGGGTTGCACCTATCTCACTTGTAGAATATACCGGATACCTAAAGGAGGAGACCCATGCTTAGAGTCTTCCAGAAGAACAGTCTAGTGAGGACTTTTTCCACTGGCTTACATGCTTCATAACTGCAAGATGGGTCTGACTGACACAGAAAAAGTTCAGAGATGTGGGCTATAGTCTATACAGTCTACTGCTAGGCCTGTCATTATGGTGTGATTTACAGCTATGAGTTCCATTTTAGCTCTCACTTTATCCTGTGCTGTTTGTATAAGACAACTTCATTCTACACAGGCCCTGTGCCACTATCCATCTTGCATTTCTCAGAGCATTTGGGGCTTTTATAATGCCAATGGAACTCTCTGTGTGTGTGGCTGTCTTACTTTCAAATTGTGCTGATAAAGGAATGGGCACTCCTTTCATTGGTGAAATTATCTCTTTCACTCCATACTTACTCTTGCTTTGTGTTATATGTCATAGTCAGGGATGTCATCAGCAATGAATGAATTCACATTCTATTCATGTAGTGAGTGGGGTCTGAAGAGCTCAGAAAGATTGGAAAAATGTGTTGCTTTATGTTTCCACTATAAAATTTAAAAGGGTAAATTACCAGTTGAAATAAGTTGGTTACTTTTCCTGAATATCTGAGGAAGACTTGAGTTTCCAGTCAGCATTAGAAACTAATACACAATATCCACATTTGAGGCATCCTGTAAGATGCTATTATTGATAGACAAGGTAGAAACACTGGCATTTAAAGAGCACTCAATAGATGGGATTATGGAACTTCAGATGTAGAAAGATAGACATTGTTTTAGTTTTTAATTGATCCTGAAGAATCATGACATTGTAATTTATGATAATGTTGCTACTTTTTCCTTGTAGGGGGAAATATAGAATTAGGCAAAAGCCACATTTTATTTTTTTTTATTTTATTTCTCTTTTATTCATGCAGATTGAATGACTTATGACATTTTTGTCTCCAGTCAAAACATAATACTAATACCATCAATGGTAACAATAAATTATTGTGCCTCCCACTGAAGTAAGAGATGACACTCTGTTGCCCCTGCCTTAGTGAGGGACACTAAATGAGGCTATTTTATTGACTTCCAAACGTCATGGTTGCCATGGCTCTGGAGACCTGGTTTGCAACCATTCTCATTTTTAAATGTATTTTTTATAGGCAGAATCAATAACTTGCTTTATAGACTTAAGTTTTGTGTCCCTCCATTTCCTTTTTTTTCCTTTATTTATTTTGTATTTATGAAAAAAACAATAAAATGAATTTAAAGTGCTGAAAAGTTAACAATAACTATAAAGAGGATAAAAATCATAAGCATGACTTATCAAGGGTGATAATGCAAATAAGATTCCTACACATATATTTACTTTGTGTTCAGCTTTCCCTCTGATTTTTTTTTTCCATTCCTGTATATCCTTATTCAAGGTCCCTTCTCCCTCCCACCACATCAGGTCATTTTTGTTCTCCGCAACTCCCCATCTCCTCCCTGGGCAGGGAGTAGACAGTCCTATGGTCCCACTAACCCAATAGTGTTTGGATCAGTCTCCACTCCTGATCAAATCCAGTTTTGTCCATCCTCCCTCAAGAGTGATTCAGGTGTTCCTATAGTTGGAGTGGGGTCCGAAGGGTCAGTCCAGGGTGTTTCTGATCCCAAGCTGTTCAGTGGTTGTGGTTTGTCGCTTGGGCATGCTTGGCTTTTTTTTTTCTTGTTTGTTTGTTTAGAGACCACTAATGAGTGAGTACATCCCCTGCTTATCTTTCTGAGATTGTGATACCTCACTCAGGAGGATATTCTCCAAATCCATCCATTTGCTTGCAATTTTTAGGATATCATTTTTTCTTACTGCTGAGTAGTATTCCATTGTGTAGATGTACCACAGTTTGTTAATACATTCTTCAGTTGAGGGACATCTAGGTTGTTTCCAGGTTCTTGCTATTACAAATAATGCTACTATGAACATAGTTGAGCTAATACCTTTGGAGTGTGAATGTGCCTCTTTAGGGTACACACCCAGAAGTGGTATTGCTGGGTCCTTGGGGAGACTGATTCTCAATTTTCTGAGAAACCGCCATACTGCATTCCAAAGTGGCTGAACAAGCTTACAATCCCACCAACAATGGAGGAGTGTTCCCCTTGTTCCACATCCTCTCCAACATAGGCTGTCATCTGTGCCTTTTATCTTAGCCACTCTAATAGGTGTTAGGTGGTATCTCAAAGTTGTTTTGATTTGCATTTCTCTGATGGCTAAAGATGAAGAGCACTTTTTTCAGGTGCCTTTCAGCCATTCGTAGTTCCTCTGCTGAGAATTCCATTTTTAGATCTGTACCCCATTTTTTGATAGGGTTATTCAAGGTTTTGGGCTCTGAATTCTTGAGCTCTTTATATACCTTAGAGATCAGTCCTCTATCACTTGTAGGGTTGGTGAAAATCTTTTCCCATTCTGTAGGCTGTCGTTTTGTCCTATTGACAGTGTCCTTGAAAAGCCACATTTTAAAATGACACAAAAAGATGGTTCCTGGAGATTCACAGGAAGATGTAGTACTTAGACATTATGAAGAATCTCTTAATGCATGATTAGAAAATAGAGAATACACTGTCACTTCATCTCTCAATAACAATATAAATTTTATTGGTTAAACAACTATAACTATTCTATGAGTTTTGTAATTTTAAAAATCAACTTGTTTATATGGAGAGAAGCCCTATAAAAAAAATTCCCTAGGGTCTTCAGGTACTGCCCAAGTCATTAAATACAAAGAAACTTCCCTTTGAATGAGCATAGTCCTGTCAAGGGTATGTGTAATTGAGAAACTTTTCTTGAGTTAAGTTAATGATATTTTATAGTTTATTAGGCAGCTAACATTTTCTCATAACCATGTAGACATCACTTCTATTTAGTTTTAAATACTCAACCATCTGTGCCTAAAGAAATCCTTTATTGTCTTTGCTGTTTCTCTATTACACCTGCTTCATGCTCTTGCAGGGCTAAGTTAGGTCCCTATGATATCTTGTGCCATTCTAAAACTCTGACCAACTACACATATAAATTCATTGGTTTATGTCTGTTTCTTCTATCAGATTGTAACTTTTTGAGGGTAAGAATTTCCTCCAATGAATTATAGTTTTAATATTCAGGGCGTAGGATATTGAAGTGCGTGCAAATCATTTTAAAAACAGAGTTATTCTATGTGTTTAGTCACGATAGATAAGACATAAATAACTATCAAAATCTTTGGTAAATACCTTAGTGTCTAATCATATACAACCCTACATCCATTGACACTGCTTCTCTGCCAGGGCCTCATTCGGGAAATGGGGACTGAGACAGCCCAGTGTACTGTTGTTCTTTGCCCCTGGGTAGATCTGCCTGTGCATGGTGGAGAGGGTGTTTGTAGAACCTTTAGGGGGTGTAACTTAGCTAGAAAAATGGTCACTGAGGGGCAGGTCTTTTGGTTTATAGCCAGGTCTCAATTCCTGTGTGATCGCTCCACCTCTCAACCCCTCCAGACAAATGAAACAGCCTCGTGCTTTTGCTCCCTCAGATGCAGTGCCACCAACACCAAGTACTTCCCTCACCACAATGGATTCTCTAAGCATGAGGCAAAATAAACCATCCCTCACTTAGGTTGCTCATTTTAAACATTTTATGTCAATAAGGAGAAATGTTATTAATGAATAGTGCATAATCCCTTCAGCATCTTTTCCTGGAGAAATTCTCAGAGCATTGCAGAAAGAGAAAAGAATTGAAGGAAAAATGGTTGCCCTATAGGGCTACACATTCAACAGGAGGGAAGAAGCAGGAGCTTGTTTCTCGAGCATAAATCACTAAAGTGTTAGAGCCAACCTCTGAAATGCCTGTCGTTTTTATCACTCTCACCTTCTGATTCACTTGGAGCATCAGCTCTGTTATCTGAATCAATACTTTCTCCTTGACCCAGGCAATTGATTTTTCACAACATCCTTCTTTGTCACAGACAGGAGACCAGGAAGTCAAAACACAAACTGTTATACTCTCTGAGAGGGAGCAAGGGAGACCAAGGGCGTGTTGTTTATTGGCAGAAGTTAAACTGTATGGCGACAGTGAGCTCAGAGCATGGGCTGTAGACGGGCCAGAGAACTAGGGAACGGGACCTACAGCACCCATCCCAGCAAGCTCTGGGCATCATGGGGTAGGGCCATCATTCAGCTTGAAGGAAGGTTCTGGACTGGATCTAGCATCAGTCAGAGGGCAAGGCAAGCAAACACGCTAGAGCTCCGCTAGGTTCACGGGGGAAGTCTGGGAATAACATTTAAGCAGAACACATTTTCCGGAGGCTAAGGGTGTCTGGATTCCCGTTTCACAGCCCAGTTAGCCTAGGAATAGGCATCAGCTGACAGCACCTATAAACTCTGCACACCTACTTCCGTCAGGGCAGAGAGATTCTTATCCTTTGAAGATCAGTGATCCTCAACACCAGCTACAGCCGAGAATAATCTGATTTAGTTAAAAATACCAAAGTCTGGGCATAGATTCTGCTTCAGTGGAGGAGGGAGAGGGCAACTGAAGTTTTGAGCAGCTTTGTAAATATCCCAGTGTACCTCCAATGTCAAGAAACACCATCATGAAAGATGCTAACAGAGTCTGATGTGCTTGACGATCCTGACACTGTTATCCATTCAACAAGTATTAGTGTTAGTATACTATAGATCTGGGCTAATAACCTGTATACTTAAAATATTTGTCATTTGGGGATAAATTTATTTCTTTTACCTTTACTTCAAATGTAAGTAAAAATTCTATTTTATACCTGTTTAGCAAAATTTATAAAAATAACATGCCAGAAGTGCTTTAAAATAATGAGAACCGGATAATCATATATTTCTATGTTCTCTTTCTTAAGGAATTGGAAAAGGGGAAGGGCTGGTGTGGGACAGAAATCGAAGTGGAGGAAAAACATCCATAGTGAGTGACCCTGGTGGGTTCTTAGGGGAAGCAGTGTTTACTCATCCTTCAGCTAGCCACTGTGCTTCTGTTCAGATAACCAGAGCAATTAAAACTGTGCTTTGTTTTGCCACTGAGACCTCAGCAGTACCCACTCACTTTATACCTCAGGCTTTGCGTTGCTCCAAAAGGCTGCGGGACCTTGATTTCTCCGGCCTTGCTAGCTTTGACTTTATATGAAGGCCTAACTGTGCACAGGTGCAGGATAGAGTGAGATAGACTTATGTTCACTTTAATTCAATTAATTGTGCCTGAACCATTCAATACCTGGACCTGTTTTTACACTTGTATGCTGGAGATGTGGACAAATGGTTCAGCTTGAACTCTAGAGTTAAGTATTCCATTTGTTTGCTTTCAAAAATAGAAATAATAGTACACACCTTTAGAGGCTGCTTTGAGAATAAAACAATTCTTTTAAGGGTCTGCTATCTGACATAGTGTAGACTATGGATTAATATTACCCATTATTATTTCTTATTATCTTGCCCTCCTTGGATGCTTTCGGAAGCCTATGATTAGCCCGGCAGCCCAGCCAACAATTCAAGCACCAAAACACAGAGAGCTAATTAATCCATTAAGGCTGCAGTTCTGATGACAGCTGGGGAGGTATGCTAATCATGTCTTTTTTTCTGACTGTCATCTCACACAGGATAATGGCTCCCAGGTGGGGCCAGTATGCTATATTATATTCTTGGGAATTCTCACAGGGGTTTCAGGTGGCATAAAAGATGGGATCTTTACGAGAGTTTTTCAGAGAAGGGGAAATAAAGGACCTCACACTGTCCTTCCTTCCTTCGACCTTGTTGTTGTGGCTCAGCACATGGCCAATTTGGGACCTGAATGCTTATCAACTGGGGCTTAAACAGCAGAGGTCCAGGGGAGCTCACTGGCTGCCTTAGTGTTGATCTCTGCTGATAACTACATTCTCACAAGTAGCATTTCACAGTTTATGAGGTATGTATTATACTCATCCACCCATTTATTTATTATTTACTATGTGCCAGTAACAGTCAGCTAAACAGTTTGTTCAAAAAGATCCTGATACCCTGCGTTGAGGGTGGAAGAAAGAGTAAGCAAGGCACAGATTCTGCAATGAAGCTGGAGTATGTGAGGGAACGAACACTAACAAGAGACAGGCAGTTTCAACTCGTTGGAGGCAGATTGGGTAGTCCATACCCGGAACCTGTATCTTTTAAGGATAGTAGCTTGTAACTGATCCTGCACTAGACTTGAGTCAGACCTGGCACTCTTAGACACTGGCAGTCCACGCATGCCTGATCTAGGAACAATATTTAGTTCCCATTCTGTCTAAGCCTGTGTGCCACATTCTGAATGACCTGAGAGATTAAAAATTTTCTTTTTGTGGATGGCAGTTTACATATATATATATATATATATATATATATATACATGTAAATAGACAGTAATTTCTAGTGATTGAGTCCCACAGAATTATCATGAGTTGTAAATGAGATTCATGGACACAGAAATGATGTCAGTGATATAAAGAACACCTACTATGTAGTAGGCATCTGCTACTTTCTACAAATTTTCATCTTCACTATGTCTTTTCTGAAAAAGAAAGATACAAAAGCTTCCATTTTGCAAAAGTTCAATGACTTTCCCGAAGTCAAATCAGTAGAACATAGTTTATCTGTTGCTAAGGCCCTATTATAATTATTATTAATTGTTTCTTCTTGTGTATCAATTGCTTCTCCAGATCAAAACCCCATAGACATTTACATAAATATATACAATGACAAACATAGGAAGGCCTGTTTTCCTGGTCTTGAAGCAAACATTTAATATGAAACCCACAGGGGAGAAGTTTTGAGGGCAGATCTCAGCACAGAGAAGGCTCCAGTTTCAGCCAAATCTCTGGGACCATCTGTTTATGTGCTACAGTCTCTGCTTTTCATCTTTGCTAAAACCCTTCCTCAATCCCGGTGATGCATGCAGGGTTATATAAATAAGCTCTGGTACAGCTTCCAGACTACTGAGTAAAGTGACTACTGAAATAATTTAATTTCACCCCACCACACACACACTTGTTTACCTGCCTTTTGTTTCAGATTGACAGCTCAGAAGAAAGGCATTTGGTTGCACACCTGAAGAACCTTTTGTCAGTTTTTCTGTTGACCACAGAGAGACCAATGAGAACATTGTTACAGCAAACAATGGGCTTTTAATTTAGAATTTGTCTTCTTTTTGAGAGTTTCACATATGTATGCTGTATTTACAATATTCCCTCTCCAACTCTTCCCTATGTACCCCCACTTCCTTTAAAGTTTAAGACCTCTTCTTTAACTATCATTGTTGCATATTATATACATGTGTGTGCATGCATGCCTGTGTTAATGAAATTAGAGTATGTACATGTAAACATTGACTTTTGCTTTTCAAGTTGGGAAGATTCCTTTGCTTGTTAGAGTTCAGGGACAGAAGTCATGATTATATTCCCTTAGGAGATGTTGAGAAGCCTTATCTCCTACAGGCTGTATGGATCACAAGCCTTTCCCTAGCTGCTAATACCACAGCTCAGATGGACAAATTGGTAGAATTGTCATCACAAGGAAATGCAGAGAATAGCAAAGACCACTGAGGATTAACAGCTGGCTGGGTCATGTTCATGTTTTCCACCTTTCACCTTAACCTTTGCTTTTCTATAAAGTTCACAGATATTCTTAAGTCTAACACCTGTTCATAATTTCTTTTTTTATATTTTTCCCAAGTGAATAGAACATCTTATCCTTTCATTTCACACATATTAATCCACAGAAGTACCTATGACTGTTCTTTCTCTAGCCTTAATTCTCATTTTCTTTATTTGAGAGCATGAAACCTTTAAATATTCTCTTCTTAAAATTTCCCCCACTGCTGGCTTCAAGGATGGTGGCCTTCTTCCTCTTCTAAGTGCCTGTTCTCAATTTCCTTGGTCCCTTCTTCTCAATCTGCTTATTTTGTAAATTCTGATGGCCTTGAAATCATACTCTTCCATCCATCCATCCATCCATCCATCCATCCATCCATCCGGGCATCCATATAAGCAGAATAAGCCCAATAAATATTGGTAAGAATAACGAGCTAGATGTAGTAGCACACAGTAATCCTAGCACCTAGGAGACAGAGGCAGGAGGATCTCTATGAATTAATGGCCAGCATGGCCTCTATAGTAACTTCCAGGCCTATCAGAGCTTTGCAGAGAAACTGTTTTAAAATAGAGATCTCTGCACTCAGCAAGCTCACTGTTTAATGGAAGACATATGAAGAGCTAATACCATGATGATTTAGGCATTGTCTTATCGTTACTATACTGGATTAAGTAGAGTTTGCAGACAAAGGGAGAATTAGTGAGATCATGTCAGGGGGGTCTTCTGAATCTTTCACTGTGGGCCGTAGAGAACAGACAGCTTAAATCTGACTAATCATATTCATTTTAGGGAGTATAGAATTGACTAGCCCACCTTGTCATGTCAGACTTAAAATAAATGTGAAAAGAATAATAACTTAATGACCTCAAAGTGATTCTCTTAGCTGTCACCTTTTGGCCTTTGACATTGTATGGCAGACTAGAGATAGCCCCCTTGGAGAAAAACACTGATTTTAGAAAAACACTGGCTTAGAAGAAAACAAATTCCAAACAAGTTTGGAATTCTGTCTTCATTTTCTACACTGCCTCAGACAAGTTATTCAAATGCTTTAACTCCCATTTACTTCATACATGAAATAAGCATGTTTCATACAAAATTCTCATCAGAGTTTAGATGTGAGAAATACATCTTGTACAGTTCTTCTTGCTTAGTATTTAGAATGGACATGCTTCCAAGCATTTCTGTATTTCAAATGTGGGAATAACTGAAAAGGAAGACAGAGTGTTAGTCATGAAGTGTATAGCTCTATTCAGGTAACGAGGCATGATGCACTGAAAAAGATACCCAGGATGTCATTGTTTTGAGTAAAAGTCCTAAATTCTCTTTCAATTTCCATGTTCAAATCATTTAAAGGCTGCTTTCTATAGTTCAGCTAATGAAGTCATCCTCAAAATCACTTTCAGATAGACTATTGTGCAATAATAAAGTAACCACATGATAATACATACACCCGAGCCCCCAAGTCGGGTGATTTTTTAAGATCAGAATCCATACAAACAGTCATTGAGAGTCTTAAGGGGGTCATTTGCGAAGATTGGATTTCTTCAAAAGAAAAGAATATACCCGTTTTATTCTCTTTATTTTGCTAGCTCATCAAGAAGAAAATGATGAAAAAACTCTAATGCCTATGGTACAATTCATCACAGGGAATTTTATGGCAGAAAATGTTTCCAATTTATAATGGCAGTAATAAGTGACATTGGGCAAAGGCTGCAAAGGACTTTATTCCCTTCACAAGGAGTCAGCTAGGAATAGAAGAGGGATGTAATCATTACTCATCTCTGGATGCTGAATGTTTAAAGGCATCTTACACAACAGCATGTATTTTTATTACCCTGCTATATAACAGGCAGAAAAATTTTACAAACTACACTCTGCATGCTCTGTTTATTATTACCGAGTACAATTAAGGCCACGTGGTAAGTATAGGGTTGAATCTTCTTGTTTGAACTCTAAATCGTACTCTGAAAAAGACTATCAAAAAGCCAGCCCTAACAGGGTCAATCTATAGCATCTGGACATACACACACGTGCACACACACTTGTAAGTGGAGTTTTTTTTTTTAATAAGTAGAGTATTTTGAGAAATAGAAAACTCACTGAGAAGTGGTTTGAAAGTCCACCGTGTTTCTTTGCTTTTCATAGTCTTTAATTCTATGGGTTCTGCTTGACTGAAGCATTCTTCCCTGTTCTATTTCCCTGTACTAGCCATAAATGTGAAGTTATTAATAATTCAGCATTTCTTAAGAACACTTATTTAATTATTCTACATTTTACTTACCAGTTCCGACCAACAGAGATTTATTATGCAATGCATCAAGTATTAGAACTACAGTTGTCCTTATTACTTCATGACCCCTAATTTCAAAGTAAGAAACTTAGGACAGATGTGTAAGAACTTTGCTTCACACTACATACAGAGATCCAGAGGCAACAGAAAAGAACACACAGAGGTGTTGAGAATGCTTCCTGGGTCAGATGTTCTTTTTGAGTCATGATGGGTAAATGACATTTTCAGTAGTAGGTAGGTAGAAAGACATGAAAGGCAAAAGAAACCGAATGCACAATGATAAAATAGAATGTTGTAAACACATAATAGAACACAGTGGAATCTAATTGAGAGGACAAAGCCTAAGGGCACTGGTTAATTTGCTGGACATAATGTTTTGCTTTTCTGTGTATTGAGTAACAGATCCTGGACAAACAAAATAAAATAACAATATGAACTCTGATCTCATTGAGCTACTAGTTCAGAATTTGAGAGCTTTTCCTTGTCATGTGTTCTTTGACAGAGCAGTTAATTGTACATTATTCAATGGAAGGACCCAGGATGTAGGTATGCTGCCTTTTTCTTGGCCACTCAAGATTTCTGGCACTTCCTTCCAGTCCAAGTCAATTTTGTTGTTTTGCCTACGCCTGCAATACCATACTCACAGTGGCATTTTAAGAAAACCAGACGGCATTTACAGAAAGCCTGCCCAGCATCATAGAAACCAGGACTCTGGTGCGCTCCAATTGGAGTGAAGATGTGTGGAAAATACCAAGCAAATGTTTGGACTCAGAATTCAAAATAACATGTACTTAACTTTGCAATTTAAAAAGCTAAATTCAAACATGTGTCTTGTTGGTTTTCCAGAAAATATAGAATCTTGTTGCATAAAATTAAATAAGCACCAGGCTCAACTTGTCCCTTTTTCCGTTTTATTTTTTTCTTATTTCTTCTCAAACTTTTTATTTTGCCAAACTAGAAAATATCCACATGTGTATGGGGGACTGGTGTACACTGACTAATGCCAAAACACTCAGTGAGCACTCCTTGTTTCCTAATTACATCATACACAGTTAGCTCTTTAAGCCTGCGCTCCAAGCCTCACTATGCTCACCCAATGCTCTCTGTTCATCAGAACCAATTTCTGGTCTCCTTCATCAACTTCTATTCCATTATTTCCTGTCATTTAACTGGCTCAATTTCAATAAAAAGAAAACCAACTATGAAATCTTCAGTTTCTTTTTTATAATATATACATGACATTCCATGATCACATATATCCCTCTATCAGTTTTTTTTCCGCCCTCAATCTCACCATTTTTTGTTATCTCATATCTATAACAGTCTCCCTTTTATCTTCCTACCTTTCTCATCCAAGATTTCATATATGACGAAAAGCATCCTTTACATAGTTCTGTGAGACTGGCTTGTTTTACTTAACATGATGGCCTCTAGTTCCATCTATTTTCTTGCAAACAATATAACCTGCCCCTTCCCCTCATGGCTGAATAAAACTCCATTGTGTACATTTAACATATTTTCATTACTACTTAAGTTCTCCATCCTTATAACATTTTATTTGCTTCACAGAAATTAAAGTTTAAATAGTTTAAGATCAGACTGTTTAAACTTCATTATTACTTTTCTTTGCTTCCTTTAACTCTTAAGTTCTTAGGTAAAATTCCTCTTTCTTTGTTGTGGAGGTGAGATCCCTTAAGCACATAAACACAATTAAGCATTTGCTGCCTGATGCTGAAAGAATGATAACTACAAAGAGCCTCCTCAACATCAACATCGAGGTTACTTCTAGGCTTAGCCAGTTCTTCGGTATTACATCTGCCCTGCTATGCTAGGAAGCTTTAAAAAAAAAAAAAAAAAAAAAACCAAAAAACACTAAGTGAGCTAATAAAATAACACCTCACTTCGAGCACAAATGACTACATTCTTGCACACTGTGGCCTATTGTTTTTTTACCTCATATCTTGGGAGCCCTGGCAACATCCACATATAGGCTCATGAACAAAGTCTACATCATGCCTCCTGAGGAAGAACCTTTGGATTTGGGAATCCATCCAATTTCTTCAATGCATTTTGAGTTAGTATGCCAGTGACTACTGATTGAAACTATTTTCTCTGATTTCAAAAATGAAAATGACCTCAATATTTGAAGAACACACTCTGGATGTGAAGAATAGAAAATAGCCTTTTTGCTTCTTACTGGTAGCTGATATTTTAAGTACATGAACTTCATGGAAACCAGAAAAAACAGAGATGACCTTGGCACTGAGGGTGTCTGAGACAGTCATAATTTTGCTGCTATAGGTGGAACAACTCTTGAGTTTTAAAATACAACCATCAAGATTATAGTAGCCTGGGCTGATGAGGTGCTTCAGTGCTTAAAGTACTTGCTGTAGAAAAATGTGGACCTGAGTTTGGATCCCAGGAATCCAAATAAAACCAGGGCACAGTATACAGATCTGTAATCTCAGCACTGAGGGTTGGGAGCAGAGACAGGATGTTCCTGGGGTCTCCCAGACTATCCAGTTCAGAAAAAATGAGACTGAAGTTTCAGGTTTGGTGAGACCCTGACTAAAAAGTAACGTGGAAAGGTGATCAAGAAAATACACTCCAATAGTCAACCTCTTGTCTCTCTACAAACACATCTAATATCCCTCACCCCCTATACAGATTTCAAGAACTCAGACCTTCCTCAGAGTGGATTATATAGACATGCATTTACTAATCTCTAGATAGCTCTAAAATAAGGCCAAGGCCAAAGGGCACTTTTCTTCTTTTCTCTTAAATCAACTCATGTCTATTTCTTCATGCTCAAATCTCTAAAATGGGGAAATGATGATTCAGCAAAAACATAAAACTTAGGTTCTTTGACCGATTTCTGGAACAGAATGATTAGTAACACAGTAGTGTACTCATAGAGAACTCATCACATGCTGGGCAGATTCTAAATGTACTGCTTCCATGAATTCATTGTTCTTCAAGACAAGTTTCTGAGATGGTAAGTGACTCCATTTTATAGATAGGAGACTGAGGCACACCAAGGTTAAATCATTGCCTGAGATCATCCATCTTGAAAATGACAGAGTCAGGATTTGAGTCAGGCTGTCTGTAAACTGAATACAAGTAGCAAGCAACCTTTAAATATGCAGTGGATTTAACTGTTGATGGATACAGTACCAGAAAAAAGAGATGCAAAGGCTGTGATTTGGAAGGCCTTCCAGAACCCTCCAGAGCACAGTCCTGCTGAGTTTGTGTAGAGAGCTGGAATGCCTGAGTCCCTTCGAAATGGCTCCTGCTGACAGAATACTAGATCCCCACACTGTGCTCTCTGACATTAATTAAAACAAAGGAGTTAATCAAGATAAACTTCCACACCTGCCTGGCACCAGCCTGGAAGTTTATCATGTCTAAATATGTTTCTCATGCATTTACTGCAAATTAGTTTCTGAAAGTGAATTTCAAGGTCTAGTGACTCTGAGGTTCCCTAACTCCGTTTTCATTAAGTTTTCACAAATGATCTACTGTTGCATTATTCTTTTATAGTGCAGATTTAAGGCCCCACTATGAAAAGCAATTATGCTGTCAGAAAAGTGTATTTTGACTTATTAAAAAACCTGAAAGGTTTCAGAAAACTATTTATTTAGTTTTTCATCAGGAGGATATTTTGACAGTCTTCAGAAGGAGAGCACTTTGCAGGCACACTGTCTGAGGGGCCAAGAGGCCTTTGTGCAGTGCATATCTGGAACAGCGGAACAAGCAGAGCACAGGGCATCAAGAGTTTGTAAGTGCTACCTCCAGCAGAATGGCCTGCTGCCTCTCTGTCCTCATCTAAACAAACACACAGGTTGAACACACTGATCCCTAGAGCAATTGGTGCACTGTATGGCTTTTGCTGCTTGCCTGAGCACTTATTAGGTCTTAGCACAATTCTATTTGGTGTATATCTAACCCAAGGGGCAGAGTATACTGACCATGTATTGTTGCTAAGGAAAATGAAGCTTAAGATGGTGAAATAACTTATCCAAAGTCACCCACAGCTGCTAGATTACGGATAGAACCTTATTGTGAATTCCACTGTACACAAATCATATTGCATCAAGAAACAAAACCCAGAATGAATTATTAACACATATGACACTAGAGAGGGTTGACTGAAAGGGGTCAGGTATGAAAGATGCTAATAGATCAGGAATGGCTGGCTGCTAGGCAGTGAAAGGGGGCAGCAGAAATAGAAGGGTGGAGGAAACAGTGAATGAAAAGAGCAACTAGGAAACTTTCTAAAGTCAAGAAAAAGTGTTAAGATAATGTCTAGGGTTGTCAGACAGGAGTGAGCAGTGACAAAATTTAGGGACTCGAATGCTTAAGTTCAGTGTATTTTACTTATAAACCTTACCTCCCCAAATAAAGTCTATGTACCAGTGGACAGTTTAGCTTATAAACCCACACAGAGATGCTTAAATTAAAAATGCATACTTTAAGTAGAGTCTTATATGGGTAAGGCTAGGGTAATGTGTCTCTGCCATGGAGACCTGTGGGCCAGTGGCAGCACCCTTCTCTGCCTGGGGTTTCTGCACTAGACAGGCCACTTACTCATATTTTTAGTATTCTGCTTCTTCATTTTCTGGTTCTTTTTTTCCTCTGATTTTCTGTCAGGACTGAGGATTGAACCTAGGGTCTCATGCATCCTAGGCAAATACTCTCTACCACTGAACTACAACCTCAGATCTTTGGTAGACTTCTGATGTGGAGAATGACCTCTGTACTGATCAAGCTTTGTGTTTGGATTTGCTTTGTGCATGCTCCTGTGTTCATTGCTCTCTTTATAAAACAATAATTAATTTTCAAATAATGAGTTTGACTATGGTAATCTCTAAGCTCCTTTCTAATTTTCCATTTTGGACTAAGGTGATTATTTTTGTGACAAGTCCCTATTCTTAGTTGGTTTAATTACAGAAAGCTGGGCTTGGCAAGACAGAAAATTTGAAAAGAATGGTCCAGACAAGTGGTACAAATACAGTCCATCTATAAAATCTCATATGGTCCTTTAAAAAAATCCCAGCACAATACTGAGCTAGTGTGAAATAGTACCATAAGGCCTCAGATAATCTCAGTTTTGTCTCAGCTCCTGACTAAGATTAAGGCTGAATCATGTCTCCCTATCAAGTTCTTTTCTTTTTTAAAAAAATCTTTTGTTCTGTTTTGTGGGGTTTTTAAAGATTCATTTATTATGTATACAGTACACAGAAGAGGGCACCAGATGTCATCATAGATGGTTATGAGCCACCATGTGGTTGCTGGGAATTGAACTTGGAACCTCTGGAAGAACAGTCAGTGCTCTTAATCCCTGAGCCATCTCTCCAGTCCCTTCATATTATTTTCATATGCCCATGCTTCCACATGTTACCCAGGACCTTTTATAACTGTTTCTTCATCTCATTCCTGCCACAGTTCTGTGAGGTAGGCATCATATTCGTTTTTATAAGTAAAGTTAAATGATTTGCCCAAAGCTATATGACTTTCCCATAGCATATATAGAATTTTATACATAGATTAGAGTTCCTCATATATTACTGGCTTGAAGTTAGCCCTACATGGCTCAAGGCTTAGCCTGAAATCACATTTATGGGATACTTAAGACTATGGCTAAAATTAGTGATAATTATATGACAGGGTAAAATTAATTGCTTATTTCTAAGAAGATATTACTTTTGAAACAAAAGTATTGTGAGCTAAAAACTGTTTTGATTGGAAAGAAAAAGGAAATAATTTCTGGATGAGGCCATCTGCTATTTGTTCTGCAATTAGAGACACACACCAGAGCCTGATGATAAGACTCTGCTGCTGAAGACAACAGACTTTGGTTACAGGGCATGGAGAGGTCTAGTTGGCATTGCCTAGCTTACTTGGACCTGGAAGCCCTAGAGGGTTGCAGGGAGTTGTAAATTTTCTTATCTAGCTATGAATCCTGGCAACTACAATAATGCCCAATGTGGTACAATGGCCATGGTTACACTAGTGGGGTAACTAACTACTTTCTGGTTGAATTTAAGGCCTACTTCATGGAAGGAAATATGTGCTTGGTACTATAACTCTGGCTAAGAACCAGTGGTTAAGAGATCTCACAGGTTCCAGGGATTAACCTACTATCCTTACTCTATTAAATGGACACACCACTAAACTGTCTTCTAAATTTGTATCTCTATATCCAAAGATAAGTGAAGCTCTCAGCCCTCACCAGAGAAGTCTCTGTGCATTGGATGGTCAAAGTTCAGAGAATAAATGTCAGTGGAGTGTTCAGCCACAAATGGAATGTCTATTTAGACAGTATTCTTCCCACCCCCTTGCCCCACAAAGCGCAGGGAGATAATGGGAAAGGAGGCAAAGAGATTTTTAAAGGTGAGAGATTGAAGAGGTTTCTTCTGAACATGACAAGACCACTGCACATGTGAATTCACAACAGACATAGTTACCTGAACAAGTTACCTTACAAGCCCCACCTCTTAGGAGTTATTGACAGTTGGTAACTTCTGGGAAAGGACAAGTTAGTTTTTAGAATGTGGTCCCTGGAAGTTCAACCAACTTATGTGGAAGACTCCATACCCATAAGAACATGGGCAGCACAGAATGAACATGGCAGATTATTTTTATTTAAAGAGGTCACAAAGCTAAAGTTGTGAGGGGGAAGTAAAGATGGATCTTGGAGGTTAGAGGGAGGAGCATGGAGTAAATATGGTCAAAATGCATAGGATAGCATTTTCAAAATTAATAAAATATTATAGTAAATGTTTATAAAATAAGCTATTGCGAAAATATAAAGAAGGCTCATTACATTTAGCATTAGAACATTTGATATAGGTATTAACAAGATCATGTAGACAAATTAAATGGCTCAGAGGTGAAAAAGTTGAAACATTCTCTTGAGCACATAATTTTATCTTTACTCCATAAGGTGAGAGTGAGTATACGTGTGTGTGTGTGTGTGTGTGTGTGTGTGTATACATTGTTGGGTTATGTACAACAGAATAAAAGTTACAGTATAGTTCTTGAGAACACCTGAAAGAAATCATTTTTCTTTTAAAATTGATATAGATGGAAATAAAAAATTCACTAAGCTTTGATATATTCTTGAAATATTTACAGCTTTAATATTAAAAACCAAGCTTTCTATTTGAAATATTGCATAAACATAAAATAGAGATGAATTATTATTTAATTTTCCTTTATTTTGTTTATTTTAAGTAGGGTCTCAATATAAGGCATGTGCTGGCCTCAAACTTGCAACCTTCCTAACTCAACCTTCCAAGTGATTAAGCAGTCTTTATATTTTGATTTATTTCTGAGCCAAATAACTGTAGAAATATTAGTTTTATAGTGTATTATGCTATACAAGCCTCTTTTAATTTTCTCATACAATAGAAGATGTAGAAATATATTGCTATCTTTCTTTTTTTTTTTTTTTTTCCTTTATTTTGTATTTATTAAAAAAAAACACAGTAAAAAGAATTTAAAATGTGGAAGAGTTAACAATAACTATATAGAGGATAAGAATGATAAGCATGGCTTATCAAGGGTAGACATACAAATAAGATTGCTACACCTATATTTTCTTTGTGTTCATCTTTCCCTCTGAATTTTTTTTTT